>JBAMJR010000350.1:10000-337500 GCA_038501785.1 Myoxocephalus aenaeus
CATCTCTGTCCAAGGTAAACAGACTCAGGTCCAAACGGTTGAAACCTTTTCTACAATGTGATTCCAGAGGAGTGTGAATAGTTGAAGGGCGCTTATCTATGAAAACAAATATGATAAACTGGATAACTGTGCACCAGTCCGTCACACACTGGCTGTATACACAAACCCAGTGACCCCTGCCGAGTTGCCATAACTACAGCTCCATGTCAACAAAACACGTCCGCCGGCATGTGACGTTTTTTTTTTGTATTCAACGTGGCGAGGGACGGACAGAGGGGTCCCGCTGAAAGCAGCGTGGGCTGCCATTGCCAACTAATTTAGCATAAAGGATGTTTAATCCAAAACATGTAACAAAGACAACCACAGCAAAAAAAACAATGATGCTCTACTTTTTCCCGGAATGCTTGGTGTCAAAATATGTCCAGTCCTGACAAGCGGATTGATATTCATGAGCCGCCTGTGGTTCTCCATTTAGGGCCGAGTTGAAAAACGGAGCTCCCAGCTCTGAGAACTGTGCTGCACATTGTTAGGAGGGTCTGGGACATTATAATATGACAACACATCAGGGGCTTTAGGGTCCTATCTGGGAAATATAGGCCTCTTGATAAATAAATCAAATCCACAGATGTCATCTATAGTGGTTATTTGCAGAAAAACACACAATTCAAAGGATAAGGAATTAAATGATTGGATTTTTCTTTGAACAATTGAGGGTGTGCATTAGTAGTTTTAATTATGTATTATAAGCTGCTTAGAGCTATCGCTAGGAAGTTAAAGAGGTCATAATTCCCCCTTTAATATCTATTTAATAATGCTGTGAAAACATCTTCCTCAAACAACTACATTTATTTCAGTTTCTCTAAATTTCACAAGATCACAGATCACATTGTGACAACGTTGTAATTTCACTTTGCTCAATGCCCATTTTTACCATTTTGGAGCTTGTAACTGAGTGAAACGTCAGTACATTAGCTGTTAGCTCCTCTAGAAGCAGCACTGCGCTACGGAGAACGCTGTGCTGTCGGCAGAGGAGCCGGTCACCGAGTATTCTGAGCAGCATGCACTTCAATATAATAGGCCTACGTGTCTGATTTAGTTAGTTGTTCCAAATGTTGCTATGCGGTTAGCTCCCTTATTTAGCCAAGCAGGACAAAGCTAGCCAACAAGCTGCTAAACAGCTTGCAAGAGGAGAGCTACGATTTCAAGGGATTTGTTGTTCACAATGTAGCATTTTCATGCATCGGCGACTTGAGAGTAACAATGCTGATCTCCCGATCACATACGTTTTTGTACATTATATATGCACAGTATAATAATGAGTTTTGGCCCCTAATATAGATTACATTTGTTCATGTTCATCAATAAAGCCGTTCCATGCACTTTACTTACACATCAACAGGCACTCTCAACAGCAGGGGTAACACCGTTCCCTCGTCGCTCAGCGCCATCAGTCGAGGCTCCAGGAGCTCGACGATGGTCAGAGCCGTACGGAACACAGCCGACAGGCCTGGTGACAAGAGAAGAGCGCAGGGTTTCCAAAAAAATATTGCTGGTCATAAGCAATGCTTTGTTTAGTATAAAACTGATGTAAAAGATATAAAGAGGATGCAAATCAATTAACGATGTGAGGTATTGAACCATGAAACCAGTGCTAATCTTTTCGCTGGCGCTGGACCAAACTGAATTATGCTCACATAATAATAAAAACACCTAAATACTATGTATTTAAACTATTGTATTGCCCCCTTCCCCACTAAATGAATGTTAGAAAATAATAAATCTACAATTGTGTGTGTGTGTGTGTGTGTGTGTGTGTGTGTGTGTGTGAATACCGTGCAGCATGATGAGATCCCAGACAGCCAGGACAGAGTCCCAGCAGGGCAGGGAAGTGAAGAGAGTGAGGAACCATGGCATCACAAAGTGGACTGACGAGACTCCCACTGACTCCTGTGGGGAGGGTTGGGGGAATAAATCAAAACATGTATCCAAAACTCGTTTAACTGCCAATTTCTGTCAAACATTCATCCAAGACATATGCAATTGAGTTTGTGTTGAAACTTTAAAAAGTTTCAAACAACCTGAGAAGAGAATGTAGTCGCCAGGCCTACCCTTTAACACTTTTTTAATCTGTCAGCACTGTTGCCGTCGTTTGCCCCGTTAGCACCGTCAGCTGCTCAGCCTTCGCCATGTTGAGAGCCGTGTGGAGGCCAGCCAACAACCATAGATATACTCCCCCTTAATGAATTTCTGAAATGGGGTTTCCAGACAAACCCTGGTGTGTTACGTTAACGGCTCGTAATAGTGACACATGTCTCACGAAAGAAGATTAAAACAGTCGGGGCCCTTCGTGTCGGGCATAGAAAATGCACTGGGTCCCTGTTTGCTCAGGTCCAAAGTCCAGAAATCTGTTTGTGGCTCGCTTGCCTTAACTCTACTGAACGGCTCTATTACAAAGGAAACGCTGACCACTGATCTGTAATAGGCTTTTTCTGTAGGGGGGGCAGCTATTGTGCTTACAATAAGCCTCTGTGGTGTGTGTGTTTGAGTGTGTGGGCTCCTAAAGCGACGCTTTCCTCCCAGACCTGCTGAGTCGACGTGAAGTACAACAGTCTCTTTAAAGACACAAATGGTAGCAGTGATTGATCGGAGTGTGCCAACACAGATTTGAGATTCTGAACAGTCCAAATGGCCAAGAAGGCGGCTCTCTATTTTCACAACTTAACAGGACGAAGGGCATAAACATGCCGACTCGCTGTTGTTTAGCAGGTAGTGTTTACTGTGGTCACCCCAGTTTAGCATGTTAGCCTGCTAGCCTTCGATAGACAGTGTTAGACATAATGTACATCCGCGCCTGATGGTTGCAGCTTTAGTTTTGCAGGCATTTTGGTCATTTATCAAACCTTTGGACAAATTAAGTTTAGTTTAGGGAAAGATCACTAAAGTTATTGAATTACAAATGTGAACAAAGCTCCGATGTGCTCCACTCAATAGCCGTTGAGATATTTCTTTCTAAATGAAAGTGGTGGACCTACCCAATTTTCTGATGTCCTTGAACACATCATGTGGGAACATTTTCCTTAGGAAAAGCTCAGTATCAAAACTTAAAATTGTGATATTTCATTATTTATTCTACATGTCACATACAAATTTCCACTAACCGGATCATGTAAAAATAAATAAATACTGCACTCCTCAGAGCAACTGAGAAGCCACTAATGACTCAGCAGAGACATAAAGTAAAAAACTAAGTGGAACTTTGAACTGCAGGCTGCTGAACACAGAGCTGAAGTTGTAAAAGTGTAAATAGCTCATACAGCGCATCAATTGTTTTTCACGTCATTGTTAACACTTGTGCGCACTTGGAAATATTTTTGTATATATAGATTCCATTACATTATCAAAGGAATCCTGTTTTTTTTTGTGTTTTTTTTTATGATTTGATTTATAGTGTTATAAGTTTGCGATACTCCCCAAAGACGCGTTTGAGTTCTCTCTACTTCTCGCCATGATTGTGCCGTTTCCACAGAGGTGCAGGACTTTTATATTACAGTGACAGTCGAGGCCACAGAGAGATAAACGACAGGAGCTTGCTCGGGGTTCAGAGGGTTCGCCTGCTCTGCCTCACGATATCATGTGTGAGACTGTTCAAAACTAAAAATAGGCTTTTAAGATTGACAAAACATAAACTTCTGAGTGATAAATAGCTTTGATTAGGCTTTACTAAGACGACGAGAAAAGGGAATACTTTTGCTCTCAGTTTTTTTTTTTAAACACATTTCAATAGTTTATATAAATGTATCAAAATCACAGTGTGACTTATCGAATTCTGAGGTTGAATAATAACGGCGGTAACACCACAGGTCAAACATTAAATATCAGAATAGGCCTCTCAAAGTTCTCATACCTCTTATAATGTATATAGTTTATAGAACACACACTGCTCTCTTAAAGAGCAGCTGGATTAACACTGAATGACTGGATTTATGTTTGTCATCCCTCACGGAATCAGTCACACACTAGAACACAGCAAATCAAATATTCCGGTGTGTAAACCCACCAGCATCTAACAGCACAGTTCACTGACCTCAAAACGAACAACTGATGTCCAGAAATAGAAATGAAATAAATATATACACAGACAGAGTCTCGCAAGTACAAAAATAATAACTGTTATGCTCAGGATGACCCCATGAAGTTTTATGCCACCGATGCAAGTCCTCTAACATTTAAGTCCTGATCTGATACTTCCATCTGCCTCCATAGCACAATTGAATAACTCTGCATTGCATTAAGAAGAAAGAAAAAAGCCTCCATCCAATCCGTTTAATGTTTTGTTTTTTTCCGTCGCTAAACATGATAAAAAGAGTGGAGAATAATCTACTAATTCACAACAATCTTCAAACATGCCTCTGTACCTTCCAGTTTCAGTATGTAATGGCAAGAAGACACCACATCTATCTGTGGACAGAGAACTCTTACTTTTAGACAAAATACAACATATTTTATGAAAAAAGGTTGCACTTTTGCAATCTTTCCTAAATAAACAATCACATTTGTCTCCGCGTTTCTGTTGCTTTCCTGCTTTTATGTTTGTACGCATGCAGCCCTGACGAGATACTTCAACCTAACCACTTCGGGTTTTTTGCATTTATTTTGACTCAAAAAATTAAAATTAGCTGTAGTGAAAATATCTCTTTATCTATAAGATTACATTTCTGTCCACGTGCAGCTGCACAAAAAGCTGTTGCACGTCTGCTGTGAGGTTCACTGAATGCTTTCAGTAAATGGATAAATAACAGGAGGGACGGAGAGAGGAAACTACACAGCCGTAGGCTTGTGCCTCCCTCTGTGCAGCCGGTAAGACTGCTGAACAAGACAAGCCTAGGGCCTAATACAGTGAATGGCAGAAGAGGCCCAGTTGCTGATGGATACATTACAGTGGCATCTGCCTCGCAGATGAACTACTCATCACTTGGCCATATCTGGCCTGAAACACACAAACACCCACACACACACACACAGAGATTTCTTGTCATTGTGGGTTTGTTTTTTACCCCAGGAGCTATTTTCCCTCTCAGTCAACTTAAGCATTTCCAGTACAAACAGAAGACCCCTACTTTTACCCACAGCTTGCAGTGTCTGCTCATGATGAATATGTGATCATAGTCATAGTGGCATCTTACAGAGCAACAAAGGCACTCACCATGTGCTGAGAGAGCTGTGGCTTCCTGTGTTTCAGGAACTGGTCGAAGACCTTCACCTGATGCTGGACCCTGATTAGACCAAAGATAACAGATTAGTTTAGTGTCCGCCAGATAGCACCAAATTCAAAAGGAAACTGCAATCAAATTTGGGAATCGCATAACAATTTAGTTTCAGCGACCAATTTCAGCACATCCAATATTCAGATGCAATTGCAGAAAGTTCATATTTTGGGAATTTCAAACGTATACAGTATATCACTGGCATGGTGCAAGACATAAATGGCAGCGTCAAAGTGTTCTTTGTAGAGTCATAAAAACTGGAAATGAGTCAGACTTTTTGCACTTCAGGTTCCCTAGTCTCATAATCAACGTGTTTATGGTTCAATGCCTGAAATTAGGTAAAAATAAATTAAAAAAACGCAAGATGGCTGCAGCCAAAATGCCAAACGCTTAAAGCTAGGGTTTCTATTGTTCTTCACAAGCTGCTAGCTTGACAGCTGTGAGTGCTAACAATAGCCATGTATGTTCTTTAAATTCATATTGACAACTTTTGGAGCTCGTATGTACTATGTACTTCATAGGAAAAGAGTTGGCAACACTGTACGGGGTTCATCAGTTGGATAAACTTTATAAATCTACCGTAGCTTTGCTCGTTTCTCAACATTACCAACACTATCTTTAACTGCGAAGAGTAGCAAATCTATGCTGAAGTCCAGATACATTTTATGCTGTTTATAAAACAATAAGGCTGAAAATATTGGAGCCTAGCTCACCCTTTTTGCCTGAAACCCACCGAACAAGTGAACGCTTACCGTTCCAAAACTCATCTATTTAAATCGGCTTTTAACCTGTGATGCATGGTAATGTAACCTTATTGTGTTTTTGCTGTTATAATGACATGTATTAGCTTTGTTTTTATAGTTATTGCTTTGACTGTGTTTTCCATGTAAGGTGTCTTTGAGTACCCATACAATATAAATGTTTTATCATTAAATAATTCCTTTAAAAGTGCATTTTCATCCGTTACACACTTTAAGCCCTTTCTTACTTGGCGAGGCTGAGGTCAAACAGTTCGGCGAGATATTTGGGTTTATCCAGCAAGGCGGTCAGAGCCCAAAACGCCTCCTCCTCCCCCAGCTGCATCAGCAACACCGCAGCTAAGTAGGACATCCCTGTGTGTCACACACGCACACACACACACACACACACACACACACACACACACACACACACACACGCACACACACACACGCACACACACACAGTTAGCAGCAGCGAGGCTGAGCAGGAGCATAACTTCAGTAGGCTCACTGTAGCTGACTCAGCATATCTGGCCTCATCAGAACTACCACAGCTTTCCTCTGAAACACAGAAAGCAGCGTGCAGAGCAGGACATACTGTGATGCAGAGAGGCATCGCTGGAAAGTGGAAACCAGAAACCATGAACGGGATGAAAATATCAAGAAGCAAAGAGGAGTTTCATTTTACTTTTCCACCGTGCTGTCACAATTAAAGCACTATTTTCTAAGAAAAAAAAAAGTAAAGAAAGAGTAAAAATAACATATACATGTATGTGTGTGTGTGTATGTCAAATGTATTCAGGACGTCGGGAGTTCCCTATGTGACAACTGTTCACTGTAGTTGACAGTAAAAAGGAATATTCCACGGTGCGAACAGCTTCGTACACGTTTCTGATCCTAACCTCAGACTTTAAGAGTTCCAGCAACAACAAATAAATACAGTAGTTGGTAATACTTTTGCTTCTCATGATAGTTTCTGAATTTTCACCCAAATTTGAGTGATTTTATTAATCCAAATTGATCAAAATTTAAATTAATTCAAACACATCTAGTCTAAATATATTATTATTGTAAATATATTATTATTGTGTTGTATGTGTAATTAATAAATGTTAAACAAAGATGCCTTTCATTTGACTGAGACTTGAGAGCAGAGAAGATGTTGATGACAGGTAACTCCATATTAACAGTACTCTGCTTCCACCAAGTGTTCACATTATGTACTGCAGATACTTTCATTACATTACTGAAGAGCTGTGTGATAAAAAACAAAAAAACATGATGAGTAAGAGAACACAATTGTCACTAAAAATGTCCTCCTTATGTGCGTTTAGAACAGGGTCAACAAACTGATTATAATCACATAAATATTCTTTGAGGCACTTCATCAAATTAATCACGCATGCGTAAAGCCGCCGCTGATCTGACCTGCGGTCTGATCCACTATGGCAGAGCACTTTAAGTCAGGATCAATTCTGGATCTTTACTCTTCTCTCAAAGAGGAGAACTTTCCTCACATGAGGAGGCCTGATCAGAAGATGTTGGTTCTCTTTGGATCTACCGACATGAGAACAAACATTCTAGTGATGACGTTCAACAAATCCAGATCCAGATCCTCTCTCACTGATACCTGTCAGCTGTCCTTCACATCTCCACCTCATTCAACCAGACTTCATGCTCTTGTTCAAGCCCAACACAGACTGGACTTTTCTCACTGAGTAAGAAAAACTGAACTGAACTGGACTTGAACTGGTCTTTAACATACATATTTAAGGTAAGGTTTAAAGGTATCTTATTTTTTTTTATACATATTTTCATAGCCTTATTGTAACATGTATTCTTACCAGTAGCAGCTCAAAACCATATCATTTACAGTTTTTTTATAAAGTAATAACATTAATATTGAGTTAATTGAATTAAGTTCAGCCTATTGGTTCGGCCCTCCACAACGGTCCCAATTTCTCATGTGGCCCCTTGGGAAAATCAATTGCCCACCCCTGTCTTAGAATGTCATATGTGGGATGTAAAGGAATCCGTTACCTTGACTGTATCCAACCTGCGGGCTGTATTTGCCGTAAGCGATGAGGACCCTGAAGAGTTTAGCCTGGCCCTCGATGGCCTCTGGGCTGTCCCCCATCAGAGAGCGGTGGGTCGGAAAGGAACGTTCTGTGGAACAGGTCAAATACATATGACATGCGTCTACTTTTCCTATATTCTACGATGTCACATAATAATCATAACAGTCAACTTTTACTCATTTCTACAACATTTTAAGCACAAAATATTTGGCATTTAAAAAAAAAAATGGAGGTCATGTTTCCAAACGAAACAGTAAAAATGTTTATAATAAGAAAGAAGTAGGGGTAAAAAAAACATTGGACACACTAAGCCGACAACTTCATTCCCCTGTTTGAGCTCACGTAGGTCGAGGGCGATCTGTCTGAAGAGCGTGATGTCGTCCGCAGAGTATCTGGGCTCGGGGGAGCTGGTGGTCTGCCCATGGTTCAAACCCAGATGGTTTTGGGTGTCGCTCAGTGTGGCGATGGCCGACAGGATGCCGTACTCGCTGACTCCCAAGTCCACCAGGGGCCCTCGCACCTCGAGCAGACACGTCTGTTGGGAGGGAGAGCAAACGTTCTGCTGTTACGAATCAATCAGTAACGAATGAATGAATGACCAGGGCCCGGTATCAGAAAGCAGGTTTGACGATACAGAGCCCAGCCCTAAACTCTGAGTTGACTAACCCGAAGATAAAACAGCTGATCAGAGTTTGTTCAATCAACCCGGAGTCTATTCACTCAGTTAGGCTCATGTGTGGTGAATGAAAAGAGCAATCGTCAACGGATCGCCGATTCCGCAATTCACTCTGGAAACATGTGTTCAGAATAAGAGAATAAAAGTCCAAAGGAATTGAATGAAGGTCTGGCCATAATCAACCCGGTCGTACAATGACATATAAAAACCTTGTGACCTTGTAATTCTCCCCATATGTGGTCTGGATCTACCCTGATCTGGGGTCTCATTTATAAAACAATGCGTAGGATCCCCACTAAATGTTTAAAAGAAGGAAACGCATGTACGGCAATTTTTTTGTTGCTGATTTATAAAACCTTGCATTCACTTTACTTTTCTAAATCCCAAATCAACCTGTGAATGTATGCAGCTGGTTCACCATCACACCCTCTACACGCCCACATTCAACCATAAATGGTCGATGCGATGCACCTCATAAAAGTTGATGCAGAGAAATGAGCTGTTGATCTGTGGGCCTGCACGATGAATCACCAGCGAGAAGAAGAAACGCTTGTTCACTCCTAATTCTTACATTCCTAACAGTGCTAGATTCGTATTGTGCAACATAACGCAATAAGACTGATTGCTTCTAAAATGATCGCTGTTTTAAAGGAAGTTTGATAGATGATAGAATTTCTTTATGGTATTATATTTAAGACTGATAATGATTATATGGAGTGATCGCACGAGAGCTATCACTGGTTGTATTTCCACACTTTGCTAATTACATGAATTTAACGTGCAGGCGATGAAGACTTGCCAGGTGAGGTGACTGGAGAAGGTGTGTGACATCACCATGGTTACTCCTCTACTCAGGAGAGCATCTGATAGCTGTTTACAGTTGGTCTGTGTACAGTATGCTGAATCCGTCACTATGGAACAAACCATAAATTAATCAATAACGTTAGAAGATAATTAGAAGATTATTGAAAACTAATGACGCTCTGTTCTGCCGTTCCTAGTTGACGTTATCTCACAGATGATGATGATGATGATGATAATAATAATAATAATAGAATCAGCTGCTCCACGCGTGTCGGTGGTCTGGCTCTCTTTTCTGCAGACAGCACTGATATAATATTAAGCAAAATCAGATTTTGAGGTTTGAGTAGGTATATATACCTGTTATAATTGAAGTGTGCTTATAGTTGCGTCTCCCTAGTACAAGCACAAATAACACTGCTTTTGACCGTTAATGATTAAGACAATGTATAAGTGCAAAGTAACGTGTAATGCAAAGTGAAATTAGATGTGAGAGGCATTATTATACCTGCAATAATTGTTTTTATAGATCACAACCATTGCGTGGGAAGTGGCGTACACCTCTTTCAGGCCCTGTTTTGTGTGTACGCAACGGTTATAAATAAGATCCCAGGTCTTATTCTACCCAGATCTGGTCACATTTTACCGAGATCTGGTCTCATTCTACAGAGATAATTAGTTTTTGCTACTGCACCAAAAGCAAAAGAAAGCGAGTAAAATTACAGAATGAGAGAAACATAGAAAAGAAGCATTTGTTTTTCAAGTCAGTGTGCACCAATAAAACCCACGACGGCAACAAGACTTCCTCACCGGTGCTCGCCTCGTACCTGATAGCTGAAGGCGCTGCTTTCCCTCAGACTGTCGATGGCGAGGAGACACTTCCACACTCTGCCACGCAGGCTTGGAGGAACACCCATCCTGATGAATCGCTCGATCTGGAGAAAAAAAAAACACGGAAAGGGCGCAAAGAAAAACAAGAGGCCCGATGAAACGACGAACGCACGGCTATGGTACTGCAAAATGAAGGTAGATTTATTTTTCACGGGAGTCTCACCTGGCTCTTGCAGATGAAGCTGGCTCCATTCCAGTAGCTGAGCAGCTCGCACAGCTCCTTCACCCTCACCGAGCTCAGCTGGGGGAAGCTGACGGAGACAACGCAACATCACGGTGAGCAGGGGCAGATCCATTATCGATGAAGAGGATTTTAGTTGGGCTTTTCATCATCTGTATACATGACATCTATTGTACTTCTGTCCATCCGGGGAGAGGGATCCTCCTCAGTTGCTCTCCCTAAGGTTTCTTCCCTTTTTCTCCCTGTTAAAGTTTTTTTTTATGGGGGAGTTTTTCCTGTACTTAAGTGAGGTCCTGGGACAGAGGATGTTGTATGTGTACAGAGTGTAAAGTGAGTGTGATTTTGGGGCGATACTAAAATGTTTTTCATTGAATCACGTGACAGCAGAAGTCCCTTCAGTGGTGTGTGTGTGTGTGTGTGTGTGTGTGTGTGTGTGTGTGTGTGTGTGTGTGTGTGTGTGTGGAAGGGGGGCTTTGTGTTAAACAGCACAACACACAGCCTACAGTTCAAAGTTAGTTACTTCACGTTATCCACCTAAAATAGACTGAGGACTCATTTCATATTACCCCTCGTAGAGACAGATAAACACCAAATTAGTTTCCATTTTAATTGTCAAATAGATCCTATTACTATTTAATTTATTAGCCACTTAAGTTACGTTTTTTTTTTTACTGGATCAATAGAGTTGGGGACTTTACTGTTGTACCCATATTGCTCCCACGTATTTAATTTTCGCTGATTAAGTTATGTCAAATATAGATACGCGGTATTGGAGACACACTTCAAACACCACAAGAGTTTGATTCAGAGATTTTCCTAACAAGCCAAATTAACGTCACGTGACGTCCTGTAACCTAAATACGTTCACGTCAACAACCGAACGAAACCGAACTAAATTAAACTTCAGTCAATGCAAGCGTTTAACTCAACTGTCTTCGATAGCTTTTATATCGAAATGTAACTTAATTAACTAACAGCTAACTCAGTAGCTTGGCTGAACTAGTTTCCAGCTAGTTAGCGTCAACGTCTCCCCCCACGCGCCGCACCTGTAATCATGACTTCGGTGATGGAGTTTCTGGTCCTTCCGTTTGGTCAGCGCGAAGCCGAATTCATCGAAACGCGAGTTGTCACTGCGCCGCCTTGTCGCGGAGCTTCTCCTGCCGGCGTTACTGCTGCTTCTGCTTCTCCTCCTCATGGCTTTGAAAGACATATTTGTTTTGAACGCACTTTCGTCCCGCGACAAAGAAACAGCCTGTTTGAGTCGCCGCTGTCCTGTCAAAACTCAACGGTCACATTGGACACGCCCCCTTTCGGCGCGTCACAGCCAACCGAAAACAAAATGGGCGGGATGAATCAGAGACGGTTCAAACAGAGACGAGTGAATGAGAGCTGCGTTAGTGAAACACTTTGACGCTTTGCAGATATCTTTCTTAATCATAGGCTTATTTTGAATGCAGAAGAGCAGATATTCTCTTCACGTGACCCTGACCATATGCCACAGGAATGACACCCCTTATCACTCTTTGCTGGGACATTTAGGAATGTGTTTGTACCTTATTAAAGGCACATTCTCTACAGTCATGCTGCTGCTTTGTCATCACTTTTTGCAATGTTATGCTTTGTCACTGATGACAGATTTCACACTCATCACCGCTCTCTTTGTCATAGTACGTGTACAGGAAGAAATACTCATCTCGTGATATCCATCTACAGTGTAAAGATATACTGTTAAAGCTTCCAAACTACCTCATGTCTTTTCTCTCACGTCAATCCAGTAACTATTTTGTATTCCCCCTTTCACAATTGAAAGATCTAATGTTTTCTTGCACTTGTTTCTATTGCCTCTATATTTTGTCGCTTGATTGTTGGTTGTCTGGCTTCTTTTGTTGTCTGACTATGAATGTTATAGTTCTCATGTTTATTGAAGAAGAAAAAAAGAGAGATCTTAAATGCGACAACTTGATAAAAAAAAGTTACAGAATTAGTCAAATGTAATCAGCCAACAAGTGATAAACAGAGGAGCTGTTTGTTCAAAAACAATTACTTTAAGGGAGTCTATTTTTAAACTGTTACTTCACCTCATATAGAGATTTAGTTTACAGCGTGCTAAATGCGATATCAGATTATCTGGTGAGCCTAACATGCTCATGTGTGCCACATCTGGGGCCAGCTTTGCACAGCCAATCTTACTGTAAATACTTTAAAATCATCATTCAAGGCAAGTGAAAACACAGGCGACACTTGCATGTTCTTTATTACGGTGAAACAAAGTGAAAAGCCTATACATTGTATCAAATGCCTTTGGTTGGACATGATCTTTATGCCTAGAAGGATTAATAGTGATTAAGTTATAGCATCCTTTGCCAGCAAATTATCACTATACTAGATTCCAAGATACTCATCAAAAGTATGCTTTTATTTGTGATGTTTATTGCATAATTTCGGTGACAAAACAAGTTTAAGAAATGATAAACACTGCCGAGCATCTTCACTCTGCAGTGACTTCGTCATTTATGCGCGTCTCCACTTTGTATATCGTCTGGTAACCGTCGTCCCAGGCGTACAGCTGTTTGTCTCCGGGGTGGTAGTGGATGCTGCTGTGGCTGGTGTAGCGCTTCGGGAAGAACATCACAGG
This sequence comes from Myoxocephalus aenaeus, assembly GCA_038501785.1. Classification (NCBI taxonomy): domain Eukaryota; kingdom Metazoa; phylum Chordata; class Actinopteri; order Perciformes; family Cottidae; genus Myoxocephalus; species Myoxocephalus aenaeus. The sequence continues at coordinate 23,267 of JBAMJR010000350.1, forward strand.
ACTCTCGTTGCTGCAGACGGGTGGTGCAGAAAAGGGGGGAAAAATGGAGAATCAAATTATGACGATCGCTTCAGTTGGGAATGTGGATCAAAGAGATCTGGTGTTTGTTTTTCTTTTCTTTACACATGCGGATGGTTTAGGAATGCAAGTTTGCGAGAGTATTTGGGCTATCCTGTGTAGTAGTCCGACCTGTGGATGGTGTCATGGATGTCGTAGAGACACTGTATGGTGGAGCGACCTCCATAGCGGGTGTTGTAGACCACATAGAGGGTCCCGCATATCAGGAAGGCTCCTTCAGCATCCTGGCTCCTACACTGTGTATCCCAGGTGTACTCCACTGCCAGACTCGCTGAGGTGAGAAACAAACAAAGTGCTCATATATACCAGATTACTTGTATATGCATGTACATGCATAGATATGTGTATACCTTTATCCAGTTTGGTGATGACCAGGTTTCCTCCGTACTCAGGGTCGGCATGGATGACCCAGAGGCCGAGTTCGTCCACAGCCAGGGCCAGGTAGGTGTCGGGGTTCAGACTGTAGACTGGTAGACGCCCCGCTCCTGGTAGCAGTGTACTGTCCACCACGGTACCATTCAACAGGTCTACCTTTATGTGATGGGAGAAGATGGAGATAGATTCAGAAACTCTACCGTGATACAGTTTAACCCCAGAATTGGATGTGTAAACTAACACGGTTTTGGTCAGCAAAGTAAAGGATCCTATCTTACACCGCCACCAAAAGCCCAAATGTATTGAAAAAAAAAGATAGCTGTAGTCATTCTCACAATATGTTTTATCTAATGAAATATTCTGCTTCAATCCACTGTTGTTGTTTAGCCTTTCAAAAACTACATTTTCACAGCAGATAACTACTTGCTTTTTCAGTCCAAATCTGGATTTGCGCCCAGATTATGCACCGTTTAACGAGCAAAACTTTAGTTCCGAAACGCCCTCAATGCATTTTAGACCAGCTTCTCATCCACTGGGACAGGGCCCTCTCGTGGCCCTCAGAGCGCAGGTACTGCCAAGTGGTTAGTTTAACTATGCTTGATAATTCACATCAATACAAAACATCAAATTAAAATTCATAATTTCAATGACACAATCTAACCCTGACTCAACCTCATGGAGGCGCTAGAGAAAAAGGCCGGGATCACCAAAGTACATAGGATTCCTCTGGTAACTACAATCCATTCAGTAGTTGTTGAGACATTTCAGACAATCGGGACACAATCCAGTTTTAGTAATAAATACTGTAGTTCGGCTTTATGGATATGAATCTATACTTACTTTCAATAGAACAATTTTTCTCTTGCATTTAAAAAACAACAACACTTCTCCCCAGTAAACTCTCTGCTCCTAAACACTAAAAATATCTTGATGAAAAGTCAGCTCTTTTCATTGGAACAAAATTGTTTTTGTTGGCATTGTCAGCTCACTGACCTCAGCTAACAGGAAAAAAGGACCAAAAAAAAGAACTTCCCATGAGTAAGCTCCTTTGAAATTATCTGAAGTCCGCCTCCAGCCAAAAGCTGCACAGCAGTTTGCCAAACAATGTGATCCTTCAACGTGACCACTGAATGCACACACTATTTTATTCAATGCTTTATATATTTTACAAACATAATGCAAATCAACAGAGCAGCGCCTTTATGTGAAGCACTCATACGCAGTAGAGTATTCAACTTTGATTCAACGCACCTTCAGGATCTGGTTGGGAGTGTCGGCCTTGTGGTAGTAGAGGAATCCATTGTAGACCACTTGACCGGTGCCCTGCCAGTAGGAAGGCAGCTGCACCACCTTACCTGGTGGTGTGCTGGTCCTCTCTGTGAAACTGTGCAGAGAGACGTACTCCATCAGAGTGTTGTTACTAATTCCGCTGAGCAGGTAGACCTGAAAGAGAAGAAGAACAACAAATGAGTGGAAATCATTATTGTGAAACTCAGGTTGGACATCCCATATTGGTTTAGATGCAATGATATCAATGAAATGTGGTAGCCATGCAACTTTGCTTATTGGCAACCATTTATCACTTCCATTCTGATGCTTCAGACGGGCCAAACTGCACCTGCTGCGTGGAAAGTCAAAGCTAATCTAGCGTAACAAAAGTACAGTAAAATACATCAACGTTGACTTTGGAGACCGCTGCTCGGGTCCCGCACCTGAGCAGCGGTCTCCAGTGCAACATTTAGAATCTTACGATGGCGAGGCCATGACCCGCCCTACTCTGCCTCTGTTTGGCCAGTGCCTGTTGCCTTTGTTGGTTGGATTGGTTGGGTTTAGGCGTGAATAGTGAGATTGGTGGCGTTGTCTTCTTGTATTCGTAATGCTCAATATTGATGACTGAATTGATGAGAAGCTCCTTCTGGACCTATAATAAGCGTAGCAGGCCTCTTCTAAACCAGTGTTTCCCAAACTCTTTTTCTGGGCACACCCTTTAAAAAAAAAGAAGACAAACCATCCTAAACCCAATTCAGCATGAACTATTAATCGAGAGAAGAACTAATGTGTGCGTAAAAGAACGTCCCTGACCATTTCTTGCTGCCATTTCTGCACCACCTCGTACTTTCTTAAAAAAGTAAACCAGCCATTTTGAAGATATATACGTTCGATAACTCAAACTTTTTCGTATGCATGTGTTATTGAAACACAAACTTAGGAAATATGTTATTAATGTGACCAAATAAATGCATTAAGGCAGAGGAAAACATGTTCTCTCATCGGGAAAACAAAGAGAATGCACACCAGCCTTTTATGTAAGATTCAATGTTATAAGTAGGCTACAATTATCAGAACAATATGGGCATTCAGGCTGAGGTGATTGCAGTTATACATTTAAAAAAAGAATAGTACAAAAATTAAAAGGACTATACAAATGTATTTGGCAACACAAATATCATCTCCCTTGACCCAGTCTTTGGAAAACCAGCTTATAAACCATTTCTATGATAGTGCCCGTTCAATCAACCGTTAACAGCAGGTGTGTTTTGCTATATTAATGACATGTCATTGGGTATATTGGCCCCCAATTAATGTACGTCCGTCCACCAGCAGCTCCATGCTGAGAAGAAGATAAGCACATTCTGCTGGCCAGAAAGAAAATCAGCCATCTCCCTGTGGAAGCAGCCCATCATTACTGAAATTACGTCTCAGAAAGAACGGACCTTAGCTGATCCTTCAGTGGGGTCCTTGAACCAGGAACCGTAGGTGTCTCCTGCCTTCTTCACAATCTTGAGAGACTTGATTTGACTCAGCGCCATTCTGCAGTCTGTGGATGTTGGAGAGAAAAGAACAAGCTGTTGCACAATGTCCCGTCTAGTACACTTATATATTTGTAATTCTTGGCCCACGTCCTACCATTCTCCACTTGGATCTTGGCTTTCTTCTGCTGCTGGTCCAGCTCAGCAGCCTTTATCTGCTGCTCCAGCAGTCCCTCTTCCATCTCGATGTTGGTCTCGGCGGGAATCTTGTTTTCAAGATATTCCAGCTCCCTCTCCACCCGGTCGACGCGTTCAGACACGCTGTCCACCTGGCTCCTGACCTCTGATCTACGGAGCCCAAAAAAAGGAAATAATGAGATTATCACAGTTCTCACGCACCTTAAAGCTGCTGTTGGTATTTTTTTTAATCAAAATAGCTTTTTGTCATATTTGCTCAAACTGTCACTATAACCTGACGTGAAACAGGTGATCTGTGAAAAAAAGAAAGGCTCCTGTGCCTCTTTTTAGTGCTCCTAATGGCATTTTGCAAGAGTCCACCACACCCAAAAGAAAAACAACCAATCAGGGCAGAGGAGTCACTAACGCAGCTGTCAATCAATGCTCACCAGCCCGGAATCTGACCGATGTCATTAGGAGCACTAAAAATGAGGCAGGGGAACCTGATTTACTCACATATTATCTGCCTCGTGTACTACTGTCAGTAACAGCTGGAGCAAACAGTGAAACAAGGTATTTTTATTTAAGCTATCAACTGTAGCTTTAAGTAACTACTGCAGTTCCTTTACTAAGTCACATGATAATGTTTTTTTTCTTTTTCAGACAGGCATACCTCAGAACACTGACAGTGGATAGATAACCCCTGATTTCAGAGGAGAGGTCATAGGTCTTCTGGGTAACGCTCACTGTCTTTTGCTCACATTGATTCAGACGCTCCTGATGACAGAGAAAACATGTTGTGATTACAGGAATACATGTCCTTTGAGAGAGAAAAAAAAGAGCAGAAATCTATGAGCAGAAATGGAATATTCACAACTATGTTTTTATTAGTGTGTAATCACCTAAAACTAAGACTTGTTGTGTTTTGTGGTTTCAGCTTAGAATGTTTCTACAGTAGCCCAGAACGGACAAACCAAACACTGGATCTACCTGCAGGCCAACTGGGTTCTCCGACCCGCTGGTGAGACTGCTGGGCATGAGCCGCAGAGTGCAAAACTGTGTGTATGAAGTTCATTGAGTGGAAATACTCAAGCCAAGTGCCAGTACCTAAAAAGTGTAAAGGCCAGTATTTGAGTCAATGTACTAGTTACATTCCAGCTCTGGTTACTGTTACACTTTGTTGTCCTCACGCTGGTACCCAACAGCACTGTGTCCATTACAGTACATTCTAGTACATGACCTCACTGAGAGGTTCAGTATCTCTACAGATCTGTCTGACACATGAAGCACATATTTACTAGAGATCTGTCGCCAGATAACCCGTCACAGTAGGGCGGCTTAAAAAAAAATGAAAGGACGGCACAACCAGATGGCAGCCAGATGTTCTGATCCACGTGGAACTCATTATTCGTTATTATTCATTTTAAGGTGGGATGTTTCTCGTGAGAAATGTTATCACCCGTCGGATACCTTACCTCCATCTGAGACAGTCTCCTCTCCAGGTACTGGATGATAAAGGCATCCTGGGAGGAGCCCTGGCTCTGGACGGTACCAACAGCCAGATAGAGACACAGAGGAAGGACAAGAACCAGTCTGCCCGACATCTCTTGCACTTCTGTCGACAAGTCACAAGCTAAAACTGCTGCTATTACAACTGCACTGAAACTGTCTTCCACACTGAGAATAAACCCCAAAAAGATCAATTCATATATGGGTTGAGTCAGAGTTTAAAACAGTCTCTGCCGCGTTGAAAGAAAATCCCCACGGGTCCTTTAATAGCTGCTGTGTTCAGATTGTGTTGAAGAGTTGCAGCCGCAGAGCTTTCTGTCTTGCTTCTCTTGGTGGATTTGGATCCAAGTGAACCTCACTCTTGCATGGTCCCTCCCAGTCTCTCGCTCTCTCTCTCTCTCTCTCTCTCTCTCTCTCTCTCTCTCTCTCTCTCTCTCAGTTTCTCTGACTGTCTCTCAACCCACCCTTCCCTGGAGTTTGTGTATTTGAGGCCTGAGAGGAAAAATACAAAAGAGAAGGGGGGAGAGAGAGAGACAAACCGAAACGGTTCAGACCCCGCTGTCCAACCCTGCAATGTTCTATTGTAATAATCTCCAGATGGCCCACTGACACGTCCCCTAGTTGGTCGACAAACTTGTAAAGTTGCACCACATTAGTGTGAAGAAATACACACAGTTGAAAAGATCTAAATCAGAAAAACATCCTCTAGTATTCCGTCGTCTTGCGAGACACAAAGGGTGTTTCCCACCCGGCCGGATTACAGGCTTTATTTTTGACAATATATTATAGAGCCACAAAACAAGTATTACGCATCTGCCTTGTCATTTCTTACTCCTGTAATTCTAGAGCACAATGTAAGAGACGTGCTGTCATCTAATATCAGCGTCACCTCCCAAAGCGGTGCTTATTTTTTGACTGAGGAGACTGATGGCCGAGCAAGTCAGAACAGAAAGAAATGAGCAGATATCTGACTTTAGTTTCTGGTCTTATTACCATCCGTGCTGATGTTCTGAGTGATTTCGATCCAAAATGTTGTCACTGACATTTATGGAGAATTCCTGGTTGGCTGCTGTTGGTTGTCCATCTGGTGCTTTTTTTCCATTTATTTATTTAATTTCTCCTTAGAGCCACCTGGGCCCGTTTCCTGTTCTGTTCTGACAGACAACATCTGGTTGTCAGCTTTCAGCGGCGTGCTCGAGACCTGGCACGCGTTGCACATAGAGCTGTGCTCGGAGCTGAGAGCTTGACGTGAACACGACAAGGTTAAATGAAGGACACGCCGACGCCAACAGTAACACACAGTAACACACAGCAGATATGGCCTCTTCCGTAACATCTTCTGTTGAGATCTTTAGTGTTTCATCTGTTTCTCAGGTCCCTGCGTGTTGAGCAGGTTTCTACCATGAGGTGGCGCCACATCACAGCAAGACTGCCACGACACACTACAGGTCTTTAGGAGCGAGCCTTTATTCAATGTTCACATGACAGCCTGACTAGTGCACTCTTCTTAGTTTCTCAATATGACCAAACCTGGCTTTGAGTAAAAGTACAGAAGTATTGGTAACAAAATGTATTTAAAAATAAAATCCTCATTATGCAGAATGATAGCTGTCTCAGTGGAACACAGCTGGCCCACATCGAAAAACGCAAAAAAAAGAAGCTTTTGGTTTCCCTTTGCCGAGTTTGACAACTTCTAAAATGTGTTATCGTTGAAATTGTCTGCACTACAGGTCAATATCGTAAAAACGTTAACGCATAGATATCAGCATATTCCTCAAGTTGATCACTTACTTTACACTTTGTGTTTCAATGTACAAATGATGCTCTTATTAGATATGTGCTGATTCTCATACATTTCCGGAACAGAAATCTGAAAATTGGATGAAGCCAGGTTCAAAACTGGTTTAATTTTGTGGAAATATTATACGAAATAATGTCAAATGTTTTTACAGGAGGAATTTTGAATATCTATTTTTAACATTCCATACTACAGAAAATACTGTCAATAGTCATAATGAAATACATGCTGTCATGTTGTTTTTAGGAATAAAATGCTATAAAGAAATCTGGCTATGAATGATATATGAACAAACCCCTCTGTAAAAACCTTCTATATAGCTAGCAATGAAACTGGAAAGTTTGGTGAATGCAAGAGCTACTGAAGTGGATATTTATGGCTCAAGAGTCAGAGAAAAACTCTTTTAGAGAGAACGGTCTTTAAAGATACTACTGTTTAGTAGAATTACAAACATTTGAAAGAAAAGTATAAAAACACTTAAATGTGTTTTCTTTCCACTAGTCTGAAAGAAGACGTGTCATGGAAGCAAAATCTCAAAAACGACTCTGCATGAATAACAATGCCAGTGTCTGGCCTTTAATATTTTAAAAGCTGAGCTACAGTTTGAGTATTAAAGGTGCTATATAAACACAGTTCATATTATTATTATTATTGTTATACTATCGCTATATGTTCCATGAAGTCGGTGCAATAAGGAGCACAGAGCGCTCTTCCCCAGGCAGCTGTAAAGGTGGTGACGCAATGGAGGAATTATGCTGTACATTGTTCTCAGTTAACGTCTACCCGTGACCCCACGGGTCAGGAGCACTGTGAATGACACCCTCTGCAGTGTCCGCACACAGAGACACACATGTATGCTTCACCAACACACTCGCCTTCTTTCTACAAAAGGCGGAAGGAAAAAGAACGAGGATGAATGGCACCAGGGTCACTGTCTATGAAGACACACGCACTTTCAACCTGACAAGAGTGGCCATCTCAAAAGACTAATGCACTATAATATCCTACATAATCTTATCTATATTAGTATTGCACGTACAAATAGAGGAATACAACAGTGCGTGTGAGCCCTGTCAGCTGCATTTGGCAACAAGTTCTCAGCCACATCTCACCTGATACCCTCACTTGTTTTACACCAGGGGAAATGATCTTTTTGCATGTTTGATCCGTCCCTGGCAATCTTCTGCAGATATGTCCAGACGTCCAGCCGTTCATTGAGTCAAGAGGGCAATCTCGTGTGGCTGTTGGTCCCAGACTTTCCGCTGTAAATGATTTGGTGGCGGGAAGAGGCGGTGAAACTCCCATTTCAAGTCTTTCAAGGACGTTGTCCAGAAATGAAAAGAGGCGCAAATTGCATTTAGGAGTTCATGCATTTTTATTTATTTTTCATTTTTCATTCAGAGGTAATAGTTTTGACAATATATAGGCTTCTGCAAAATGGAGTTTAAACACACAGAGGTTCAGAGGGGGTTAAGCTGAAGTGAGAGAACAGCTCATACAATTTGAAATCAATGCATTTTGCATAATGTCACAGTGACCGTGCACAAGTCCACATTGACGTCTGCTGTGCTGACTGTGTTCAGAGTTTGGCAAAACTGCACTCTGAAAAATGGTTACATTTAGACTATCAAAGTTGTGCTTTGCAGCTTGACATTTTTTTCAACCTCCAGAGTAAATATTTATCTGGACTACATGACTGGCATTGTCTGACTTAAGTCCATGTCACATTTCAGTTATATTTCAGCAGGGGAATAACATGATGGATATATACATTCTGCACTATCTGATTGAGGAATTTAGCATTTTGTGTTGTGATAGAAAAGGTTCCACCGAGGCAGGAACTTGATCACTGGATTAAAAATTCAGAATACAGACCATTTCAGGAAGGAACCTTCAGCAACCTGGTTAGTTGGTTGAGAACGCTGTTAAAGAAAGTTGTCATTATTAAAAGTCTACTAGTTGCAGAGAGCTCAATTTGATCACGTTTGCTACCTCACTTTTCTATTGACTGGACTTTTTTGCCATCATAGAAAGCTCTCTGTTGGCATTGGTGTTATACTGGCTAGCATGCTGGCTCCAAGGAAATCTATTTACGGTGCATTCTCGGCCAAGGTATTGTTTGATGTTGTAGTCCGCATGTGTCAATTGACGGCCTGCACGTGGTAGCTTGGCTTTGTGTTTTTCGGTTAATGTCTTTGAGATTGGCATGTGGCTGTGTTTGGGCGGCCAAAAAAGCCCAGTTTTTGACCAAAGTCGGCAATTTTTTTTTTGGACTACTTACAATGTCTGACTTATATAACCATACCACATTTGAGTTTAATATGATAAATTCTGCATTTAAGAGTTTTGTACCTTCAACAACATGGTTCCACTAAGACTTGAACTGGGATCCCTGGATTCAAAGTCCAGAGTACTGACCATTACACCATGGAACCCAGATATCAGGCTAATAAATTATGGTTGAAAGTAAATTTGTCAATTCTCAATCAGAGTCTCTAACTGATGGTTCCCTTCACTCGATTTTGTGTCATTATGTAATGCCCAATTTGTGCATTAGTGGTATAGTGGCTAGCATAGCTGCCTTCCAAGCAGTTGACCTGGGTTCAATCCCAGCCTTTGGGCGGCTGTAGCTCATGGGGATGAGTGGTCACTCTGTAACCCCAAAGTAGCCAGCTCAATCCCTGGTCTCCCCATAGTTTGCATGTCAAAGTGTCCTTGAGCAAGACACTGAACCCCTAGTTGCGCCTCACAGGGCAGCCCACCGCTCCTTAATAATTAAGTATGGGTTAAATGCACAGAAGAATTTCCCCAAGGGGATTAATAAAGGATAATTTCTTCTTCAATGCATTCTTACTGGCTGGTTGTCATGTGTCAATTGATGGCATTGCCATGGTGGCTTTCCTATTTGAACATTTTGGGTTTAGTGTCTCAAATAAACAAAGCGGTGTGGCAGTGTTTGGGTCAGACAGAATATGTTGTAGGCCAGCGGTCCCCAACCTTTTTTGTGCCACGGACCGGTTTCATGTAAGACAATATTTTCACAGACCGGCCTTCACGGTGTGGGCAATAAATATGACGTAATAAAATGATACGACCGGCATAACAACAAAAATAAAGTGCATAAAAATACAACTCACCATTACGTCGAATTAGTGGGAGCCTTGAGCTTGTTTATCTGCAACGAGCCAGTCCCATCTTGCGGTGATGGAAGACAACGACACCCAACGTGTGTTTTTTATGTCCAGTCTACTCCGTAACTTAAACCCACTTCACAAAGACAGGATGTTGGAAATGGAAGCAGGGTTTTCACTGCTTTTTTGGCGATCTCAGGATATTCTGTTTTGGTTTCAAGTTTCAACACTATTGATTTCAATAATCAATAGTGCATGGCAAGTGCATTTTGGGCAGTTAAACGGCCCATAATCTAAGTGCAAAGTAAAACGCAATGGGCAAAACTGGTTGTATTTAGTCTCTTAATTAATCAGAGGTGGGTTTTAGGCGCAACATCGAACCAATCAGTCTCATTACGTTCCTTTGACTGCATATGAGTAAATGTACTGAAAACATAGAAGAGCATTATTGGCCTTGTAGGCTGGTCTTACTATCTGAATAATGCGCCCTTTAAATAGGAGGAAAACACCGCAACATTGACTTTGAACAAGGTTTTTGTTGGCCAACAACGCGATCGCTTTCTGCTTCCACAAGACAGCAATGCACCAACAATGCGCCTTTTGGTGTGAAAATGCCAACTGCGTCGGTCTGAAACTAGAAATGGCAGTTGCACTGCATTGTGCTTTGCGGCGCTTTGTTGCACCGCACTGCTTTGTTGCACCGCACCACTTTGTGTAAGATTGGGCCCAAAGTGTTATTGTTGGGAGACAAATGTCAGTGTTGTGGTGCCAGGGTTAATCCTGAGATGTGTATCACATGTCTTGATTGCATTAGTGCATTTTGGATGTTTTATAAACTGGTTTATTGCATGTCGATAAAGAGAACTGTGGTAACGCTTTAGAAAAAAATAGTAGAGAAATGTGGAAAGCATTTGTTTTTTTCAGCGAGTCGGTAACCGTGGCAAGATAAAGCAATGTAAGACTTTTGTCTTGTTTTAGAGGATCAGATTACTCGTAAGCACTGTCGAAATGTGTGAGGAGTCCTTACTTTAAATCCAAGCCGGTTGTTTATTTTGTAAACTTGTAGATAAACATAAGAACCTGAATACAACCGAGTATATCAGACTAACATTTTAACTTGACGGGAGGTGCGCGCACTGAACCCGAACCCCACTGCGCATGTGCACTTTTCCGAGTACGGTGTCCCGTAGTGTGCATACAGAGCGCGAACATAATCATTCACCAGAATGATCTACATCCCCTTTCTTTAGTTCGTGCCTTCCATAGAGAACAAATGGAAGGCTGGGCATTAACTAACAAAATAATAACATAGCTGTTGTTTTTAACTTTGCGACATTGTTATATAGAATAGAAATTAGTAACAGTTTCAAACAACCATCTTTAAATATCCTTGAACGGTAATTAACCAACTTATACATTCATATTGCAAGACATTCCAACATTCATCGCACTTCAACTAGACATACGTCCCATAGAGTACAGGGCGGATTCAGCTCTTTTTTTTTTTTTTTTTTTTAAGGTCCTCAGCTTATAATCACTCAATGTTCATTGTTCATACTTTGGGTTTGGCCTGCAAATGCGACCTGAGCGCGTCACATATAGTGAGTTACCCAGTGTGACCTCTGTAGGAGAGTGAGCTGCAGGCCTCCGCTGCTCACTGGTGGATCGCTGAGGTGTTGCCGGAGTCAGTTGAGATGTCTGCGGCGTGGAGGGGAGACTGTCCGGTACAGCTGGGTCGGCATATTGACGATCGAGGTCTGCAGGGTCGACCTGTCCCGGTGGTGGCTCAGCGACAGGAAGGATATGGCGGCGATTTCTCCTGTAGGTCCCTCCAGCGGACTCGATGATGTAGGAGCGTGGTTCCTTGCACCGCCCTTTCACAGTGCCCAGACGGTCGTGTCCCTTGGTAGTCCGCATCCTGACGACTTGTCCCTCTGCGAGTGGCTGTAGTGGGCGGCTTGACGCATCATAATATCGCTTTTGGGTGAGTCTTTTATTCTGGAGTTGGGCAGTAACCTGCTTAGTGATTTTTGGGGCTGGCTCTAACAGTCTGGTGCTGACAGGAAGAGCTGAGCGCGTCTGTCGTGACATCAGACGTTCTGCGGGTGAGCCCAATGATTGGTCGCAGGGAATATTTCTGATGTTCAGCAGATTGAGGAAGACGTCGGTCCCGTCTCTGTGAGATTTCTCCATCAATTGTTTGGCACTGCGGACTGCCCTTTCTGCCAATCCGTTCGACTGTGGATACTCCGGGCTGCTGGTGACATGGATAAAGTCCCACTGTATGGCGAAATCTTTGAAACGTTGGCTTGTGTACTGCCTTGCATTGTCTGTGATGAGGGTGTGAGGCGCACCGTGAACCGAAAAGTGTCTTTTCAGCTTTGTGACCACAGCTGCTGAAGTTGCGTCACGGAGGAGGTCCATTTCATACCATCCTGAGTAAGAGTCTACCAGAACCTGGTATTGTTGTCCGTGCCACTCGAACATATCAGCAGCCACTGTGGACCATGGCAAGACTGGAACCGGATGAAGTTGCAGAGGTTCCTTTTGCTGGTGTGGTCTGGTGCTATTGCAGACGGAGCACGACAGCAGCTCCTCCGCAATGTCATTGTTCATTGTCGGCCAAAAGACTGTGCTCCTGGCTCTGCGCTTGGTCGACTCTAAACCTGGGTGACCCCTGTGTATGATGTTAATGTATTCTCGGTGTAGAGAACTTGGAATCACGGTTCTGTGGCCCTTAATAACTATCCCATCCTCCACTACCAACTCGTCCCTGTGAGGGAAGAATGGACGAATGGAAGGGTGGACGCTGCGTTCTTTGCCAGGCCAACCGCGGTGGATGACTGTGCTGAGAGTCTGTAGCACTTGATCCTGTGCCGTGTGGGTCCGGAGCTCCTCCAGTCTGTTAGTCGAGATGTAGCTAACAGACATTACCTCAAACGTGTCGTCTGCAGCTGGACTTTGTGAGATGGTTTTGTTTGGAGCTCGTGATAGGGTATCAGCTAGGTACATGTGCTTACCCTTCTTGTAAACCAGTGTGATGTCATAGGCTTGTAACTGTAGTAACATCCTTTGCAGTCGGGCAGGAGCAGTGTGGATGGGCTTCTTCAGGATCGTGACAAGGGGTTGGTGGTCAGTTTCAACGACCGTGGGCTTCCCATACACGTAATCCTTGAATTTGATGCATGCAAACACCACTGCCAAAAGCTCCTTTTCGATTTGAGCATATCGTGTTTCTGTGTCCGTGAGCGTGCGAGACGCGTAGGCAACTGGCCTCCCATCCTGTAGACATGCAGCACCAAGTCCGTAACATGACGCATCACAGGTCAGTGTGACTGGTTTTCTTACGTCGTAGTAGGATAGAATCGGCGAACTGGATAAGCATGACTTGAGACGATCGAATGCCTGCTGATGCTGTGGAAACCAACACCACGCAGCGTCTTTGTGTGTGAGCTGTCTCAGAGGTGCTGCTATATCGCTGAGGTTTGGGATAAACTTCCCAAGGTAATTCACCATGCCAAGGAATCGCTGCATGGCTAGGACGTCCTGTGGGACTGGCATGTTTGTGATCGCCACTTTTTTTGCGGGGTCGGCCTTGAGGCCTTCCTTTGTGAATATGTGACCCACATAACAGACCTGTTCTAGGCGGAACTTGCACTTGAGAGGGTTTAGCTTAAGGTTTATCTCTCGTGCCCGGTCGAGCACTTTTTTTAGGTTGGCATCGTGTTCTGCGGTATCACAGCCTCCTATGATGATGTCATCGACTATGATAGCACACGGATATCCTGCAAACAGCTGTTCCATTGAGCGCTGGAACACCTCGCTTGCTGAGCTTATGCCAAATGGCATGCGGAGGAATCTGTAGCGCCCGAAAGGCGTACTGAATGTGGTCAGCATTGATGACTTGTGGTCGAGCCGTATTTGCCAGAATGAGCTCTTTGCATCTAGAACGGAGAACACTGTAGCACCTGACATCTGGGTAGCAACTTCCTCGACGCTGCGCATTGGATAGTGAGGTCTCTTCAGGGCTGTGTTGAGGTCCTTTGGATTGATGCACAGCCTGATTTCCTGTTTGTCCTTTTTGTGTGCTGCAACCATGGACGAAACCCAGTCTGTAGGTTCAGCAACTGTGGTTATGACACCTTTGTTCTGCATGCTGTTGAGCTCAGCTTTGACTCGTGCTTGCATTGCCACCGGGATGCGGTGTGCTGGACGAACCACCGGTTGTGCAGCTGGATCCAGTGTCATGGAGTATGTGATAGGGAGTTCTCCAAGCTCGTCACTGAACACGTCTTTGTATTGTTCATGGACCTGTTTGGTGAATTCAGCATTGCTCTCGGTGCTGACCTGATGAACGTGTGGGCTCATTGCGACAAGTCCGAGTCGCACACACGCGCGGAATCCTAATAGTGGCACTACGTCTCTGTCCACTATGAAAAAAGGTAGTGTGTGTTGCTGTTCATCTAAACAACAAAGCAGTGTGGCTATGCCTATAGTCTCTATTTTGCTGCCTCCATAAGCCACGAGGTTGATGTCTTTACTTTGTTCCACTGGTCGCTTGCCATTCTCCAGCTGTCGGAAAGTGTCTATTGACATTACATTGCACTTTGCGCCCGTGTCAACCTTCATCTCGATTGGCCGGTCGTGTATATGTAGTGTAACAAATCCTTCATCTTGTCCTTCTGTTTGAGGATTTATAGTGTCCACTACGAGACCATCCACATAGAAAGTGTCGTCACTGGCACTGTCATCGGGCTCTTGTAGCTCTAACTGGTGCACTGATCTTCCGCAGTCCCCTCTCTTAGCATAGCCCTGTCCGTATGACATGGACTTGCAGCATTTTTTGTAATGATTAAATTTCCTGCAGATATGGCATTGCTGCCCGAAGGCAGGACATTTGTCTCTCTGTGCGGCATGGCTGCCTCCACAGTTATTGCAGTTTGCAATGGATCTTGCCTCACGTTGGCCTGCTTGAGGTTTAGGTCTTGACCTGTTGTACCAACCGCTGGAGTTTGGCTGAATTGCGTCAACAGTAGTAGCTGTTTGGGGCTGGGCTAGAGCCTTATTACTCTCCTCAGTCATTTCATAGATGCGGCAGATTGTAATGGCTTTATTCAGGGTTAATTCACTGTCACGTAGCAAAGCCTTTCTTATACTGTCATTTCTGATGCCACACACTATTCTGTCACAAATCAGTTCATCTGTCAGGTCTCCAAAGTGACAACTTCTAGCTTTGATCCTCACGTCAGTGATGTAGGATTCAATAGTCTCACCTTGCTTTTAATGTCTTGAATGGAATTTGTGTCTCTCCATAGTTTTGTTGTGTTGAGGGTTACATACTTCCCGAAATTTCCGTTTCAAGCACTCGGGGTTTTCTCTGGATTCAGCCGGAACGATGACGGCTCCATCTTCACCAGGCGCTCTCACCTCTGCTGCGTAAACAAATGAACGCTCCCGTTCGATGGCCTCAGCTCCTGCGAGATTGAGGAGGATATATGCCTTTGTCCGAGCAGTCTTGTCTGAGTGCGCCGCTGCTATGAAGATATCATACTCTTGTTCAAAAATCCGCCAATTCTCGGCGATGTTCCCGTCAAAAACGAGGGGGTCTGGTCTGCGAAATCCATCTGCCATATTTTCCGTACGTTGAAGACGTTAGCTTAGTTGTCCATTTCACACGAGAAAAAAAAAAAATCACAGGCGATAGATTTACCCCTCTTCTGACACCATGTCGAAATGTGTGAGGAGTCCTTACTTTAAATCCAAGCCGGTTGTTTATTTTGTAAACTTGTAGATAAACATAAGAACCTGAATACAACCGAGTATATCAGACTAACATTTTAACTTGACGGGAGGTGCGCGCACTGAACCCGAACCCCACTGCGCATGTGCACTTTTCCGAGTACGGTGTCCCGTAGTGTGCATACAGAGCGCGAACATAATCATTCACCAGAATGATCTACAAGCACCACTTTGTAATCTTCTAGTTGCACGCTACACCCCCCCCGAACTACACGTACACACACAATGCGATGTAACCACATGAAAGATTCATATAGTTTGTGGAAGAGACCTATAAAAATATCCAGAGTCTCAGCAAGGCATCCGACTGGGTTCACTTTCAGGATTGACGGGAGCAATCCATGGAGATAAAATTCCCACCACACTTTAGAATCTGACATCATCATTGACCTTTCCAGCCAGTTTAGTTTTTTGGCAGATGATGAGGGTTCTAATGCCAGTCAATGCAAACAGGTTCTGCCCGGAAACAGCCGACTCTGTAGAGGTTGAACGGTGGACGAGGACAAAAAGTAAAAAGGACAGACGTGTCCATCATATCATATTCAATCTCTTGTCCCGTGTTCGTCTTTGAGAAAGAACATTTTTATTTGGTTTCATAACAGGCTTTGAAAAAGTAATGCACCGCTAACGTCAGTTAGCAGACTAGATTAGCTAGCTAAACTGCTGTAATACAGTTATTCGCTTTGTTGCCGAGAGTTGCGTAAGAAGGTCGATACCACTCCCATATCTGTATGGCAAATAAAATGATTCATCAAGCAGCAAAAGTAGTGCACCACTAATGTCAGTTAGCAGCTTAGCTTAGCATAAAGACTGCAAACAAAGGGGGAACAGATGGCCTGGTTAATCAAAGTAACATGCTTTATCTCATTTGTTCATTTTGTTCAAAATCCGAGGTTTAAAAGCAAAGAGTTGTGGTTTCATGTGGGGTTGTATGTTCCAAGACCAGTGACTTGGAGTTCTGAGAAAGTTGCAAATGAGATATAACATGATAACTAGTAAGCTTTAGTGTTGCTGTTTGGCAGATTGTGATTCGTACAGATTTGTACATTTGTTTCATCCGTCGCCAGTCTTTGTGCTCAGCTCAGGTAGCTGTAGCTACAGCCTTATAGGTAACGTACAGATGAGAATGGTATCTTCTCATTGAGCACTCTGCAAGGAGGCAAATAACCACATTTACGAAAACGGCAAAGTGCTCCAGTGCAACGACGACATTCCCATCAGCCTTGGCTGTCCTTTATCTTTAGCATGCTGAGACGACGCTAAGATGGTAAACATGGTTACCTGCTGATCCTGAGCATGCTACGGTCATGTTAGCTCAAGCCACCACTGGGCCTAAGCGAAGCCTCACGAAGCAGCTAGCATGGTTTCTAGATTCTCAGTCTTGTTTCTATTTTCTCGCTACTTTCCCAACACGTTTTCACTCATAACTTGTGAAATACGGCTGCCTGGTCAGCGGCCGCCGGGGGTCGATATCTTCTTAGCTATTGTTTGAGACGCACTAGGCTTTCAACTAACTCCAATGTAAACCCATTCCCTTCAGTGTTTTACCTTACTTATGTGACATAACTTACGTACTTAAGTAATGGTGAATACGTGAATTACGTAACAAATGTAGGTTAGTTATTTTCAGCCAAATCCCAATTGTTTCCTAAGCCTATAAGTACTTTTGTGACTTAAACCTAAACCTACGTTGGAAGTTTGTTTTGAAACACTGAGTTGGTGAGTGACAACGTGTTGACTATCCCTCTCAACTCACAACTATTCAACCCATTCTGCCTAAACTGCCTCATCATTACACACAGCTAAATGTACAATATCTGTTGTGTGCCAAAGTGCCCCTTTGTTCCTAGTATTGTTTCACAATTGCTCTCTGACCTTTTCTCTCTGCTCTTCCTGTCATCTGTCTCTCTCCCACTCTGTGGGTCGTCCGACTTCCCGTGGCTCCGCTCTTAAAAATGTAATTACCAGGACACTCCCTGGGGCAGCAAACCAAGGTGAATGCCAAGTCAACCCCAGGTATAGAAATTAATTAGGTTTAATTCCAAGCGAAATTCACTGCAGCGTTAACACTGTGGAACTTCCACTGCTTAGCCTCTTTTTTGTCCTTCGCTGTTGCATTTGGTAGTGAAGATATAATTGGAGCAAACCTGACAAGACTACCTATTAATCCTTCAAATATGTTTTTGTTTGATGAAGATATCACAAAAGTATGGACACGTTTTCAACCTATCTCCTCCCGTATCCTGCTTTTATTGAAATTCATTGCGAGCAAATTTGAAAACCACATCTGCTTCATTTCCCAGTGAAACTACCGGAAAATGACACTTTTTTTTCCCTTTGTCATTTACCCGCCTCTCGCTACTTGCATGAAGTTTCTGTTGGCCCTTCATGACACACTCTCTACAGAGACATGCGTTATATCACACAGCTAGAAATGTGAATTAATGCTACAAGTCCGGAATAATTTGTTCGATATTGAATGAAGACTGCATTTTCAACAATATTTGAAATGTTTGTGTGACTTGAACGTTGTGGCTCATTGCGACAACCTGATAATTATGACCAGCGTTTTAGGGTCTTTCAGCTTTGTCCTGATGTATATAAACTATAAGCAAAACTATATAAAAACATTGGTTTACAAACTCTTTCAGCCTTATGCGTACTGCTTCACAAACACATGAATCTTTGCTAAAACCGTACTATTTAAAACTCAGTCTCGTGCTCGCGTCTCATGCTTGTGGAGATGCGCTACCATCCGTGTTTTATATTGGGGGGATTTTAGAGAACATGCATGCGTTTGCTTTGAGGTAACCCTGGAGTGAGTACTTGACATACAATTGGTCATTTTGTGAGTGAAGTATCCCTTGAAAGAAAACGCTCACATTTCTCAGAAAGTACAATATTACCCTCAGGCAAATAGGCGCCACTTGCTAAAAAGGAGTGTTATGCATAAGCTCCTTATCTCCAGAACAATTAGCGCCCAAGGCTCTCAGACAGGAAGTAAGAGTTGTTTATCACAGGCAGCGGAGAGAGAAGGCATGAACCGTATTTGTGATTCTGTGAAATCAGCGACTGGATCATTTGTCATTGTAGTTTAATGTTTTCCACGCAATCATCAGTACACGGGTGCAGAGTTAATAATGAAAACAGGCTGTTTGTAATCAAAGTCAACTTGCTTTATTATACATTACTCATGCAAAAAAAACCTTGTTGCTCTTTGAAAAAGGAGGCGTTGTGTGAACAAAGGCTGAAAGGTTTCTTTTTTGAAAAATAAAGCTTTGGGATTTTTCTGCCACATTAATCACCGCGCTATTGTGCCGACCCGTGATTTGCATACGCGTGGCCTGCCTCAAGTGAACCTTGGCATTTTTCCACATCAACAAGGCCTTTCTCTTATCGAGATCGGCACCAGTCGTTGGACTTTTGTTTACGGCGCCATTCTCCTGAACTTGTTACGCCGTGTTGGCGAAATCACAAGGAATTCTGGGTAATAAGAAGCACCGGCGGTCACAACATTGCCTAATCATATTTCGTGTCCACTCATATTTGTTTATCTTTTTGAAACGTTTCATTAGAACTTGTCCAGTTGGCGTATATCAACGGCTGCACTTGCATTTGGCGTAGCACGGGAACTCCCATCTTGTCAGCATATCTAGGGGCTGGACCAGGGCAAACCTGAGCCAGCCCTAACTATAAGCCTGAAACAGCCCTAAGTATAAGCGCTATTAAAGAGGAAAGTATTAAGTCTACTCTTAAATGAGGTGACCGTGCCTGCCCCCCGGACTGAAAGTGGAAGCTGATTCCACAGAAGAGGAGCCCGATAACTGAAAGCTCTAGCCCCCAACCTACTTTTTAAGACTCTGGGAACCACAAGTAACCCTGCATTCAGTGAGCGTAACGCTCTAGTGGGGTAATATGGCACTATAAGCTCTTTAAGATCTGATGGTGCATCACCAGTTAAGGCTTTATAGGTGAGGAGAAGGATTTTAAATATGATTCTCGATCTTGAAGGAAGCCAGTGGAGAGCAGCTAGTACAGGAGTAATGTGATCTCTCTTCCGCGTCCTTGTTAGTACACGAGCTGCAGCATTCTGGATCAACTGGAGAGACCCAAGGGACTTACCGGAGCAGCCTGATAATACGGAGTTACAGTAATCCAGTCTTGAAGTAACAAATGCATGGATCAATGTTTCTTCATCGCTTTGAGACAGGATGTGCCGGATCTTTGAGATGTTCCGTAGGTGAAAAAAGGCAGTCCTTGAGATCTGTTTCATGTGGGAGCCAAAGGATAGGTCCTGGTCAAAAATAACTCAGATATTCCTTACGGTGGTGGTGGATGCCAGAGCGATGCCATCCAGAGAAACCATATCATCAGATAATTGATTTCTGAGGTGTTCTGGGCCGAGTAGAATAACTTCAGTCTTGTCCGAGTTCAGCAGCAGGAAGTTGCAGGTCATCCAGGTTTTGATGTCTTTAAGACACGCTTGAAGTTTAGCGACCTGGTGGATTTCATCTGGCTTGATCGACAAATATAGTTGAGTATCATCGGCATAACAGTGAAAGTTTATGGAGTGTTTTCTGATAATATTGCCTAAAGGAAGCATATATAAGGTGAATAAAATTGGTCCAAGCACAGAACCTTGTGGAACTCCATGACAAACGGCGGTGGTCATCGAGGCCTCATCGTTTACAAATACAAACTGAGATCGATCTGATAAATACGACTTAAACCAGCTTAATGCTGTACCTTTAATACCAATCGACTGGTCTAGTCTCTGTAATAAGATGTCATGGTCAATGGTGTTGAATGCTGCACTAAGGTCTAACAAGACAAGTACAGAGACAAGTCCCCTATCTGATGCAACTAGAAGGTCATTAGTAATTGTCACTAGTGCTGTCTCTGTGCTATGATGCTTTCTAAATCCTGACTGAAACTCCTCAAATAAACTATTGTTATGTAAAAAGTCACACAACTGATTTGTGACTACCTTCTCCAGTATCTTAGAGAGGAAGGAAAGGTTAGAGATAGGTCTGTAGTTAGCCAACACCTCTGGATCCAGGGTGGGCTTCTTAAGAAGAGGTTTAATTACAGCTACTTTAAAAGACTGTGGTACATGACCCATTAGTAAAGACCCATTGATAATATCTAGTAGAGAGGTGCTAATTAAAGGTAAAACTTCCTTAAACAGCTTAGTGGGAACAGGGTCTAGGAGACAGGTAGAAGATTTAGAAGTAGAAACCATTGAAGACAGTTGGTCGAGGTTAATGGTAAAAAATCCATCCAGACACACAACAGGGCCCACAGCCTCCTCCATGGCCATCCCACCTGAGGATGGAGCGGCAGTAGTCGAGGGCAGGAGATCACCGATCCTGTCTCTAATAGCCATAATCTTACCATTGAAGAAGTTCATAAAGCCATTACTACTGAGGAATACACGGATCCACCGAGCTATGACTCTCAGCCAGCCTGGACACAGTGCTAAAGAGAAACCTAGGGGTGCTCTTGTTTTTCTCTATTAGTGATGAGTAGTAGGCTCCTCTGGCATTACGGAGGGCCTTCTTATATGTTCTCAGACTATCCCGCCAAACCAACCGGGACTCCTCCAGTCCGTTGGAACGCCATATGCCCTCAAGCTTCTGTGATGCTTGCTTCAATATGCGGGTCTGAGGGTTATACCATGGAGCGAGCCTCCTTTGCTTAATGATCCTCTTTTTTAGAGGGGCTATCGAGTCCAGTGTCACTCTCAGTGAGCCAGTAGCACCATCGACGAGCTGATCAATCTGGGAGGGAGTAAAGTTAGCACAGGAGTCCTCTGTTATATTGAGACATGGTAATGAATCAAATACAGAAGGAATCGCTTCCTTTAATCTAGCAACAGCACCGTCAGTTAGACATCTGGTGTAAAAACTCTTGCCTAACGCTGTACAATCCGGTAGTATAAACTCAGAAGTTATAAGGCAATGGTCTGATAAAAGAGGGTTCTGTGGAAACACTACTAAATGCTCCACGTCAATGCCATATGTAAGAACAAGGTCGAGGGTGTGGTTAAAGCAGTGAGTCGGTTCCTGTACTCTCTGACAGAAGCCAATCGAATCCAACAATGAGCTAAATGCAACACTAAGGCTATCATTGCCGACATGAATATTAAAATCACCTACAATAACAACCTTATCAGTCTTAAGGACCAAACTTGACAAAAACTCTGAAAATTCAGATATAAATTATGAGTACGTACCTGGTGCCCGGTATACCACCACAAACAGAATCGGCTGTACTGTTTTCCAGGTTGGATGTGAAAGACTAAGAACATGGCTTTCAAATGAGTTGCAGCTCAATCCAGGTTTAGGACCCATCAACAGACCCGAGTCAAAGATGGCAGCTACGCCGGTGTCTCGAGGAATGTGCATATTAACATGACTTAGAGGAGTAGATTCATTTAGGCTGACATATTCCTCATGTTTCAGTAAGACAGAACACATCAATATGGTTGTCTGATATTAATTCATTTACTAATACAGCTTTAGAAGACAAAGATCTAATATTTAGGAGTCCACATTTAATTCTCCTATCGTGTTGCACTATTGCAGTAGTGGTGTTAACCCTTATGATGTTATTTTCTATAACTTTACATTTTGGTTACTTTTGATTTAATTAATTTAAGTGGCCGTGGGACAGACACAGTCTCTATAGAGTTAAAGGTGGGCAGCTGCCCTAAAGAAAATGCAGGAAATGCAGAGAAGGGTGTAAGACGTGTATTACAATCTTACTGTATTTACGTTTGTCTTTAGCCAACAGTTTTAAATAGGACTCAACGTCGCCCGCTCTGGCCCCAGAAATACATTTGACTGTGGTCCCTGGTTTCGCGATCTTCACGTTTCTAACAATTGAGCTCCCGACAACCAAGGTTGGTTTCTTAGTGCCACTGAGTGGCGAGAGGCTAGAAACGGGAAGAGGCTGGTGGTGTCCAGAGGACTGCTTAGATCCTGGCTTCTGCCTCCCTCGTACAGTCACCCAGTCCTTCGGCTGCTCGGGGGCTGCCGGGGAACAGTTAACGTTATCAGAAGCTAAAGCTAGTTGGTCCGCACCGACTATGGGAGTTGGGCTGGCTAACGTAGCTAACGTCTGAGCTTCAATGGTGCGGAGCTGTGCATCTAACCCACTGAGAACTGCCTCCAACCTAGCAAATAAACTACACTTATTACATGTACCGTTATCTTTAAAGAAGGCAGGGGAATAGCTAAACATGTGACACGCTGAGCAGGAGAGAGCAGAAGAGGGAGCGGAGGAAGACATCGCTAGGTGCTAAGCTAAGTGAGGTAGCTAACGATTAGCAGAACAAACAAAGTGAAAACAGGACAGTTAGATACAAGCGGTGAGCCGCTAAAATAATAATAATAATAATAATGCATTTAATTTACATAGCGCTTTTCATAGTACTCAAAGTCACTTTACACAACATTTACAACGTCCTATAAAAACTATGCAATAAAACAAGTAGAATAAAACAGATAAAAATAAATGAAAACATTAACAGCACACAGTCAAACATTAAAAGCAGTTCTGAAGAGGTGGGTTTTGATTTGGGATTTGAATGTGGAGAGGACAGTGCAGTCACGGATGAGTTTGGGGAGAGAGTTCCAGAGGGAGGGGGCAGCTATAGAGAAGGCTCTGTCACCCCATGTCTGGTGCTTGGTCCTATGGGGGATGGATAGGAGGTTGGCATCAGAGGAGCGTAGCTGACGGGATGGAGTGTGGTGGTGGAGCAGGTCGGTGAGGTAGGAGGGGGCCTGATTATGGAGGGCTTTGTGAGTGAGAAGAAGGATTTCATATTGGATCCGTTGTGGGACGGGGAGCCAGTGAAGGTTCTGGAGAACAGGGGTGATGTGGTCACGGGAGCGGGTGAGCAGGCGAGCAGGCGAGCAGCAGAGTTCTGGATGTACTGGAGTTTATTGAGGATTTTGTATGTTGTGCCATAAAGAATGCTATTGCAGTAATCTATTCTGGAGGTGATGAAGGCGTGGATCAGGGTTTCGGCAGCAGATGAGGAGAGTTATGGGCGGAGACGGGCGATGTTTTTTAAGTGAAAGAAGGCAGTTCGGGTGATTTGTTTGACGTGGTGTTCGAAGGAGAGGTTGCTGTCAAACATGACTCCGAGGTTGCGGATGTGTGAGGAGGGAGACAGAGTGGAGTTATCGATGGTGAGGGAGAAGTTGTGACTGGTTTTGGTGAGAGATTTTTGACCTATGATGATCATATCAGATTTATCACAGTTGAGTTTTAGAAAATTTGTTTGCATCCATGATTTAATGTCAGTGAGGCAGTCGGTCAGAGTGGAGTGAGTAGCAGTGGTGATGGCCTTTGTGGAGATGTAGAGCTGGACATCATCGGCGTAGCAGTGGAAGAGGAGACCATGTTGACGGATAATGTTACCAAGAGGGAGCAGGTAGAGGATGAACAGAAGAGGACCAAGCACCGAACCCTGGGGGACGCCTTGAGACAGAGGAGCGGTGGAGGAGGTGCAGCTGTTGATGCTGAAGAACTGTTGTCTGTTTGTTAGATATGATGTGAGCCAGGAGAGAGCAGTTGCGGTGATGTTGAGGGATGATTCGAGGTGGGAGAGAAGGATGCTGTGGTTGATGGTGTCGAAGGCTGCAGTGAGATCGAGGAGAATGAGAATGTTGAGGTGGCCAGAGTCTGAGGAGAGGAGGAGGTCATTGGTGACTTTCAGAAGGGCTGTTTCAGTGCTGTGCTGTGAGCGGAAACCGGATTGAAAAGGCTCGAACAGATCGTTCTGATGGGAAGGACGGGGGGAGGTGTTCAGGTTGCTGTAAATTATGTCAATTTTTGTTCTGAAAAATTAAAAGGAAAGAGTTGCATTTGTCAACTGTAAAGGATTTGGAGGTGTTGTTCCTGGGTTTGAGAAGCTTGTTTATTGTAGAGAAGAGAGCCTTTGGGTTAGAGGAGCCACAGTGTATGAGGTGTGAGTAGTAGGTGGACCGGGCTGAGATGAGAGCGTCATTGTACTGTTGAAGGTAGTCAGAGTGGGCTTGGAGATGGACTGTTAAACCTGTTTTCTTGCAGAGTCTTTCAAGCTGGCGTTTACAGGATTTCATGTGGTGGAGTTCAGGAGTATACCATTGAGCTGAGTGTGTGAATGAGACTGGTTTGGTTTTGATGGGAGCCAGCTGATCAAGACAGGAGGAGAGTGTGTTGTTGTAGTAGTTTACCAGATCAGAGGTGAGCAGGGGAGGCAGACTGGCAAGAGATGCTGAAAGAGTTGTGGGGGAGATAGTTTTGAGATTTCTGAAGGATATATTGCGCTTGGCTTTTGGGATGGGGATAGGGATGTCAATGTCCATGGTGATAGCCAGGTGGTCGGAGATATTGAGGTTGAGGCTGGAGAGCTGGGGTATTGTGAGACCAGTGGAGCAGACCAAGTCCAGGATGTGACCTCGGCTGTGAGTGGGGAAGTTGACATGTTGTGTGAAGTTGAAGCATTGTAGCAGTTCCAGGAATTCAGTGGCAAAAGAAGAAGAGAGTTGAGTGTTTAGATGTGAAAGATGTACAACAGGTGATCAGGCGCTTGTACTGGAGAATATCACACAATTAGCTCGGTTTAGCTGGAGCTGAGACAAGTACGTTATCAACACACACACGGTGGAACCAGAAGTGATGCAATACACTTACCGTCGGAAGCGAGTCAGGTGTAGGGAAGTGTGACGTGATGTGTGCCCTCATACTGTCCATTACTAGCATAGCCTTGTTTCGGCGGAAGAACCCGCCCAAGCGCTCAGTAAACCATGCTTTCATGAGCGACTCGTTCATCCACCCCTTCTGGTTCACTATGCCTTTGGGGAACTTCTCCTTCAGCATAGTGATCCTTTTGAAAACCACCATAGGCGGAAGCTTCTCTCCCGCCGCTGTGCAGCTTAGTACGCAAGTGAAGTGCGTTTTCTCGTGCCCCGTAGTTTTCACCGTAACTGACGACTCGCCTTTTTTATTCACAGTACGAGTGAGAGGAAGATCGAAGGTCAGTGGAACCTCATCCATATTAATGACATCCTGCGTGCCAATAAAATGCTCGGCTATTTTCTTTTTAGTGAAGTTTCTGAAGTTGGACAGTTTTTCTTCAAAGTCCGCAGGTAGCTGTTGGCAGAGATTCGTGCGTGCTCTGATGCACAGGCCTTTTCTTTTTAAGAACCGAAGACACCAGGATGGTCCGCCTCTGAAATACTCAATGTGCTTTTTTGCAGCGATCTCCTTCGCTTTCAGACGAAGAATCTGAACTGTTGAAACACCACGGCCATCTGCTCTCTGTGTGTGGACCCAGTCCTCTAGTTCGTTCTCTAGTTCGGGCCAGTGGCATTTTCTTCCGCTGAACACTTTGTGAGACTTCTTGCATCTTGCAAGTTCTCCCTGCTGCAGTCTCCAACGTCGAACCATGGACTCGCTGATCCCAAGTTCTAGTGCCGCAGCTCAGTTTCCCTTTTCAAGGGCCACGTCGATAGCCTTTAGTTTAAAAGCTGCGTCGTATGCATTACGTCGCATTACGCATTACTGTTTTTGTTTTGAAGTCTCTTACATATGCTTATGTGTAACTTTTATCGTGACATCTTGACCAGGACTCTCTTGGAAAAGACTCAATAACATCTCAATGAAACTATTCTGGAAAAACCTCAAATATAACACACCTGGCAACAATAGTTATTTTAGCTAAATCTTGGAAGCCTCATAGTTATTAATAATAATAATAATAATACATTTCATTTTTAAACGCACTTTTCTTTCAGAAGAAACTCAGAGTGCCACAGAGCCAATATATAGTAAAACAAAATCCTTCCTCTCACAAAATGAGTTTGAGGTGGAATCGCGTTTCAACCACAAAAGAACTGCTACACAACTCCTTTGTGACCACAAAGAGACTGCCTCCTCTAAATCAGCTGTATTCAACCAGATTCAAGACAGAAAAAGTATATTTATATATATAATATTTGAGGTCCCTCAGTGTTCCATTTAAAAACAATTTCTGACCATATTTCTAAAGGTTCCACTTGGTGATGGGACATCACTTCCTTCTGTTCTACTTGTTCTCAGCTCGCCGCACTGTGCTGACGGGTTCTAATATTAATAGCCGTATGACATAATCCTGTCCGCTCCTAATGCACGTCTGGTGTCCCCTGTGCTTTTAGAGCCCGCTCTCCGCGGAGCCAACGACTGGAGGTGTTGCTTCCAAGCCGTCTCGCGTTGGAGGAAGAGTGAGGCATAGTAACATCGCTTAGGAAGGCCCAATCGGGGGGGAAAAGAAAACGCAAACAGAAATTGCTATAGGCCTAGACTGCTGGGGGACATCTTAGGATTCACTGAGCTCCTCTTCGCTTCCTCTTTCGCTCCTCCTCTCCTCTTCTCCTCTTCTTTATCTCCTTCTGGATAAACTATTGTCTCTTCAATGCACATTACTAACTCTACTTTCTTTTTCCATGGATTCATGGCTGCCTGGAACCGGTCCTGCCTGCTGCCATGGCCCTGCTGATGCGCCCCCCCTCCTCTCTACCTCCTTCTGTTTCATGGATCGTGAATTATCTGGATCATGAACCATGCCTACTACTCATATGAATAATTTCTGTCATATTCATTGAATGTGCTGTAACTCCGTTACGTTATTCATTCTGGCCACATGACATCTATTGCTTCTGTCCATCCGGGGAGAGGGATCCTCCTCTGTTGCTCTCCCTCAGGTTTCTTCCCTTTTTTTTCCTGTGAAAGGGTTTTTACTATCTTTATTAAGGGAGTTTTTCCTGATCCGATGTGAGGTCCCAGGACAGGGATGTTATGTGTACAGATTGTAAAGCCCTCCGAGGCAAACTTGTATTTGTGATGTTGGGCTATATAAAATAAACTGAATTGAATTGAATCACGGACTCCGTGAAAGTCGCCATCAAATCGACCAGCTCCATCCCAGCAATCATTCCTGGTGGCAACAAAATATCTCCAGCCCCTTGACATCAGCCTTAATCTGATGTCATTAAGAAGTCTTTTACAAAAAACGGACGCATGCGACGAGCCACCTTCGCGGAGGTCTGTCAGTGGGGTTTGAAGCATAGGGAAAAGTTAAGAAATCCACGATCCTTAACGGATTTCGAATAGCTGGAATTGTGTGTGGACCCGTATCAGACGACGCAGCAGCAGGAACCTCCGACAGCGAGGCCGAAGTTGCGGTCAAAGAGCCGCAAAATGGGGAAGTGGTACTGTTGGTGTTTAACTCCGATACAGAGGATGAAGACTTCTGTGGCTTCAGCGGGGACAGTAACAATGAACAATAAAATGTGAGTGTCAGAAGCATTTCATTGTGCAGTGTACATCTCTGATGTTCAAACAGGGTTATTTTTGTATTGCTTTGTTCCGTTCATTACCGGTGGTCGTTAGTTTGTCAGGTACCGCTAAATTAGCGGCGTATAACCTGCGGCGGGTTGTTTTAGACATAATACTACTTTTTTTTCTATTTAGTAGATGCGAGAGTAGAGGCGTATAAAAGGGTGCGCTTTATAACTCGCATTGTACGGTACTAGAGTTCTGAGGTTGCTAAAGGAGGACAAACCAACTCTCTCATACAAACTGCAAAGACGTATGTGGAAACACCAGACACAAATAGTATTGCAGCTTTGTATATGAATATATATATATATATATATATATATATATATATATATATATATATATATATATATATATATATATATATGAATAGGAATTTCCATAGATGATGAACTTTTTGATGATGACTTCTTTTGGGAAGAAACCCAGGTATTTGTAAGTTGAGACTCGTTCAATCACTTTATAAATCACGCCAACAATCGGATTCACGCCATCAGCTGGGTTCTTTTTTCCTTTTGATTTCGTCAACATTTAGCGCAAGTCTCAATTCACAACCATTAAAGCAGACTACAGTTCTGCAAGCGTGACAAGACGCTGATATGAAACAGGTTATGAAGCATATGTTTTGGTTCGGAAACGTCGACATTTAGTGTGTCCAGTGGTTTGCTGAAAGATAAAATGCCCCACAAAATGTGCCGACTGGGTTGGACTATTAGGCGACCTTTTACATTGTAACGTGTCCCAATACAATATCTTACAAAAGGTTTTCAAATGTATCTTTGCATTTTCCTTCGAAAGCCAGTAACTTTCAATCAATTTCAAGTATGCATACAGTCTTAAACTTCCATCTTCACAGGAAACAACTCAGTTAGGTTGAGGGAGAAACACAACTACTGAGTTAGGTTGAGGAAAAGCTCCTAGTTTAGGTTGAAATATCTACGGAGGTGCCGTTACTTAAGTATGTGGCTTTTGAATCATCTGACTTCTCGTTTCACAAGCAGCACGAACAGCGGACTCCTGGTGAAGATGCCGGTGTTTGCTCGACCTCCACCTCATTACAGACAGTTTGCTTTTCGTCAAATAACTCCAAATTGCGGCGCATTCATTTATCCGTGGGATACACTAGTTGAGAACATTCTGATTCATGTGCATTGAAAAAGAACAACCTCGACAGTAGGACGTTTTGTATAATGAGTGGTGTTTGTTCCGGCGGTGGAGACGCTCTGAAGAACAATGGGGGTCCACTGTCTGTCCTGGCCGTGATGAAGGACATTAGTTGCTATAGAGACTAGAGTGAGGTGTATAGGTGTACAGCCAAAGGAATGTAATGGTGCGGTCACGACACATTTCTGCAGGTCACATTGACAGCGATACACGACGCAGAGCGTTATTGGGTGACCTTTTCATCACTTCCACGAGCTGCGAAAACACATTGCTAGAGACATAACAGCATCTGTTGCAGAGGGAGACTTTTGAGCTTTGACGTCTAATTGGCCATGGGGAAGCTTCTTTCTTTTCTTTCTCACCTTGCAGAACATTGACTTGCTTTCATTTCACTGATTTTGTTCCGTCAGCCTGAAATAAAGCTCTGTGAATAATGATGCTTCAAGGATACTTGCTCGACTTGTCTCGACTGTATGTGCTTTACCATACACATACAAAACAAATAAAACAACGCAAAATGGTCGGAAATTGTATGCACTTCCTGGCCCCCAAGTGGTCATGGATTGTCTGGCCTCTCCTTCTGATTTTGTCAAACAGTTCGGAAGATATGTGGCTCGTGAAAAATGGGTCCAATAATGACTTTGGTGACCATGGAGCCAAAGAAGGATTGTGTGTTCACTTTCACATGCCCAATTAGATCTGCAGTTACAATGTATTATTGGTAAGTATTTTTTCTTACAGCAAATTGCTTGGGTTCAAAAATAAATAATCCATGCAGTTCCTCTGCCCCGTCTAAGATCCACAACAATGAAGAGACTGTCAAAAGAGACCTCATTGAGATTGACCTTGAGACGGGGGAGGACCCATGAGCGTACCTCTTCAATGGTGGCTTCACCAAGGCTGGACGTCACCTATATGTGCGTATGTATAATAATAATAATTAATTAAAAAACCCTTTCAACAGGTAGTAAATACTGACTCAGCAACACAACACATTTTTCTGCCTCTATTTCACACTCAAACTTTATCAGTGTTAGAATAATACAATATTCTCTCCAGTATTTTTAAAGGCCATCAAACACAAATATTCTGCTGCATACATTTTGCAATAACTGTCTGAAAAGTATAAACATAGATTTAGTCCCCACAGTATAGCTGCTTGTACTTCAGTTTGAGTTTTTTCAACAACATGAGCAAGTTATGGAAATAAATGATTCCATCTTCAGTATCTTGACATGGTATATATAACTTAACTTCCTCTTTATGGTGTCCGTTCATCAGGTATCCTTTTCCCTGAAACAATTATTTCACTGAGGTTTCACATCTTCTCTTCCCAACCCCCACATCCTGTACGGGTTTGCATTATATACATGCTACATGTAGCGACAAGTTAACACGTGACTTCTGCATCTCCTCACAACAAATTATGTTTCAGTCTGTCGGCCATATCTCACAAATATAGCTGTTAAAACAAACAATACATGTTTAGGGTCGCGGGGCACTGGAGCCGATCCCAGCTGTCATTGGGCGAAGGCAGGGTTCACCCTGGACAAGTCGCCAGTCTATCGCAGGGCCAAACAATACATATATGTTTTTATATTCAAAGTGATTATTGTGGGGATCACCACGGTAGAAGTGCAGCTAAACCCGGTGACAGCGGTTGCCCGACTGCAAAGACATCGGTGGAGCAGATGCTGAAGACTGGAAGCACTGACCAATCAGAGCAGGGGTTTTCAGGAGGAGGACCTTAAAGAGACATGCATGAATACAGGTGCTGCAGCAATGGACAATATGAGAAAAACTATGTTTTATGAACATTACAGCAAAAACATTGTCTAGTCAACCCCCCGGAATATAAATATGTATCTGGAAATCTGAATAATATGTGACCTTTAAGCTGCATTCAAGGGGCATATGTTTTTAAAAGATAATGCAATCATGTTTGTATTCATGAGTACATTTGGTGCCAGAGCAGACATGCACGACGCCTGTGTACTAGCTCGCACTCGGTTTGAGAGCTTGAATATTATATTAAAATGGAGATAATCAACTTATACAACATCTTTACTCGGGACAAGTTGCAGTCCTCTACGTTGAGGAGAAATTGTGCAGCTAGTCTGACTGCTGACTGTCGGATTAATCGGTATGAACCGCAAACGGAGCTGTACCCATGCACGGACATTGGAAGGCGTATGGCTCCGTGAGGGTCTGCTTTCTCGTAGCCATCCCAGCACTCCCAGCACTCCCAGTCACGTGTCACTGTTAGGGAGCTCTTCTCCACGGTGGATATGCAGAAAACTACACCACGCTAATGAGCAAATGCTCTCGTTTATTTAAGGACAAACAAACACACAATCAGCAGGGGATGCGGCTCACTGAAGTGTGTCGCGCGTCCAGGTGTATCCATCGATCCCTGCTGAGAGTTTCAGCGGGAGAGTATTTCCGAAACAGATGTTTTCTTGTGAAACAAAAACCGCAGATTTAAAAATGGGCACCTCGATGTTCTCCGTGGTATTGTTTCAGGGAGGTTTGTCGAAAACCAATTAGTAATACGCAAGTATAACTTTTTTTTAATGAAATAGTACATTGCCTGGAAAGGGGGGTGTAGAAAAAAAGGCAGCTATCAAAAGAACATTCCTACATTCGAAGCTGTGGAATTTCTTGAGTGACATTATTTGATGGGTGAGCTGCTTTTTATTCTCTAATCTGGTCTCAAATGGAAAACTGAAAGTGGCCTAATAATTCCCCTTGTGTTCTAATCATCCATTGCTTTTCCTTCCAAATCATGTGTACGCTAAAACCCCCTCTCACCTTTGTTCTGGATGGTACATGACATTTATCACTTCATTACACCTCCTGCATGCTGTGAATGCTCATAAAAGCAGAAACCGTTTCAAGACCATATTCTGATTATGTTAATGAAAATAAGCTCTTAAAATAGCAGAATGATCTGATTTTATTTACATATATACACACACCGCCACCTCACACTTAGCATGTTTGTTACCTCTGTAGGATGTTTAAACATTTAAATGGTTTCAAAGCACTAGACTTGCTGCCATACAAGTTTTACATGAGAGGTATATCATCAGTGGCAGGAAATAAACTGGAGTCTGAACAAAAACAATTAAATAAACACGTTCAGGTTAGCACTGTTAGCTCTGTCAGCACTGTTGCATGCGCTGTTAGATGGCCGCTTGCCACCGTGGACGCACTGCAATATCGGCTGTAAGGGTTGTAGCTGCTGCAGCAGTGGGCCGATTGCGAGGTGACTGCAATAAAACACCTACAGAGTAATGATTTTCTAGACCTTGGCATAAACAAAGAGGATCAAATAGGTATTGTTTGACTGGAAAGGTTCTAATACATTTTGGTATTGTTTTATTTCGGTAGATGCCTTAAAAAGATATTGAGTACCGGTGCCCAGAGCTAAATTCATAATATGTCAGGAAGACAAATGTCTTCAGGATGACAGAGACAGGGTTTATGTGGATCCTTGACACAATTTGCTCCAGTAAATATCTCATCATTACCCAACAATCAAGTACAGTACATATTGAAATGACTATAGTGCATTGGAAAAACCATGTGAAGAGATATGCAGACAGCATTAGGAGGAGTGGAAGATCATGACGGAGAGCTGTGCTTAAGAGAGAGAGACAGGCCAGGAAGACATCGACTGAACAGACTCACAGAGATAATGCTATTGTATTTGGCGAGATTCAAAGCAGATGTCTTGGTTCAGCCAGGGACAGGCTAATAGGAAAATCTAATTCAAATCCTCCCTAGATTACATTAGAAATTCACTCCAGGCCATAAAAAAAGAACCTTTCAATTCAAAGGGTGTGTTGGACAGTGGATATAATGTCCGGATGGGCCGAAGCTTTCCCAGAAATGCTGAAATTAAATATTGAATTATTGAAGATAATGTTGAATTATAACTGCCAATAAAATTATTGCATATTCACACTACAATTAAGCAAGAATACAAAGCTTTTTACTAAGCTTTTTTTTATTTTAATTGACCAGTGGAGAAGTGCATTTACTGTAGAAGGGCTGAGCCTGTTCAGATGCTTGGTCTGTGGTGTTGCTGATTGCAATTTTCTCGAGAACCAATCATACAAACACTCAATACGGATATATCTTTGTGTCCTGAGCAATACATCTGAATGATATAATTGTGTCATACACTCATGTCACTCAAAGTCAGAGACACCCGTGGAATACACTCTGGTTCAGGAAACAAACACCAGGCGCAGACTTTACCTCAAGGTAGGCAACATCGTGGCCCTCACCAAAAGAGCCCCAAACAGCTATAGATGTATGAAAAGTATTGAATTATGTAACCATTCCACCCATGTTGCGGTAACTCGTGGTCATTTTCAAAAAGGGGAATGAAGTCGCTTGCATGGATTTAATGAGTGCAGGTCGTTCACTGGCGGTAACGTTATAAGTTATTATGGCAAAAACTTGCAACACACAGAAAAAACACAGAACACACACAGAAAACGCTTCACAGTGAGATCACACACACACACACACAAACGCACACACATGACGTAAGCGTGGAGATGGTTCAATAGCTA
Organism: Myoxocephalus aenaeus; assembly: GCA_038501785.1. Lineage (NCBI taxonomy): Eukaryota > Metazoa > Chordata > Actinopteri > Perciformes > Cottidae > Myoxocephalus > Myoxocephalus aenaeus. Next base: position 57,006 of record JBAMJR010000350.1, read on the forward strand.
TTGAATGGATATGCCCTGGCTATGGTTCATTTCAGTCTGCAGCCTGACTGATAAATGGAGGTATTGATGGCGCACCATTGCACTGAAGGTCACCTCATACGGTTAGGACGGCTTTCTGCCTCGGAGAATAACTAAGATCTGCGATGTAGTTATTCTCCGTAGAAAAACAAGTTGTGTTTTTCTGTTTAAAAGAAAAATCCTATCATCAACCTAATTTGCACTATAGTCAAGTCAGTCACATTAAAGTAGCAACTAGTTGGGGGCCGTGTATTAGCTGAGGGGTCAGATATTTTTTCTCAGGGAGTGGTAGCGACCAAAACAGAGCGGAAAGGAAAGGAAATATAGCGCTAACATTTGTCAGGTGCCCATAAGTCCAAATGAATGCTCAAAAACTACTGTTTGCTAACACCTTCATTAAGTTCCTCTTGTCGTTACAGCTTGGCCCTCTTCTCACAAGTTGATAAGAACAACAGAAGAGACAATGAATGCTTCTTTATAATACGGGTAGATCAAATCAAGCATTCTGATTGGTTGAGAGTGAGTCACAGGGTGTACTTTATTCAGCCATAAAGTACTGTACAGCCAGTTTACATTTAGAGCGTTCCATATCAGTGATCACTTAAAATAACAGCTAGATTTAAATTCCGCGACCGTTAGTTGTCATTTCAAGCTTGACAGTTACCAAACATGTTTGGTGTAAACTTTGATATTTTGGGGGGAATGACTTTTGATGAGAATGTCAGTGGTGAATAATGTATTTGTGGTCCCTGTTCCTGCTGTACAGTCAAACATTGATACGGCTCACCATCAGGAGAGCAGATAACGCTCTGAGAGAGACTAGTTAGCGGGGAGCGAGTGCATCAAACCGGAAACTAAGATGAGGAATGAAAAGGGTTTGATCACAAAATCGTGATAATTTCCAGTGAGAGATAATTACGTTGGTAATTTCCCGAAGCAAGTTCTCTAAACATCATGGAGGAGAAAAATGACGGAGAAAAGACGGACAGAAGCAGCGAGAGCTTTACTGACCAGGCAGTCAGTTTTATAGTCTCGTATGTGCGTCCCGTACACATACGGGACTATTTTCTCTGTCGCTGAAATGCGATACACAACGTTTGGGGGCTACAACTATTTTGTGCTGAAAGGGAGCTTACTATTACTATTTATAAAGTCGCAGGTACCCGTATTATAAAAGCAATAAGGTACTCGAGGCAGTACTGTGTCTACAATAATGTGCTGTTCATGGGTTTGCCGGCCCTCCGCTGCGCGTCGGGCCTAACAACTCCCTTGAACAGCACATTATTGACGATACAGTACTGCCTCTCGTACCTTATTGCTTAATTAAAGGAGCTCACAGCAAACTGTTTTTGCAAAGATATTGCTGGGTTTTCAAAATCTGGGCACATCATATAATATGAAAATTAATTAATAGACTCTTGCAACTTGTGCATTCTGTCAGTCAAAAATCATATCTGCATTAACTTCAATGTGGTTCTTATGCAAAGCAATGCAGACATGTATGGCTCCAATCTAATGTAACACTGACAAAAATGAAACCAGATGCAATGTTCACTGTGATGGATAATGCAACGTCTACACAGGATGCACCTTAGCACAGCAGCCTGGAAAGCGCTACTGAAATGTCCCCTGTGTAGATAAGCCTCCACACAACTCAAGCAGTTCTTATGATTTTCACAAAGTGGAGAAATGAATGGAAACCAATGGCTGAAAGAATAAAATCAAAAACTAAACAGCTCTTGCTCGGCTTCAACGGGAGAAAGGGCCAAGATCAGACGTTCCCAGATGGGCAAGAATCATCTTGAGGGATATGGGGATGTCTGAACTTTGTCTTTGACGTGAATGCTTAAAGCAGAATCTCTGTCAGTGGTCAGACGAGGTGAGAAATAACTATTTGACCATCAGCTTCGTTTCATCAGACTCCAGCGGAGACCCAAAGTCTCCTTAAGGCTTCCATTGAATCAATACAGCACTGTAGAGTCTACTTGTTTCATTTAAAAAACCTCACTTTTTCAGTGCTTGTGCGTAATAAAATTGGGTATCTGCAGTTCCTACCAAACCACAAACAACCCAATCACTTGTATGTCTCCTTTAAGTGAGGAGGTTTACATACTGTTTTCTTTCTTTGCAGTTTATTTCCAGCTTTCAGTTTATATATTGCAGCCATTGACTGTATATAAGAAGTGGACAAAGTCGTCGCGACATCACCCATTGGTTTGTGGACTGCCGTTTTGAAGCCTTGAGTTTGGCATTTTGGTGATCGCGATAATGAATTTTTGCAACCAGTGAGCGAGAGTGACCATATTTGGACTGCGGGGGAGTGACGCTGTGGTAGAGAACCTGTCAATCACAAGGTAGCCCCGCCCTACATCATGCTGTATTGAAGAAGACTTGAAACTAGAGATTGAGACATAAACTCATGTTTACAATGTTTACTGAGGGAATAAATGAAGTGAGAATTAGAGTCATTTTCTCATGGACTTCTATACAATTGGACAATTTAAGGCACGTCCACATTGGCTTCACTACAGAACAGGAGGTTGCCGCCTGGTTGCAACGACACTCCAATCAGTGATGTCACAGCAGGTGTTTTTCATTGTTGACAGTCCATATAAAAACCTGCACGGATATGATAAAAACACAACATGCTTGAAAGTATTGATCATAGAGAGCAGTGCAATAGAATACTCCTGTTTTTTTGTTGCTGTTAATTTACCCTTAAATTATTGAATGCCCTATCTCTGACTAAGAGCATTAATGTGATGCACATCACTTAACTGTAATACTAACCCAATAATTGAAGAGGAAGAGTGCACATAACAGTAGCCTGTATGAACTGTATGCATAGAAATGTATTGAGTGCCTTTCTCAGGAGGAAGCGATCACATGCTCAATGATTTGCGCTCTAGGAAGTGTGTTTGGCCACTGCATTGCAAGACACACATGAGGATGAGCTGGCTAATTTATGGCGTTGTAGATCCCATCTACAGCCCACAGTTATGCAAGAGTTACAAAGCTAATTCGGGGCGACTGTGGTTCAGTGGTGAGCAGGGTCGTCCTCCAATCAGAGGATCGGTGGTTCGATCCCCGGCTCCACTAGCCCGTGTTAATGTGTCCTTGAGCAAGACACTTAACCCTAAATTGCTCCCGTAGCTGCGCCTATGGTGTATGAATGTTAGATATTCCTGATGTGGCACCTTGCATGCTAGCTCCTCTCATCAGTGGGTGAACGATTCCTATGTAAAGTGTCTTTGAGTATTCAGAAAAGTGCTTTATAAAATAGAAGTATTATTAATACAAGCAACTGAAGTGCACTCTTAATTCTACTTAGTGTTGAAAGGCCTTTGATTTGCTAAGTTCTCGGACCATTTATACTGCCGACTGCAATCAGCCACATGCATTCCTTGATGTTAAAATGGCTGCCGGATAAAGTTAATCTGAGAATGTGTACAGCTAACACATCATTAACACACAGGGGTCCTAACCCGACTCCTGAGAGGGAGTCATTGGAATCTGTTTGGAAAAGGGCAGGCACTAAAAAAAAAAATACTTGGAAGGTCAATAAAACTTTGTCAACTTTGACAGCTATATGCTGTGTTTTCGCGTCTTTGGGCTGATTGGTTTGGTTTGATTGCTTTCGACTTTACCGTCTTGGTCAAATACCGAAGCTTCGTCAGCTAACTCCAATGAAAAACCCATATGCGTCATTATTTAGACGGCCAGAGCAACTGACGTAGTATGAAGAGACACTCAGTGTTCGGGGTGGATGGATGGGTCAAACGCGGTTTGTGTTCCGTTTAAAACAAAGTGAACAATATGTTAATTTTGTTACGTGAGTTACAGTGGCGGTGCATCAATAGAGGGCGCTAGGGCGCCGCCCCTCCTAAAATTTTGCGATGAAAAAAAAAAAGAAGAAATAAAAATATAATATATACTGTCAAAAAACATTATATATCAAATAATTTAAATAAGAAATATACCGTGTTGACGCGCTAAATGTGTGTGGGAGACCGTAAGCCCCTGTCAACAACCACTTAAGTTAAATATAATATATCGCCATTCATCATCACTGAGAAAAGCCCCTCCCCTCTCGGGGCGCCGGCCCAATGTGTGTCTATGGAAAGCTAACAAACATTTCACCCTCGTGACGGCAAGGACAGCTTCTCATTGGCGGATGAAACGTGAATCTTCGGGCGCACGAATCTGCGCCCTAGCCAATGACATCGTTTCTTATTGCAACGTGGTTGGACTATTCGTCCAATCAGAGACCTTTATCATTCCCTCACATCCCATATAGCTCCCACGTAGCTACGCAAGCAACACAGCTAGCAGAGACTTTGATTATGTTAGTATGGCGACTGAAAACTCTGTGGTATCTCTACGCGAAACACCTTTCAATCCACGATCAGATGTTGACAAGAAGAGGCTGAAAGAGTTGGGACCCGAACGTCCGGATTTAAATATTCAGCAGCAAAGCAGTGAAGCTACATGCACCAAGCTACATGCTAACCGGAGCTGCCACTGTGCAGTGGCTCTGAGCAGCCGAGGAAGCGCCGGGCTGTGAAGGAAGATGAGCTTGAAGGATTGCTGCAGAAGTGAGTGTCAACATCAGCAGATGCCTGTGTTAGAGTTTAATGTTTTATCTTTCCCACAGCAGAACACATGTTGGACATTGTTAGATTTGGGTGGATATCATATCAGGCTATAACTTTATCTAAAATACCAATTCAACCCCCAACAAGTTAGTGTGTGTGTGTGTGTGTGTGTGTGTGTGTGTGTGTGTCAGTGTGTGTGTGTCAGTGTGTGTGTGTGTGTGTGTGTCAGTGTGTCAGTGTCATAGCTACAGCCATCAAGGTGGCTCCTGGCCTTTTGTCTATGTTGCTGAGCCATCAAGACACACAAAACATAGTTTTTTGTCTGTAGTATGAAGCCTGTTTGTAGTAGATATTTCCCCACAACTTATCTGTCTGTCTCTGTCTCTCTCTATATATTTATCTGTAGGTTTGTGACACCATACTTGGACACACCAGGGAACGCTTTGCCTTCAAAGACCACCTCACCAGTGCCACCTTACTGCAGGGCCCCCAGTTTGAATGCTACGTCAATGTATTCCCTGAAGTTGCTCTGGCCACCACATTGAATGTTTCTTAAACCATTCTGCTCTGAACCTCTCATGCCCAAAGTTACAGTTTGTTGATAGTTGTTATTGGACAGTGTTGAGCACTGTGTTTTCTTGAAATAAAGCTTTGTTTTTTAGAATATTCTACTCCAAACCTCTTTTCTTCTCATTGTGGAGTGCTATTTAAACCGCGCCGCCCAACTGCGCCCCCCCCCCAAAAAAATGTCACCAGCCGCCACTGGTGAGTTATGTACTTAACTTACTGAAGCAGTTTAGCAAACATATGTATTGCATGGAACAACTCCAAACCACAATCTCTTCCTAAATAAATGTATGTTGGAAGTTTATTTTGAAAAGACACTGTGTGTATGTCGCAGGCGGACAGAGTACGTTCCGGGAAAAGTAAATTTAGCAAAAGGCAGGGAGGAAGAGGAAGACTGCTCTAGCTAGTAAACGTGGATTTAAGAAATGCATTAAACACATTGGGTACATCCCAAGTCTCTAAATTGCATCCCCGTTTCCCTCAATTGCGTCCTTTCCTTGCGTCTTAGTCCCTCCCACCAGGGATGCATGGCGAGACGCAAGGAAACCAAGCGAGGAGAGAAGACGCAAGGAAATATGTTTTAAGAGACATGAGACGTCCTTTCCTCTGAAGCGTCACGTGAAGCGACGTCGGTTTCTGATGACTGCAGCCGCCTGACAGCTGATCACATCTGATCACATCTGATCAGCTGTCAGTCGCTTTAACAGCTGACGGAGTTTTGTCCGGAGAGTTTTTAGCGAACATTCCAATAAAAATGCACTTAAAATATTGATAAAAATTATCGTATGTTTTCAGTTGATTTAATGGTGTTAAACTACTACTTGTATTAATAAAGACAAAGTTATCATGAGTTATCCTCCGATTTCCCTCCTCGATCCTCGCTCCTCCGAGCCGAATAAGAGCTTTGGGACGGCCGTCAAGATGGCGGCGCAGAACCACTTCCAGTTCAATCGAGGAGCGAGGAGCAAGGAGCAAGGAAACGACAATTTAGAGACTTGGGACGCACCCCCTGTCAGGCCTCAAGGATACCCACACTGCATTGTGGTGAGTAACACTGAAGGTAAATGTAACTTTTGCTTGTCTGCAGGAAACTTCCTTCTAACAGCCTAAAAGCCAGATATTTCCCACAGGTGTTGGTATGGTTAATTTGCTCGTAATGTTCCGTTGTTGCACAGTACGCGCCAGTAAATCAGCGGGTGGTGACGCTTGTAGGAGACAGTGAACCAGAGAGAAGCTGAAATGAGCCACCTCACCACCCGATGCCTCTGGTGCAGGAGTTAAATGCCAATAGTTTCTTTTAAAATAATACATATTGGCTCTTACAGTTTAGCTGTGCTTTGTTCTAAAATGAGTCCAGTTCCAAAGCTTCATAGCTGCTATGAAGATCAAACTAAATGTTTTTCTTTTGAAATAGCTCGAGGCATTTTTTATCTGTTTTAACACAATAAAAGAATAGAAAACAAGAGGATGATTAAAAGCTTTATTCTGCTCTATTTCTGTGTGCCATCGTTCATGCCTCTATCAAGGTGCACAACTGGTGCTCTAACTTATTTAGGTCCTGAAGTTGTTACAGCCGACAAGCAGGCACTCCGTGAGAAAAAAGAAAGAAAAAGAAAGCGCTTCTCTCTCTCTCGGTCTCTCATTGGTCCTGTGAGAAGCTGCCCTGCCAAGTCATGTTTAACAGACGACACAGTGTGCCTGTCGGACATGGACCTATGTGTCTTTATTAATGCAGCCTTTCCAAATGTCTAATGCAATGCGGATGCTGTTGTGAGGAATTGCAAATATTCTGCCGTCTCCTGTGTCTCATCAAAGTGATATCGCTCTCCAATTGACTGCTAGAGCTTATGTAACGGCCTTCATTCCTCCATCAAATATCTAAAGTGGCAATCTGGGAGAAGGAGGTAACACAATGGTTACTGAGGCTGTGTTCCACTGATAAAAGTTTAGCAATATTTATATATTCTGTGGCGATATTCCCAGAAAACAAATGCTGCGAAAGGGGCCGATCACATGTTGTGTTTTACTTTTTTTGCGCCATCAACTATGGACCCAATTCAGAAAACTTGTGCATTAACATAAAGACTCCAGGCTGCTAAACTCCATTGTTTTCACTCAATTAAAAATTCTACATCAACCAAAGTAAAATGTTTAAGGATTGCTACTTTAAACCACAATGAGAACAAAACATATTTAGAGCACTGTTATATAAGTTCAACTCTTTTGAGTGTATTCATTTATTCATAGCCTTCTCCGTCAGTGGCTATTGCTGCTGCTGACTGCCAGGTACTGCTTTCTGTGTTCTAACTAAACGAGTGTTGCTGCTGCTCTCAAGAACTCTCATAGCAATGTGAAACCCATCACTTCTCATACAGCGGAGGAAATTCCCAAGAAAGTGCTACCAGACACCAGCAGAACTGATGTCTCAAAAAGCTTTTGTCTCAGACCCTCTTATGGATGCACTGCAGCCCTGAACCTATCCAGACGTTTAAGGCGCCGCCGCCAAAGAAGATTGTGATTGGTTTAAAAGAAGCCAGAAAAATGAAACTCATATGTGCTAATTTTGTTAGAAAATGGGTATGTGTGTTTGCAGTGCTTGTGTTAAGTTCCCATAGTGCATCTGATATATCAAAACGAATGTTAAAATGTCTCATATTCTAAATAGAAGGGCAAGAACGTGACCCTATGACAAAGCCAAACTTTCACTTCATGCTGGGAAATATGTGTTGTTGGTGTTCGGCCCGGCTCTGATAAAAGCACCAGACTGATTGATGGTTCGGAGAAGGTCCAGGGGTCCGCTCAGACTACTCCATCTCCATTGTAGAAGCCAAATTAACTTTTTCCCCTCACTTCTCTCTCCCTCCGAGCTCACATCCTGCTGTCAGATGCCATGGCCTTCAAAGACCCACTTGTGCGTTCACAGAGCACCTCGACTCCTGCCCTCCCCAAAATACTACTTCACTGTTCTCCTCTTCAGTCCTTCCTCCTCTCCCCCTTTCTCCGTCGGCTTCCCTCTCTTCCTGTTTTCCCCTCTCCGTTTGACTTGCATGTAAAGGTTCCTTGTGATGCTTGACAGACAGATAGCAGATGGATAGATACAATAAAGACAAACCAAATAAATAAGCAATCACAATAAAAACTACATTTTGACTATAGGGTGTTTGAGACTACAGCGGTGCCTTGTTCATTTCAATAAATAGATTGGACAGAGTTGTGCTCCACACATGTGTTGTATTGATTTTCTTTATGGGAGGTGATATGACGCAAACACACACAGAGCTGAAGGACAGCTGACACGGTTTACCTTCTCTGTCTTTGTCGAGGTATAATATAAATGATCTCTACATCCAATTCTACGGAGCATGTTCACCTTATTTGAATGTTTCCAAATGCAGCATAGCCTTATTTATCAAACATTTAATTTCTAAAAATATGGACAAAATAGAATTCTATTGACAGTATTTTCTGAATTATGAAATGTAAAAAGAGATATTTAAAATGTCCTCTGTAGAAACCTTTTATTAAATGTTATATTGTGTATTTGCACATATCCATATAACTATAAAAGAGAGTTTGAACATTCTGTAAGAAGTTAGAATCCAAAATGACGTGTTTTGGTGATATCTATTAGATAAATGCTTTAATTCCATTAAGGCTGGAACTATCTCAGCAGATATCTTAATCCCATTGTGCTCAGGAAATCCTCCACACACTGACAGTCTTAATGGGCACTTGGCTCCAGCCGTTTGTCACACTGGTAGGCACTTGAATTGTACACCTGCAACTACCACAAAGGTGGATACAGGAAGAGACCAACAGCCTGTTTTTGTGGCTCCAGACACAGGTAAAGCTTTTATGTGAAAGATGACTTCAGTAGTAAGTGAATTCCATCGGCATCAGTTACAGTTGCAGGTCAACGACACCTCAGTGTTGGTATTTCAATAGAGTTCTGCACGGATGATGTATTTTTGGAGGCTAACCCAGAAGTTAGCATTTCACTGGTACCCTTGACACAAAGCCAATGGGAATTGTTTTCCGTTGGTTTGGATTATTTCAGAAAATAAACTCTGTTGCAAAAGTTTTGTTCAGCAAGAGAATCTTGAACCGCACTTTTTTAAATATTTTTTGAAGCGTGAATGCAATCAGGAGAAGTAAAGAGCTAACTGTCAGCTATTAAGAAACTACACCACGGTTTCTAGTCACGCGTTTGGCGCTTTGGCCATCACCATATTGGCTTTTTGTGTTCTACTTTCCCATATGGAAGTGACCATAGAGAGCTGTAGTGACCTGTCAATCACAGTAAGCCCGCCCTAAAGCATACCCTGCTTTATGGTCTATTTGACTCTAAATGGACCATCATTTACTAAATGAACATCATGCTGTATTGAAAAAGACATGAAACTAGAGATTGAGACCATAAACTCATGTTTACAATTTTTACTGAGGGAATAAATCAAGAGATAAGTAGTCATTTTCTCATAGACTTATATACAACCAGAGAATGCACGTTTTAAGACACTTCCACATTGGCTTCACTTTTCAGAACCACTGGTTGCCGCCTGGTGTTAGAGCTCACTCCTGGTTAGAGGCGTGTTTTTGTCAAAGCACCGCCTTCAATGTAAGTACTGAAAGCCAGAAATCTCCAGGTAATAGAGAAATCAGTGGTATTGAAAAAATAGACCCTATTAAAAACCCAGCAGATATATTAAAATGATGCAATTTGTTTGCCATGGGATAGTGAAAATCACAGCGATTAGCCCTTTAACCTCAGTTAGAAGTTTATACGTGGAGCGCTGCTGAAGAACAGAGCGACCGGTGTGGAGGCTGAACAGATTCCCTCTGTTCCTCCGAGGCAGCTGGGCTGGCTCCGAGCCTGGCTGAATCCTCCCAAATAATGCAAAATGAAACGCACCCCGGGGTGACACGCACACACACACGCACGCACGCACACACACACACACACACACACACACACACACACACACACACACACACACACACACACACACACACACAGATGCTACGATTTGCACACTCAAATGCACAGACCGTCAGTCACACATTTGGAAATGAACAAATACACATGCACATGTGTACATGCAAACAAACACAAGGGCAGAGTCGCGCCCACACACTCCTACTCTCTCTCACTCACACACACACACACACACACACACACACGCACACACACACGCACAAACTGCCGAACAGAACGTGGTTTTAAACCAACGGCGCTGCATCATCATGCACAACCATTGCTTTTGTATGATGTGCTCGGATTTTACACCTGCTGACCACTGAAGCTGACAGGATTACATCATCTGGCTCACAGGCAGATCATATCTTGAGGGATCGCTTTGGTGCAGGAGCAGTTTTATTGCACATTATGTGTGAACACTGTCTTCATTCTGAGGTAGTTTGCACTGGAAAAATTAAAATAAAAAACTCTCCAACACCTATTTGTTCAAAGGTTGAGTGGTGTTACATGGGAGCGGTTACAAAAGCAGCTGCACCCTCACCGCCTCTTTAATATAATATGCCGGTTGATCTTTGGAAACAAAACATTTTCCATGAAACAGTGAAATAATTGCGGTTAATCACAAAGCCCTCGTCAGCTGGCAGCTAACGAGCTTCATTCAGAGCTGCAAATGAATCATACAAAACTGGATATAATGCCAAAGTCGTATTCAACCAATGATGTTATTGCCAGACTGGAAGTTCGGGAACTTTTTTCCCCTGAGTGGTGTCTGCAGTGTTCCTCACATGTGCTGCATGCACATGGATGTAGACAAATAAGAGATAAGAGATTATTGTGCTTTTCAAGAGTTCGTGCTGGGAAGTTGATTTACCCCAAAAAATAAAAGATAGAGTTTCAGGCATCTTTTTACCAGGATAAGTTAATAGAAAAAAGTATTTTTGGGACATTACGTGAAGAACCCCAAAACGACTTTTCCCCTAGACTTACATTGGGAAATAGACGTCTTGGACGGATCATTTTCATCTGAACTCTATCACCGAAAGTCTAACTATTTTTTTGCTTAATGTGCCCTGCATCCAGTCCTCCTTATACAGCTCATGGCAACATGACCACAACGCAAAATTGGCTTCCAAGCCTGGAGCTCTTCTTGGGGCCGGGCTTATGCTGGCAACCTCAGTAACCTCCACCAAGGAGGCAGGGCCGCTTGTGTGTTGCCTGAGAGTCAAAGTCCAGGGGGAATATAACCAACTGCAAAGTCGCTACTCCCTAAACGAAGTGATGGAGACTCAGATGACCAACCCCTCCTCTGGGTCAGGCTGAGTGATGGCTTGACACATGACACGGCCGATACATTCCGGTAAAAAAATAAAATAAAGAACGTTGTCTGGTTGTCACGGTTACTTGGAGTGGTACAGAGCTTACCTCTGACCCTCGTCGCACCTTTACGAGTCTGAGATGAGTATTACATTGGTGGATTTAGCTGGCAGTGTCAGCTGGACCCCAGAGAAGCGCTCGCTGTACTTTTTCTGATCTACCGGCGGTGTTTGACCTTCACACTCTCGGTATTACATCAATTGCGTGAGCTAGAAAAATGGCCCGGCGGCCCCGGTGAGGTGAGCCACGTAATAAATCACGTCAATCATTTGGAACCGGAGTTATCTCCACAGAGAATCCTGGAGATTCTCCTTTTGTTTTCACTAGTTTTTAGTCTTCTTTCCGTTGCATATACTCTTGTTTATACTGAATCTGTACAGGCAGATAGATTTTTAAAGCAGCTATAACCTGTTTTTGACGGAAACAATTTATCAAATGACAGTGTGAAAACAATGTGCCATTGTGAAACGGCTCCAAATGAATAATTACGTTTCTCCATTGGAATGTGTAAACAGGTCGCCATATCAAACGTAGGCGTTAATATGTTAATGTCACGTTCCAACCTTGTTTCTGCTGCCCCCAAGTGGCCCAAAAAAGATTTTGCTGTTTTAAAGAAATATGTTAAAGTCTAAAAAAGTGCAATGGATTGCATGGCATTGTCACTCTGCATATTTATTTCCTCCATCATATAATCCATCATCTATATTTCATCCTATCAAACAAAGAGCAGTATTGAAAACTTTCTGGGTCGCTACGTTGTTTGGGCAGCATGTCAGTGTGGAGAGCTGCGTTGACAGTGGTGAGAAATGCTTGCAAACACTACAATATGTAATTGAGTAAGATAATAGAAAATAGGTTTACTTTTGGGACGGTTGTAACTGACTTTTGGCTCTGGATGAAAAGGTTCTGCACAGATTGAAATAGACCAATAATGAAATACAAAGTATGCTATTCGTCAGTCTTTATTCAAATCTGGAAACTCAATTAGCATGTTTCCATTAGCAAGGTGTGAAGACACCCAGGATGCTACGTTAATGCTGACTGAATGTTGGTCAGCCATGTGCACTTAGATTCAACTAAAAGCTTGAGGAGCTGACATTAGTAAAGTATGCATCATTAACTCACGCTGGCACGACTATGCTACGCTAGCTACTGAAGTATATTGAATGTATGCTGCTTTTGCTTTTTAATGATTGTAACAGTTCATAAAGACAGACACGGCTTTAATTGCATTGCATTTAGCTTCTGTCTTTATTTATTTTTTAACCAGTTTTCTCTGCTGAATCAGTCTGTCATCCTGGATGCATCCAACAAAATCATATTGTTGACCTTTCTGTCCGCTTCTCTCTGAAATCCCAAAAATGAGATGTGTTCAGTGAGTGCACTTAGTGACGGTGTGGGCTCCATAGCAGCTCCGACAGCTTGACGGAGTAGCAGCGCTGGCCGGGGATGAGCCGAGGGTCAATTCTTTGGGCCCTTTTCCTGTAACAAAGTCATTTGATAAACGTTTTAATATCCAATTATTGATCAGTGCATCTTGGCATTAAAGGGTTTTGATGGAAGAATGTGGTGAAACTACCATACTCTCTTCCCATTGGTTCTGATGTCAGTAGAACCCTCTTCCACTTACTTGACCAGTTTGATTACATATAATGCAGCTGAAACATGCAGCTGAAACATTGCTTGGAGCTATTTGTTGATACTGAAAGGACGTCACCTAACTCTTCCCAAACACACGGAAAGAGACAAGAGAGAGAGACTTAGACAGGGAGGCCTTTATTAGCTCGACCACCGGGGCTTTAATGTGACATTTATCCGTAGCCCTCACCCCTTCATTTCCTCCATAAAGGTCAGGCTTGAGCATGTGGGCTCTGTCCCTCTCTCTCTCTCTCTCTCTGGTGTGGAGCCCCCTTTAGCTCCGTTCAAACACCTCCTACCCAGGAGCACACTGGGGATATTACCTTCATTACTCAGGTGTTTACCCGGTGAGAGGAACAACATTAGACGACGGAGAAAAGGAAAGGAACGCTGAGGGATTCCATGACATTTGTGAAGTGTTCAAGGTAGGAGGCGAGGCGCGCACAGTGATGTCTACACTTTGGCTTCTCTGTGAGGTAGAGGAGGAGGAGGAGGAGGAGGAAGGGGAGGGGAGGGTGGGGGTTGATGGCACAACTTCCTGTCTGTCTCTCCGCATCCCAGTGCATTGAGAAATAACTGAGCGCAGACCTTGACTCTCGCTGCTGAAGCCTGGAGGCTCAGAGAGGATTCAGGAGAGAGAGAGGAGGGGACCAGTGATACAGACAGACAGGGGAGAATAGAGGCAAAGGAAATAGAAGATACAAAAAAGAGGAGGATTTGCGCGCCGGTTTGGAGCCGTTATTTCCTTCCTCAACAATGAAGGATTTGTTTTACGCATGAAAACTTCTCTTCTCTCCACTCAGCCCTCCAGCTTTCACACACAATTTTCCTGAACATTTTAGGATTTCGCGGATGCGTCGAGGGCACCGGACCTACCCAGGGGTGTAGTCGCGGTGCTTCTGGTGCGTCTTTTTGCGCTGGTGGACACAGTGCGCGCGCGCGTGTGGTTTTGTGTGTGTGTGTGTGTGTGTGTGTGTGTGTGTGTGTGTGTGTTAGAGAGAGAGAGAGAGAGAGAGAGAGAGAGAGAGAGAGGTGGTGGTAGGGGTGGTGGAGGATCAGCCGGAGTGGCCGAGCAGTCAGAAGGATGCTGGAGGGCAATGCCTGCAGAAAGAGAGGATGAGATTTGTCGAAAGGCGCTGGAGCTGCTCTCCGACCTGTGCTCCAAAGGGGAGGTGCAGGACGACCATTGCCTGGACTTCATCTACTACTTCAGGGACCTGGCCAGACCGCGCTACACGGACTCAGGTCGGGCTCCTCAATCTTCTCCCTGGCTGTTAAAAGTAGATCCGATAGATCTTATTATAGGAACCAGACTTAAAAAGACGAAACATCTCAAATATGCCGTTTTATGGTCAAATCGAGTTTATCACGAGCTCCGCAGGGGCTGAAACAAAACAAAGATTAATATTTTTAGAGGAGCATTTAGCAGACTTTTATCTCAAACAGCACAGCTTCTCTTAAAATGTTCAACTGTGTTTGAAGAGACATATACCGGTATATAAATGTAATCCTTTGTATGCAACCACACGGTGTTTCACTATATTCCAGTTCACCAAAAGAGAGAAGAGTGTGATCCGTGAACTTGTTGCTTGCATGTGTGTGTGCGCGTGTGTGTTTTGTGAGGACGATTTAAAACCCACTATCCATCATCATCATCCTCCTCGTGCAGACTGAAGCTTGTGAGTCTTGGTCTGGTTTCTCTTTCACTGTGGCCCCACCCGATCTCTCCCCACAGCTCGCAGCACTTTGCAGGCATGAGTCTTGCAAAAACAATGAAGACCAGTGGTGTATAATCCAGTTATTTTAGACTCCCAGTAGGGAGTTGGCATTAATATTGACATTAGAAACAATTGTCTGGTCAGAAAGGAGGCCGGTCTGGAAAAAACGACATCCTTGAAACTTTAATAAGGTGGAATGTTAATAATTATATTCACGCTGCACATTTGTCCACAAAAATCCCCAATAAAACTGTAGGAATAGTTCGATAATACAACACGCAAATACCACACATTGGAGTTATTTTCTTTTGGGAGGATTCTATAAAACCAGGCCTCTCTCCTCCATTGTGCATATGCATATGAAATGCACATCAGAGCGTGCAGGCTGTTTGATTATCTTTCCTATGTGAGTATGGTCTACAGTGTACATACAGTGCAGAAGGCGCATTTGTTAATTCATTTCTCCCCTTCTTTGTGTGTATGTGTTTGTGCGCGAGCGAGTGTTTACACATATGTTTTTTCTTCTTTTTTTCTCTCCTTAATAGCAGCTGTGGCTGGGCCGCTGGTATTTAAACATGTTACAATCCATCATTAAACATGTATGATGAAGAGGAAGTTCAAGCTACCAGAGTGGTTCCCCTGAGGAGCCATGACCCACTTCCTCTTGTATTAGACTGCTCTAAATGCGCACACACACACACACACACACACACACACACACACACACACACACACACACACACACACACAGTTTGATCCACGACAAACAACTCTCCCTTTTAGTGTAGAGGGTAGAGACTGGAGCTCTCTGATACTGGAAGTTGTTTTTATTGCAACAATTTCAAAAAGGCACCCATCCAAACAAGTGCGCACAGATAGAGCCCCAGGCAGAATCTAGTTCTTCTACTTGTGCCACAACGTGCATTAATGAGCCTTACATGAGACCATAAGGGGTACTTGTTCATCCACCGGAAATCTTCTAAATAGTTCTTGGTCATTTAAAAAGGTGCTCAATACGAGATTCAGAGTGACATGGAAACGAGGCCTTGCAGTGTTTACCTGGGGGGAGAACAAGAGATCACGTGTAACAACAAGTTTTTCGCCAGAGGAAACACAAACCCCAAATATTAAATCTACACCTTCCACTTCGGTGTAGAACAAATAGGAGTTGCTAGAAACATGACAAGGGCCTGATCCCTCACCAGCTTCCCACCACCACTCCTTCCAAATGGGTTCAAGCCAAGCTCAGCACTGCCAGAGGTGGAACTTGAATCTCTATGATGGTGGTGAAGCGTTTGTGTGGGCTTTACCACGTGGTGCAAAACAGACATTGAGTTTGGACTGTACAAACACATCTTTAACACTAAACCTTGAAGTCAAAAAGAGTGCTCTCTCTTGCCTGACTCACTCACTAGCTACTTCCAATGCAGCTCCCCTCACTGACCGAAAGAACCGCCAACTCGTGTGATTTAGAGAATTTTACTTCTAGCCTTTACGTTATAGTCTTTATGTTTACTGAGCCATTACAAGGCTTAACTAGTACACATTTCTTCAAATTAGCAACATACAGGACCATTCTGTGCCTGTTATGATATTTTGTGAAAAAAATACAACTGAGAACAAATGTACTCTGTTTAAAGTATACTATTTTTGAGCGTGCAGCCTGCTCCTCTCCATAAAGGCAACAGCTGTGGGTACTGGATTGGTGACGCAATGCAAGGCCTTTTTTCCTTGACCTCATTTGTAGTCTCAACCTCCCTACCTTTTTGAGGCACACAGACTGAGAGGATACTTTCAGTTTTTTTAAATACTGCATGTATGCATTAAATATATAGGTTTTCATATATGCTTAAACATCACTTGGTTAATGCTACTGGAACACAAAGATATTGTAATGTTATGCAAAAGCTTCTCCATTTGCACCAATGTTTCGCCCAGGTGTCTTCCAGCTATGCTTCCTCAGTGCTTTCTTATTAGGTCGGTATATACTCACCTAAAGGATTATTGGGAACACCTGTTCAATTTCTCATCAATGCAATTATCTAATCAACCAATCACATGGCAGTTGCTTCAATGCATTTAGGGGTGTGGTCCTGGTCAAGACAATCTCCTGAACTCCAAACTGAATGTCAGAATGGGAAAGAAAGGTGATTTAAGCAATTTTGAGCGTGGCATGGTTGTTGGTGCCAGACGGGCCGGTCTGAGTATTTCACAATCTGCTCAGTTACTGGGATTTTCACGCACAACCATTTCTAGGGTTTACAAAGAATGGTGTGAAAAGGGAAAAACATCCAGTATGCGGCTGTCCTGTGGGCGAAAATGCCTTGTTGATGCTAGAGGTCAGAGGAGAATGGGCCGACTGATTCAAGTTGATAGAAGAGCAACTTTGACTGAAATAACCACTCGTTACAACCGAGGTATGCAGCAAAGCATTTGTGAAGCCACAACACGCACAACCTTGAGGCGGATGGGCTACAACAGCAGAAGACCCCACCGGGTACCACTCATCTCCACTACAAATAGGAAAAAGAGGCTACAATTTGCAAGAGCTCACCAAAATTGGACAGTTGAAGACTGGAAAAATGTTGCCTGGTCTGATGAGTCTCGATTTCTGTTGAGACATTCAGATGGTAGAGTCAGAATTTGGCGTAAACAGAATGAGAACATGGATCCATCATGCCTTGTTACCACTGTGCAGGCTGGTGGTGGTGGTGTAATGGTGTGGGGGATGTTTTCTTGGCACACTTTAGGCCCCTTAGTGCCAATTGGGCATCGTTTAAATGCCACGGCCTACCTGAGCATTGTTTCTGACCATGTCCATCCCTTTATGGCCACCATGTACCCATCTTCTGATGGCTACTTCCAGCAGGATAATGCACCATGTCACAAAGCTCGAATCATTTCAAATTGGTTTCTTGAACATGACAATGAGTTCACTGTACTAAAATGGCCCCCACAGTCACCAGATCTCAACCCAATAGAGCATCTTTGGGATGTGGTGGAACGGGAGCTTCGTGCCCTGGATGTGCATCCCACAAATCTCCATCAACTGCAAGATGCTATCCTATCAATATGGGCCAACATTTCTAAAGAATGCTTTCAGCACCTTGTTGAATCAATGCCACGTAGAATTAAGGCAGTTCTGAAGGCGAAAGGGGGTCAAACACAGTATTAGTATGGAGTTCCTAATAATCCTTTAGGTGAGTGTATATAAGTGCTGTGTGAAAATGAGCTATTTCTGACCATTGGGTACATAGCTGTTGTATTTACTAATGCCTACTGTACACTAGAAGACGTTGAAGAGACTGAAGTCTGATATCTTCTCCCATCTAAAGACAAAAGTTTTTTTTCTTTCATTTGCAGACTATGAGATTTTGCAAGGACGATATTGAATCTATTTGATTTGATCGGAACATCAAGGTGAGAAAACTGAGTTGAGACAGCTGACTGTAATTTTTGACCACCATAAACCAAACAATCATGTCAAAACTCTAATGATTATATTCTGACAAGGGACGTCACCAGAACCGATATGGACCAGGGCCCCATTCCTCGTACGTGGTTCAACTAAGTCGATCAAATGTCCTATTATCCATCTTAAATTACCCCGATGATTGACGTCAGGCTAGCTTGGTTTCTCAAAGGCCGATCCTCGCTCAATCAGTCTCGTTAATTCGAACCAGACGTCAGTCATCTGGATAATCGCACGTGCTCGATCCTCTTCAAAAGGGGAAATAGTCGAGCACTGAATCCATGATCTTCTAACGCTACAATGGCAAATAAACTCAAAGGACAAGCCACTCATTTCTCCACTGACGAGCAGGAGATGATCATGAACGCATATGAGGAAGTCAAGAGCATAATAATTTTCCCGATGTTCTCTGCATCGCCGACGCTGTGATCTAGTCTATGCATACAGTATGTGAGACGGTCGATGCTTGGCTGCGCCGTGTGGTGATCAATGTACGGCTCGAGGAGGTCTCGTAAATAAATGATTCCTTGTCGACAGAATCGATAGCGCTCGTACAGGAAGTCATCCTGATGTGAGAACGGATCTTGCCGGAACTGAGAGTTCTTCCGGATCTGGAAGAACTCTCTCCCTATAAAACTAATATAACTAATATCGCTCCTTCATCAATGAGGAAGGGAGCTGGCATTTTTGTCCGGTGGGAGTGGCCAGTTTATCCAGTTAATTTCAGTTAGCCTGCGCTGGAGGAGATTAAGGGATTTGGATGTGTTGCTATGGTGATTTTTCCAAACTTGCTTCGTGGAACCGAAAAGCCTGACCATCTTATCCTGAAAATTATCCGGCTAAATCAGTAAACCAGGTACGAGGAATAGGGCCCAGGTCCATCCCGGGGGAAGATACAAATATTCCCTGGTAATGCTATATTGTGGACAACCAATAGAGCCAGTAAACATTAGCTTTTAACAACCTGTGGGAAGCACTGTCCCTGGCTATATAACAGAGGTTGTATTGAGTTACATTATGATGCACTTTCAGCTCTATTTAGTAACAATTAGTACAGAGAGAAAAGAAATGGAATGCCTCATGCAGTTGTCCGATCGGGCAAGTGAAAATATGTATGTTTTCTCTGGGACTGGCATCAACTAAATACGTACTCTGCTGGCTTGTCTTAATTCAGTTGCATCTGAGCATGTCAGCGCCTCCATACAAAAGGCCGTTCCAGTCAGTATAATGATATGCAAAAGAAGAAAATGATCTGATGCCAACATTTTCCACAGAACACAGGTTCTGTCTATAGAAAGAAGTTGACAGTGGATTGGAGTGGAACTCCTAAAGGTGTGGGCCTTTTGGGGTCACTCCAGAGTCGGAATTTGTCTTGCTTCAATATTTTGTATTCGCCCGGATACAAGCCATCTGTAAACCCATCACTAAATTTGCATTTAAAGCCCCAACTAAGTTCTTTGTGACATTTGCACCCTTAAAACCTAGCAAATGTCTTACCAAGTAAATACTTTATTAGTGTATTTACCCATCAGTTGCCTTTCAATCAAAAGCAATCAAATACAGGAAGTAAAGTTAGCATCACAAGGTGTAATGTAACTCTCTCCCAAGTGATATTTAAAACTTAACGACTAATCCTTTGTAAACGTAGGCATTATGTTTTAAAATCCCTGCACACCGCCACGAGGGAAATGCATCTGACGAGGGCCATATAAGACAATAACTACAATATGAAACTGTGGCGGGACAAATTAGATTATGGCGGGCCTGTCTGAAAAAACGGACAGTGTTGCAGCATACACCCTGCTAATGATCTACATATGTTACATGCTGCCTGACTTTTACGCAGCAGAAGAGACTGATACAAGACAACAGCAACAACAATGTCCCACAGAAAGATGAAACGCAGAAAGTACTTTAATTTCCTGGTCTCCATGATGAGGGATTGATTAAATGTTTGGGGAAATAGGTTAGGTTTCATTACACCCTTGATTGCATTTTTGAGGAATGGTTGCTAGGCAACATAACATTATTGGATATTTGGGTTGGAAATCTTTGAGCCCCTGGTGATATTCTCGAATGTGCTCAATAAAGTTAATGGCTCACGTCTTCTCATCTCTTCTCTTAATCCACCTACCCACAACACTCATTTGAATCCCCTGCATACAACTACATTCCTTCAGGTGTTATTCATGCACAAGTATCCCATTTCCTCCCCTCGCGCCACTGTGAACGTCGTTTCCAAGACATTATCCTCATGCTTCCACTCAGAAACACTCCCATGCCCTTTCACCTTAGCTATTGTCTCATATTGACCCGCTGCTGACTTGGCTGTTGCAGCTTATCGAGCTGCACTCAGTGCTGCGCTCCCCGGAGGATGGTGTATCGTACATCGAAGAGTTTAATGAGATGTCTCGAGCCTGAGGCCCGCTCTCTGACTGTAGCAGGCAGTGGAACAATAAATTGGTCACAATCACAGGCCTCCGGTACTTAATATGCTCTTAATACTGCTATGAACCTGAAGGTTGTATCATTTTGTAGATATTAAAATGTATACTTTCTAGGAATGTGATGTCAATATAGTTGATCCCCCCCCCCCCCCCACTAAGAGACTGTGTGTGTTGTTTTGGTTGTTTAACTTATGCAAGTGGTGGTTAATATTGGAAAGTTGTACATGTTTTTACCAGTCTGGCAATGTTGAGCTAAATGATAACATGCTCACATTGACAACTGGTAATGTTTACCATCGTAGCCTAGTGTGTTAGCATGCTAGCATGAACTCATTAGCATTAAACACAATGCTAGATTTGTCATCAACCAGTTAAGGGATCACCAAAGCTGTAACATGACAAAGTTGGGACATCAATGTTTTACCAAATGTAATGTCAATCTATCCAAGAGAGTTATTTAAATTTGGACCACAATGCAATATTTACTGACTAGCAGTTCCCATCCCCAGAGCAAACCATTGAAAATCATGACAAGTGAACCTCTCACTCCTCTCTTTGGGAGTATCGTTCAGTCATTTATAGTCCAAAATGGAAATACAAAGCGCAATTGTGGAAAATAATGAGAATTTCAGAATGAATCACCCATTCAATTGTGATGTTTACACCGGTACAGTAGTTTAATTGAAGGTTATTATCTGAGGTCTGCTGGACAGTAAACAAGAATAAACTGGCATCATTGTGTGTGTCTGATGAGTGTCTCCTGCTCAGGGACTTAACAGTGGGTGTGATGGGCCTATAATGAACCTACCTCAGAGGCACAGTGACCTCCTGGCCTATATCCACTCATCACCACTAATGCTTCCAACCACAGATACAACAACCAAAAAATGATGCCTGAAGTCAGTGGTGTTCATGGTTATTATTATGATATATGGAGTTAATAAGAAGGAACAAAGCCAAGCACAGAGAGGTTTTGTTTGGTACTCTGTGTTTATATAGCTCAGTATCCCAAGGAGGTCATATCTGAAAAACCTGCAGCACGTAGTTCGCAAAGAATCAGCGTGGCTTTTTAAAAAGACGATATAATAACGATAGTTTGGGGCAGGAAAAAGCCGATAGCAGATTAATTGGCCGATATCAGACATTGAACACGCAAATCAGCAAAAGTGGCCCGAAATGATCACATATGGCCAATAGTCGTGCTAAGGCTTACATTAATGGTTAGCTACATTTTAATGACCATGCTTGCGGCAGGCTTTCAGTCTGACACATTAATAATTCCATGCTATGCTCATAATTTATGAATTAAGCTTTTTTATATGACTGGTGGACTGCGCAGCCATCGGCCAGTTTAATAATAATAATACATTTTATTTGTATAGCGCTTTACAAGATACTCAAAAGTTTGCGAAACGTCTTATTGACGCAAATCGCCAAACTGATTGAGCCGTTGACCTCTAATCACGCAGCAATGCAGGAAGTAATGTGGACTACAGTATATTTAGCAAGACGTAAAGTAAGGGCGTGGAGTTCCTGGTGGATTCACACTGTAAATGGCAGTTTGTGACTTGTTACACCAATTAACGCAGCAACCTTTATTTTCTTGCCACAGTCTTTACCGAACCTTTAAGTGTCTAACCTTAACCATGCCTTATCCAAAGTTTCCAGTTATTTAGTTTTCCCAACTTTTACCAAAATAGAGTTTGGTACCGGAAGCGCTCTGTTTACCATTTGTGGTCAGAGTAGTATTGATCAAATTCCCTTCCAGCTGGCTTTTGTTGAATGCAAGTAAAAAATCTGTGTGGAGAGCAAAAAGAGGTGGAACGCATTTGCCCAAAAGCAATCTCAAATCCACACGCTATATTCTGACGATGATTTCGATTTTGAGTGTCTTAAAATGAGCTTTTAAACTGGCCATTTGGGGAACAACCAGGTCGTAGACTTCATCTCTCAACTCCAGTCTCCAATCTCAAGTTGCTAAATTGTGTACAGTAAACAATGAGCAGTGTACGTAAAAAGGAAGTCTTGGCCCGGAACCCCAGAAATATTGTCCCTTGCCCCCATAGGCTTAGCCGTTGTCAGACTCACAGTCGATGGCTTTCTCGACCATCCGTGACCTGTTTGAATTTCTGAACAAAAACGATACCGCCAGTGGGTGAATTTTTTGTCAATCTGTGCAATCTTAAATATGTTTGCATCAGCTAAACATGTCACGTTGACTCTCACATACTCGTGGACGTAGAAAGTATAACTTCAGCTTGAGAGTTGTATGAGTCCTCTGTGTTCTTGGACTCAGAAGTGGAGTGATCAAAGCTATCCACTGCATCACTTTATAGACTTTCTTCCTCAGGTGACCCTGCATTGGGATGTGTCCTCGTCACTGTTTTTGCTAATATACTCCTCTATTCTCTGGAAATCAACCCAACCATCTCACAGCCTTCAACCCCGAGGTCAAGCTATACGGCCTCATTCTCCATGACAGGCCTGAACCCAATTTTTCCTCTGGTCCTCTCGACTTTTTCCGTTGTGGAGGTTCTTTAATAACTCTCAATGCTTCTCCGTCAAACCTTCACCAACCTCTGGAGAGATGGTTTAGAGGTCTTTCTGGAGTGTAATGGTGGGTCGTCCTTTAGATCAATTGGCTTTTGGGCATCGCATTTACTGTCCTCTTTTGCTATTAGCATAGCCACATTATAGGTGTCCTCCCTCAGCCAAGACTGGAAACACATCTGCAGGATTAGATCGTGCCCGTTCCAACCGTTCACCATTGGCAACCGGTAGTTTTAAATTGATTGCATTTATTTCAGGTCCTGGTCACTGCGCACATCTTTTAACCCCTTGTAGGTTGCAGTGGGCCAAATTTCTTTGTAAAATCTTTTAACTGGTTTAATCTAATATTGTGTCTTCAGATCTTGCAATTTTTTTGTAAAAAAAAAGCTCTGAAGGCTTGAAGAATTATTTCACACGTTAGTCAGAAGTTTTGAAAATTAGATATTAAAAGCTAAATCTATGATAAAATGGCTTGCATGAAATGAAATCTAAATGCAATTATTTCAGATTTTTATATGGTTTTGTGTGTTTATGTTTGATTGGAATTCACCAAATTATCCTTGACCAGTAATCTGCAGAACTGTGTTTTTCACCCCTGATCATAATGGATTCATAGTACAGATTGAAATAGGCCACATTGGGAAGGACAGAAAAAAGTCATGCTAAATTAGCTTTCGGGCAGTTTTGATGTGCACTGTAACCACAGCTGTACAGATCACAGGATTACTTTTGATATTGGAGATACATTTAATAGTTACCAGACACTAGCTGCTCTATAATTCAGCTCAAGCAGAATGTGCATGATGTCGGTGCCTTTTGATTCGACTGTGTGAGAAGAAAGGCAATCTGTCGGTATAGGGTGCGGAGGGTTAAACACTTTGAATACAGAATAAAGATTGCACAGATGGATGCACGCACACACAAAAGGTTAATGAATAAATCCTCATTCCTGCTTGGAAACTCTCCTAGACACCGACAGGAGACAAATGTGATGATGAAATGTGACGCATGTGTTGGTGTCAGTGCATGTCACACTAACCAACGTGATCTGATGGGAAAGCGCATAAATAGAACGCCACTTTTGGCGTTTTGCACGGTCGCAGTTTTGAACGTAAAGGTTTACGTTGTGAATTCAAACAGAACTGCTTGATTATTTCTTGGTTTTGGGTTCAAATAAGGATCTTTATTGCATAAATTAAGTTACGTACATGAGCTAAATAATTAACGGAAATATGCCAACGATTCAAGCACAACCTCTGACAAGCAAAAAAAGACCGAAACGTGTAGCAATAAGACACAAAATAACTTTGGCGTGTTATTCCATGCTGCAATATGGCACGTGCAGAACTGGCAGTTTCATAGTTGGTGCTGGTGGGTCTCTTCTCTGCTCCTTTCTACAGAATAGCTGGATAATCAGCCACCCCAGAGCGTGTTGTTGATTCTCACAACACCTCATCAAAGGGAGATTTAGTCCAAATCAATAAAAGCAGCCATCTGTGTGTCTGTTCGCTTTGGGGTTTTAAGCTTAATTCACATCAGAAGCAGGAGAACGTCTCTGCCAAGGCTTCTATCAGGAAAAATCAATTTGCAGTGCTGGACAATGAATATCGGACTCTGATCTCTCCCACTGATGTGCTTCCCGGTGGTGAGATATTCTCTCCGTTGCTTCAAAACCTTAGATGCGTTGCTTTTATTACGTAATTTTGACGGAACAATTTGTTGATAGCATTTACGAAAATGTCGCTGATTGGTGAATAATTTCCCACGTCGTTCTCGTACCTGAACTTCCCTGAACCTGCTATCGTTGCAGAATTTACCTTTTTCGCTTAGCTCTCTCCCCTTAGTTACTATTGCTGTGCCTTTAAATTCTTGAATGGCACGTACTGGAGGTAGGCAGTTAACATGATGAAAACCCTGTCTCCAGCTTTGTAATGGTTCCAGCTGACTGTAAAATAGTCTGAAGGGGAACTTCCCCTGTTTATTTCTTACATTAAGGTAATAATTTTTTTGTGTTGTTTGCTGAAACGTTATGTTTGAATATGCAAATGAGGCATTGTTTTTTTCAAATATGTGCTCCAGAATATGAACAGGAATAAAGCCATGTTCAAAGGAAATTATAGATATCTCTTTTTATCAGTTCATAAAGTTCATCACCATGAAACTGCTTACAAACTTGGACAATCAACACCCAAGATTAGTATTAGCTCTTTTGTTCGTAAAAAAATCCACAATTCTTCCCAAGTTTCAAAGTCACAACATTAAAATAGGTCTTCAAAGCATAATAATTACATATTTATTGAATGTTGCGAAAGCACCAAATGAGAACTCAGCCAGTGATTTGACTGCCCTACTGACCACTGAGACTTTGATGTAAGCCACCTCCAATGCCTCAGAACCTATGACACATAAACTCAAGCAACCCCACCACAAACAATTACACTAATCAAAACCTCTCTAACCTTTTTTTTTGTAATTATAATTGTCGACTTCCTTTCGCTTATTGATTATTGAAGCTCCTGAATCCAATTAACTGCCACCAGCTGTACAGGGTTTAGGCAGCGGGCGCCTTGATTGCATCCTGCAAAAAGGACTTGAAAAGCAGAGACGCCATGTGGCTTTAGAAAAGGTTCTTACAAAGGTAATTGAATGAAGCCACGGGCTGTTTTGTGTATTCTAAAAGCCAAACTTATCAAATATGGAGCAACAGTGTTTTCAATACTTATTTATTTTTGCTCTCAAATATTTTGAAAGTAAGGTGGCTTGGAGAAGTGGTTAGCCTTGGACGGAAACACGTTTTATATGAGGAGAAATTACTGATATGTGCTGTAATTTCATTTAAAAACAGAAAACCTGAACTCTAGATTAATTATTTTTTTCCCCCCAACAAATGCATCACCTATTTGGCACATCAAAGCCAGGGTACGGCGGGACAAGCTGCACGCTTTCTCGCCGTGTCAGCTGAGAATCGGGTAAAACACGCTGTATATCATCTCCGCTGCTTTCCATTCACCCCAGCTGGTACCCGGTGCCAGCTGGGGTGACATATAGCTGCACACACAGAAGACCAGGCTGTGTTCCTGCCCGCCTCATTTCACACATCTTAGTGCCTACTGTGCTCTGATAGCAGTGCTTTGCAAACATAGATCCCTTTAGGGTTGTGCCTATTTTATTGGGACATTAAAGTGGGAATTGGTGATCTTCTTTAAAAACATCCTTGTTATATTTGTTGTAATTAAGTGGTCGTAGTCATCGTGTTTTTTTTGCAGCCAATGAACGCAAGTTACACTATTTGGAATACGGAGGAGTGACGTAGAGACACAGTAGCCCCGCCCGAAAGCATCCCCTGCTTCATGGTCTGTTTGACTCTAAATGACCATAATTTACTAAATGAGCATCATGCTGTATTGAAGAAGACTTGAAACTAGAGATTGAGACATAAACTCATGTTTACAATGTTTACTGAGGGAATAAAGTAGAGTCATTTTCTCATCAGACTTATTTTTGGAAACGGAGGAGTCGCCCCCTGATATATATATATATATATATATATATATATATATATATATAGCTGAGCAGTCACACCAACCAAGTTGTTAGCCATCGCTCTTAATGAGCCACTCCCCAGATCAGGAAATTGTGCTGCTGTTCAAGCAGTTTTCTTGAGCTTTGATTTTAGGAAACATTGAGAGAGAATGATCCCATTTGCATTGTCAGGCGTAGGACAAGCTCTTCTTCTGTAAACTGAGAGGGTAAATCAACACTGAATTACAGAGCGGTAACGTTGCTGCACCGCCGTCTGTGGGCTGACACGTTCAGTCATGTTAGCTGTGCCGTGATCAGTGATGTCACCTTTTGACACCTGATAGATGCTGTGCCATGACATCAGTGTGGCCCAATGTGTAACACGAATGCAAACACCAATTAAGTGGATATGAAATATCCCCCCCCTCCCGCTTTACTGGAGAGGTCAACGGTAATTGTTGCAAAGGAGACCAATCAACGCCATAATCTCGACATCTTGTGCCAATTAATTACATGTTCTATGCCTCGACTTGATGAAGGTGGCATTCATTTACACTGCTTGTATAGCATAGATTGTGAGCAGGCAGCTGCAACATTACTGGCTTTAAACAGTATTAAGAATAGGTGTTGACACAGGAGTAGATTTCCGCTCCACTAATTTCCACAAAAGCTGCCAATCCCAGAAAAATGACTCCCTTTCCATCCCCTTTCCCATCTTGTGTATCTGTTTTTGTTTATAGAATATTATATAATTTATAATTATAATTCCCCTCCCATATGTTCCCATTAACTTTTTGCCCCTTTGCCTTAGTTTCCCATCCATAGACTATATATCATTATTAGACGTCACCATACCGCCACCCATTGGTTCGTGGCCATCTTGTTTTTTTGCAACCAGAAGTGACACAAGAGGGTGGAGCTTTTTAGGCGACCAAAATGTTGCACTTAAGTTTTTTTTTTACTGAAAAAACACTGAGAAATGGTTAAAGTTATAAGACAAAAACACCACAAGGAGACCCATGTTCTTGTTCCATTTACAACATTAATTACAATAATCTGTAATTCAAACAACAAGACTAAAGTGACTATTTACAGCCACACTATTATGTTTTTACTAAACATGGTTTTGTAGCGTTTGTTTTAATTTACAACTTGAAACACCATCCAGGAGAAAACATATTTTTTTATCTCTCAATTCAGCACAGGAATGCTTAATGCATCTATGAATGAGTACAGTTGTTTAACTCGGGGTAGTTCCGAGAGGATACAGTTGTACAAATTTGAAACATGGATGCATGATTTTTCATGGATGCATGAGCCTTGGGCAGTTTTATAATAAAGACTGGATTTTTTTTCTCTTTTGAACTCAAGAACTGGACTCTAATTGCATCCATTAATGAGCTCATACACACGTCTCACATTGTGCCAGAACACTCTCCGCTGTCCCATTAAGAGATGCTCTCAGCTCTTTTAGTGGGGAAGTCAAACGATAAAGGAAAACACTGTTGAATAGATTTGCAATGCAATATGAACACGACTTCTAACAGCTGTTAAAGCAGAGCATGTATTCATAATGGGAATAGGTTACCTTGGACGATGCTCGGAGTCTCACTGATATTGTCAGTATATCATGTAGACTGCAAAGCATCGTACCAAATAAGGACACTGCGTCCGATGGGTTAAAAAAGAACTTCAGACGTTCTTTCTCTGTGTTGAGTCTGATTCAGAACGACGGGCAACAAAGAAAAAGAGAGCTGAAGAAGAAAGTGGTGACTGAAACTGATACAGAGCGCACAGTCATATCTCTTTGTAACTCTCTCTCTCTTTGGGATTGAGAATGAGGGTGTCATCTTATTACATAGCTACCTCGAAAAAGTAGTTACAGAAAATAGCAATAAGCATGTACATTTACTATGAGGAACATGTTACTAGAATATAATAGAAACATTCCCACGATGTATGGTTGAATGAATAAAGTGACACAAAAAGGCTTTGGAGCACTTTTCCAGTCCTTCGTTATCACATTTATGTGAGAACATTCAATCGTGAGAAACTATGTATAATATAGTGAAATACATAGGAGCAATCCATCTTGTATGTCTCAAATAAGTTCTATAGTAATAGAGTAGAACGCAATTGATAGAGCAGGCAGGTTGAGACACGTTAGGAGAATTGTTTCAGGTTTTAATGGTTTGGATTCGATTATATGCCATTTATATTGTGTATACAACATACCGGATCTCATACATCGGATTAATGAAATGAAATTTACTTGAGTCGGGGGAGAAAATGTTATAGTCTTTCCTTCTGACTTAGCATTCAGAATAAACAGTCTGTCCTCCCTGGGGAACCAGGTTTGTCTGTGCCAGTGTTTTTCACTGGCAAAGCTGTGTTCACTGATCATTGCCCCCCCCTTTTCCATCTCTAGATGTATCGGTGAGCCTGTTGTCCCTGCTGGTGACCACCTGTGGTCTGGCTCTCTTCAGTGTCTCCCTCTTTGTCTCGTGGAAGTTATGCTGGGTGCCACTGAGTGGCCGCTTCCTCCCAGATGTCCTCAAGGGGGCGCACTTCCTGGGAGGAGACCAACAGCCCGTCCTCACAGAGGTAAGAAGGAGAGGTTCACGTTCGATCTTCACATACTAAGTGAAAGTATTGATATATTGAGCAATATTTTGTCATATGACTTATAAATATTTTATTAATATAGACTAGCATAGATCATAGAACACTGTATATCATTTGGATGGAGTCTCTGCAACGTCACCCATGGGTTTCCTAGTGGGCGGCTCCAGCCCCTTGCCCTCTTGGCAGTGCAGACAGCTAGCAGGTAGGGACCTGAGACAGCATCCACCTGTCACTCAAAGTTGCCACTCCCTTAAACACTTTAAGCTTTATTTTAATTCAAACAGATAGGTTACATAGAAAGTTATCCCCCTGAAAGGCCTAAAACCTTTTTGTTGTACCAGGTTGTAATCATGTTTATATCTGCTGTAGAGTCAGTGCCCATTTTGAGGAGCTGCAGGACCTCTGTGTTGGCTTCATTTTCAGCTCTATTGGTTGCCACATGGCTTCGATGTTTCAAGTTATAATCACTACCTTTTTAAAGAACAAAAATATTATTGTATTTTTAACTGTAGGCTTAACTGTAGGCTGTTGCCACTATTGTGTATTTGCATTGCTGTAACTATGACACAAGCTGCCGTTGTCGTTTGCCGGTCAGGTGGACGGGGATGATAGGGAGTACAGCGAAGATGGCTGTGTGAAGGACCCTTCAGGACCCTTCTCGGCTGTGGTTGTTCCAGAGTCAGGCCTAAAGATAAGCCACACATCGCCTGACATCCCACTGGAGACCCAGACCAAAGTGGAGAAAAACCAGTTCCACACTCTGGCCAGGGACAGGGTCCAGAGACAGATTACTGAGCCAACTTCGTCTGTAAGGTCAGTACACATCAAACCCCAAAGCTACTGTCCAGCTTTTGGCATTGGCAGATTAAACACAGATGGACACACACAGTCACAGACACCTAGAACTCTGGGTTCAGAGATACCTTTTCACAAAACTGACAGCATACAATGCATCAGGCTTAAGGGAACAGAGTGGCTCAGCAGTGGCCTCACAGCA
Organism: Myoxocephalus aenaeus; assembly: GCA_038501785.1. Classification (NCBI taxonomy): domain Eukaryota; kingdom Metazoa; phylum Chordata; class Actinopteri; order Perciformes; family Cottidae; genus Myoxocephalus; species Myoxocephalus aenaeus. The sequence goes on from JBAMJR010000350.1 coordinate 87,507, forward strand.
ACAAAGAAGAGTCAATCAAAATTGTTTGAATGTTTTTATACATCCACTTTTACACTTTGTTTCAGGCACAACTCCATCCGACGTCAGATGAACTTGTCCAATCCAGACTTCAACCCTGCTCAGTTCCAGCGCCAAGAGTCACTGTCTGGTTTGGGCCGAATCAAACCAGAACTCTACAAGCAGCGATCTGTGGACGCAGAAGATGGCCATCACCCCGACGGCTGTGGGCGTCTCCTCTTCGTCCTGAAGTTTGACTTTGACCTGGAGCAGCTGATCGTGAAGATCCACAAGGCCCAGGGCCTTCCCGCCAAGGACTTCTCAGGGACCTCCGATCCTTACGTCAAGATCTACCTGCTGCCTGACCGCAAAACCAAGCACCAGACCAAGGTGCACCGCAAGACACTCAACCCGGTGTTCGATGAGGTGTTTCTATTTCCTGTGGCGTACACCGAGCTGTCGAGCCGCAAGCTGCACTTCAGCGTCTACGACTTTGACAGGTTCTCTCGCCATGACTTGATTGGCCAAGTGGTGGTGGACAACTTTCTGGATCTTGCCGACTTTCCACGGGAGACTAAACTGTGCCGGGACGTACAATACGTGACCTCGGTGAGAAAGCAACTTTTATCCATTATCTTCAGTTCCATCACTGTGTGGCCATCTGTCTTCCTCTCCCCGCTGATGCTGCATGTCTTTGTAAAGCCTTCCATTTCTTACTGTCAGTACCTTGGTTGTTAATAGCAACCAACTGACTGGAATGTAGCAGCATGTTTGCAGTGGGATACACGTGTACATCTGTTCGACCAGTGGTATCCATACCAGCATAAATCCCATGCCCTTTCTTGAGTTTGGCCAGAATCTGCTCAAACAATCAAAAAGAGCACAAAAGCCTGTAATAACAGCAGTGGGAGGGAGATATATCAATGGACATGTGTCTCATTTCCCCTTCAAGTGGAACTAATCTGTGGTTTCAGGAGGCAGAAACATAGAAATATACTTAGACACAGTTAATGTTTAATGAAAGCAGTAGGAAACACTTGGGGGTGCTGACCCAGATCTACACTGACACAAGACTGGGGTTGGTTTGACAGAGATACAGCGACACTGTCTATATTACATTATTCACTTGGATAAATCTATAGAGTTAGTACACTGAGTAACTCAGTAAGAAAGTTAGAGCCTCCTGTAAGGGAATCCCTCATGGTTTGCTGGTGTTATTGAGTGAAGATGGCGATCGGGTGTGTCTCAGTTTGGGACAGAAACTCTGGTTTTCTGGTGTATGGGCAAACAGTGCCAGAAGAGAGTATACTTTGCTCATGAGCATGATCAATCAGTTTACGGAATGACCATACATAAACATGTAAGATTCCATGTTAATTGTATAGTTTATGGTATATAACTCATAACTTTTTTAGAAACTAACTATTGCCTCATCAGACTCGTTACACTTTGTTTCCATCTTCAGTCTCTCCTCCCCAATCAATTTCCATGAAAATAGGGGGGATTTCATTTTTTCTAACCAATCACGAGAGACCTACGTATCCGCCCGAACGTCATTTTAAGTTATCTGTTGCCATCACAACATACTTTGTGCTGGTGTTTGGAGAGTGGCGTGGTGAGAAAATTTGTTATATTTTCAGTAAATGCTTTGAATGGGACGATCGAGTTCTGGCGGTTTATCTCTAGCCCTAGTTTGCTGACATAAACACACCTGAGGATGTGAATGACCTTTTCATAATTGTTTTTACCTCATATAGTCTTTGTGTTGCGAAGCATGCTTTTGTGTGGCAAGCAGGTAGTACTGGCCATACTTTACCCGTCTCCTTTAACAGGGGTACCACAGATCCATTAAAAATGTAATTACATTTTCAGAATATATTTCCCATTGGATTCTTTAATTGTTAAATTAAAGATTATTACTTCATGCAACATTTCAGAACTATGCAGAAATACAATTAGGTGTCTTAAAAATGGCAGGTTGCTAACAAAGCGTCTTCACGCCGACTAGTCCTCCTCTACATCTCGTTACTCGCCTTCGTGCGACCTTGATGTAGATCGTTTTTAGCCAGGCAACTGCATTCCTGCTTCAGAAATCATAATTGTTCATTCGTGAAGATTATACAAGTATCACAAGCTTATTCTCTGCAATAATCCAAGAAGGAAACTTCCCATTTGCTTTTTGTCGAGGGAACCAGTGCGATGCTAACTTCCGGGTTTGCCGACAACAATACGTCATCCCTGCAGCTCTCAATTCAGTGGTTCAGCTTATAGCAGCGGTCCCCAACCACCGGGCCGCGGCCCGGTACCGGTCCGTGGGTCCCTTGGTACCAGGCCGCACAGAAAGAATGTAAAAAACATATGTTTATTTTGGAAATTGACCGGATACAGCCGTCTGCAGGTAACCTCAGACGTAACCTCTTGACACATGTCAAGGGGTTACGTCTGTTTACCCCAAAAACGAAACATAAAAGTCCGTTCAACTCTGCCGGTGTTCTGGATTAAAATCAAGGAAGAATATCCTGAGATCGCCAAAAAAGCAGTGAAAACCTGCTTCTATTTCCAACATCCTGTCTTTGTGAAGCGGGGTTTAAGTTAAACAGTAGACTGGACTAAAGGTTAAGTTACGGTGTAGACTAGACATAAAGAACACACGTCGGGTGTTATTGTCTCCCATCACCCCGAGGCAGAGAAAAAAGCTCAGGGCTCCCACTAATTCGGCGTAATGGTGAGTTGTATTTGTATGCACTCTAAATTGTCTTTATGCCGGTCTATCACTTTATTACGTCATATTTATTACGTCATATGTATCGCCCACACCGTGACGGCCGGTCCGTGAAAATATTGTCTGACACGAAACCGGTCCGTGGCGAAAAAAAGGTTGGGGACCGCTGACTTATAGAATATATCCGACTGGTTATTACTAGAGAGTTTCCGTGCTACTATTTCCATTAACATCTACTGTAAATTAGCTGCACATAGCAGTTGTATCTTAAATATAAAAGTAAAGCTGTAGTTGACCATTTTCCTGCTTTTCATCCAATATCACCAATCGCATTAGAACACTAAAATCTGCTGTTTTCAAAACATTTACGTATGACTAAATACATGTCTTGATATTTCAACACATTTACGAAACGTTATGCTATTTTATATATGTAATTTGCATGAGCGAGTCACTTGCCTTTTGCTAACTAACCTATGAAACTTGTAGCAACGGACTAGAAATCGGCATATCAGACAGGAAGCTATACCCCTGGCATCTAGAGTGTGGTCACTACTTGGACGGATTTTTGGGGAGACTTTAAACCTTGCACTGACAACACAGCTGCTCCTCATCAAGTAATTAAGTTCAAAGCTGCAGAAAATGATAGATAGCTGGGTCAACACTCAACCAGCTCTGACCTGTTATTGCAGCGCTAACTACAGTAATGCAAAGACCCTTGTGGGATCACACACACACACACACACACCCACACACCCACACACACACACACACACACACACACACACACACACACACACATCTTGTTGGTTCTCAAATATTGTTTTAACACCTTCCAGCTAAATAAGGTCAGTATAAATGGGTCAGAAGCTCCTCTGAGGAATCCGACTTGTGAACTGCAGCTGTCCTGTCTCCTGTGTCCAAATCGGAGGCGTCCACTTTCTAAATGTAATCCCTTATTAATCAGCCATTTACCCAACACGGAATGCAATCAGCAATGCAAACTGTGTTTACTTTGAGCAACTTTGGCATACCTTTTTCTTCCAAAGCAAGAGAATAACGTGTGTTGTATTTCAAGTTATATTTATTTTTGGAATATTGCACCTTTTGGTCTTTTTAAATGTTTCTAAAATATATAAAAAAATATGTTTTAAATAAACCATAGGCTCCCAGGGGAGCACAGAGGTGCATGCTGGTCCTATACCTGGTCCTATACCTGGTCCTATACCGGCCTATCTAAGGATGTAACTGCAGTGCCCACAGCGTGTTACCCAATTCAAACTAAACTAAGTACTAATCATGCACAAACGTTATGTACTTAACAAGAAAAAAAATTAAACCAAACAAAACTAGCAAAAGAACACCTAAAATCCGAATAAAGCAAACATCTAGAATGATCAATCGAACAATACTACTTATTGTTAGTAAAACGAGAAGTTAATACTAACAAACATGTCCACTATTTCTTTTGGAGACAACACATGCTGTTGTAATGATGCTGCACGAAGAGCAGCATTAATTAGTTATATTACCAGCATCAGACTGTTGAAAAAAAAGATCCACAGAAACCCCAGATTTAATGTTCACATCAATTGTGTCGTTTCAATTAATTATTCCTCACAGTTTCTTCTGCACTTCAACAGGCGCGTTGGAGAGACTGACACGTTGAAAACAGTTCACACAGCTCCTCAAGAAATTGTGAATCACTTTTAACTTCACACACACACACACACACACACACACACACACACACACACACACACACACACACACACACACACACACACACACACACACTTTTCCTGTAAATATATTCAATAGTTTGATGGAGTAATTTACATGATATGATGATTAGATAAGGCTTATACATAGAGGAAATGGAAGGGTGTAGTTTTTGCCTTGACCGTCTGCCGTCCAAAAATACACTACAGTTTTTCTAATTGACAGAAACTGTAAAAACATAACTTATCTTTGGATGTTAAAATTTGTAGGACAGTCCTTGAACAAATCATGTGTGACGAAGGTTTCCGTCAAGTAAAAACAACCAAATCTATGTTTTCCAATTTTTGTAAATTAAGGCCTTTACCGTATGTGGCAGAACAATTCCAGTTTGTGTTGCTTTAATCTGACTTGTGTTTGCACATGACGTTTGTAGTCATGGCATCGGGAAGGGAGGTCTGAAGGAACATGGAGTTTCCACAGTGACTCTCTCTCTTCCTGTCCCCCAACATAACTAGGCTACCTGCCTTGGGATAACAAGGAGGCACCCGACGCTGGTCCAGTCTGCGTGCATTAATCATAGCTCCTGGCACAGAGCGAGCATCCGCCCATGGCCATATGTTATGCACTGTATTGTACACATATTTCTGGGCTGAATACTAATAGAAAAATAAGTTATTCCTCTTGTGAGGTGTTGACCATTGGAGCACTGTCACAGAACTCTATACTCTGAGGTAGACATGTGGATTAGTGCTTTTGAAGTTTTAATAAACTGCAACCTCAAGCGTACCATGGTCAGCCTCTTCTTCTGTGGGGATGATGTGGCATTAACAAGTAGAACTGACAACTGATTATTTTATATAAACTGCCATCCTCTCTGGCTCTCCAGTGGCTTCATTGTTTCTATGGAGTTTGTAATGTCCTGGCATTGTAAATTGCCAACATCACTGCCACATCACATGTTTTTGTAAACTTACAAAGAACTTATACAAAAGGTTCTTCTTACAATAGTCAATCCATGCATATTTTTGCATTATTGACCAATTGCTAAGTTTCTTGACAGTGTTTTGGAGGAATGAAGAACCAGAAAGTCCCAAATGTAGGAAGCGAGATGAACTTATTAGCTGTGTTGTACCCATAGGCGGTATCAGGTATGGACTTCGTCTCCTGGACGTCCCCCATAACTTTCTGAAGAGTCAAAACCATGTTGGCAGCCTAAGTTCCGGCTTATCCAAAATTAGTTTGTCTTCTGTAAAGTTGGTCATTTGGACCAGCCTCAAGTGTCTATTTGAGGAACTGCAGTTTTTGGCAGCCCGATAGTTGCCGCTTGGTTGAACCTTTCATTCTTAACTAAGTACAAACCACTATAAAATACTTGCTAAGCTTGCTAATTGCATGGGTAAAGTCGTATGTGTATGAATATGTAATGTTAAGAGAAAATGGCGCTAGTCAGTCAGTCTGTTAGCTTTGAGCAGCTAAAGCGGTTGACCAACTACTCCTTTTAGTCACTGTGTTACCAAGAGGCGAGAACAGGGTCACTTGACTCGTTTTGCCCAGGGAGCGCACCTTTCCTCCCCTGGCACTTTTGTTTTTTAGAACAGACAAGCTTTATTAGTCCATCTGAATACTTTTTGATGCACTCTAGCACCCTATTTATAGACAAAGTACACACAAATTGACCATTGCGAATCAACTCATTTTGCAAAGACACGCGGAGGAATTTTCAATTTGCCAAGTCTTGTGTGACAATTTATAAGGGTTACTAGTACCGGGGCACATCCAAAAGAAGCAGGCAGAGAACCCGTAGTGGAGAACAGGCAGGCTCAGAACAGCCAGGTGTCGGATATACGCCTGAATAGTGAGGGACTGATGTGCTGTAGGTGAGATGGGCGTGGAGATCCAGGTGAGGATCTGAAATTACAGGAGAGTTAGTAAACAGGCAGGTGGGATGAAAACAATTTGGTGGAACGTGTGACACAATTGACCTTTTCACTAATATAGTTTTCCAGGTTATACCACTTTCTTTTGAAACGTTATTTTTTTTTGGTTAATGTCTTCCCTAATGAAAAGACATGCGTGAGAGCTTACCTTTATGAGTCCCTGGAGAGTTTAGTGGCTGTTAGAATCCTGGAACTCAAAGGGAAAAATCAACAGCATCATTAGAGAAAAGTCTCCAGACTCACTGCTCATTACAAACCACCCAGTATTCCATTTGGCTCAATGTGCAGTCAGTCAATAAGTCGACCACTTGAATGCATCGTTTCCTGAGACGTTAACATTTGTGTATTGAATAAATGCCAATGGTGAGTTCCCTCATTTCCTGCTCAACAGGTGGAGATGTGTCGTATTTAATGATTATGAGTGTCTAGAGACTCCCCAGCTTGTTCGCTGGATAGATTCAATTTGCTTTGGGACAACATGCTGTGACATGCACCTTTCCCATTTCCTCCTCGGCTGTAGATTGTTCGGAGACAAAGACATTGAAGAGCTCAGAGACGCCGTCACCCGCTGTTCCTACAGTGTCAGTCAATATTATTGACTGCAGTCTTGTTTGCCTGTAATTCGGGCCTTGATAAATGGGGTCAGCATATGCATGTGTGTGTGTGTGTGTGTGTGTGTGTGTGTGTGTGTGTGTGTGTGTGTGTGTGTGTGTGTGTGTGTGTGTGTGTGTGTGGTTAATTCAGTAAAGGAGGTTCCCATTTCCCAATAATGGCAAATGGTAACGTATAACAAGCACTTGTCCTCTCATGTGTCCTCAGGGACTAAATGAGAAATATGATTCTTATGATGCTTATGGGTCAACGGAGTCCGTGGCAGCTCCTTATTACTGGGAGGTTGGCTTACAGCATTTTCTTTTGTTTTAGCTGGTGTGTCATCAATGTTTCCTATTAGCGTGTTGGTAATACCATGACTTCCTCTGGCTTACTCCGCCATGTTTCTTTTTCTCTTAGTGTTTTCACAGTTTTCAAATAAACTGTTTTGTTGGATCTCGGGAGGCAAGGCATCATTTTCTTTGCCTGCTGAGTCACTGTCCGTGGTGCTGATGTGCGAGGGTAGGTGTGCTGAAAGCGATGACATAACGGACCTTTTCCCCAGAAGTCTGACTTGTCAAAAGTAGGAAGAGCGCAGGTGTTACTAATTACGCTAACGATGGCTCCCTTAAACTCAAGCGCTCTAGTGACGCCGCGCAGCGCGCACAGTACCGGGACAAAGCAGCTAAACGGATTTCAGCCGTCATTAATTTGATCATTCACACCTGGGATTTTTCCACACTCTGACAAGTCTAATTATCTTTCAGCGATAATGGGTCCATTGTCCCCCATCCTGATTGAAAACGCACGAGGGGTCCCGGTTTGAATACAATAGTCTCCTTAAATTACACTGGCATTTCTGAATGAATGTGGTACAGATTTAATGAAATGCTATGTTTTGGATCAGAGAGCATATTTGTTTGTGGGCAACTTTTGATACGCAATCACTCTTTCCTTCCATACTTTGATACAAATGTCCAGATCAGCATATAAAGCCATAGATAGGGCAGTTTAATTGATGAGGTGCGCCACTTGCAACATGTGAGGTAGCCTTTAAAGTTTGCGTCGAAATCGGCAACATATTCGGTCTCATGTCTTGCGTGTACTCGTCTACAAATCATTTACCAGTTCTGCGTGTATCTGTCTCACTATTCTGTACTGAGAGTTATGACGGATATGTAACCTGATTCTGCCAGGGTATATTCATCCATACAGCTCAAGTTCAGCCTCGGCACTGATTTATTTACTTCCACCATGTTCAGCCAGGCAGATACTGTATATTGTACTGTTGATAATTGGTAATCTGTGTAACGGGATCTCCGATGTTTAAGTGAGCTGAACAAACTATCATGCCATGCATTCTTAGTACTCAACTCATGTCAGCTATTTTGTTATGCAAACATCATCATTAAAGGGGAAAAATAATATTGGGAAGCAATTACAACTAGTGTTTTATTTAGAACACAGACCCAATGGTATTATACATAATATAAAGTATAGTATTTAGTTCTTGCCAACATTGTAATTCAGTAAAATATTATAAATACCATATGAGGGTATCCCTTCCTTTAACATCTTATACACTGAGACCTAACGCCAAAATGATTTCATTCTTTATACATTTTACCCCCAAAAAAGAAGGCAAAAACACAATATAACCTTCAGCTAACTTTCCTTACCGAAAGGTAAGAGTAGATCAAATGAAACAGCATGGACCTGGAACTAGTTTGCCATGGATACGGTCCCTGCAATGAGAACATTAGTATCAAAAGTGCATAAACTAGGCTGAGAATAACATTTCACACATTCAGTGACAGATGTGGGAGTAGAATAATTATTCTCTACACTATAGGAACAGGCATGTCGACATGGCTACAACTGGCAAAGAGTAAGAGCAAACAACTCGTGGCTTATTGGAGTTTTAAATCAAAAAGATAACCATGCATTCTGCTGTGTAGATTAAAGAGGTGATGATACACCTACATGCATGTTTATGCTTTGCAGTTGCATTGAGTTATTGTATGCCACTGAGGTTTTCACAGGAGCCTTTGAAGAATTGCTGCTTTTATGCTGTAGGAATGCATTACAAATGGAAACACTAACAAAGTCAAGGAAACCTATACAGCTGCTGTAACGTTGTAGACTGCGGGTGTCTCATGTCAAATCTATATTAAATAACACAAGTTGTTTAATCGAGAGAAAGCAAATTGCCTACAATGTACTCGAGGTACGTTCTTTTTTCTGTCTGCTTAACGCAAATACATTTTAATTGTACATACTGTCTGAATGGAGCTTTATAACTTTTGAAAAAATAACGCTGATGATGTCGTAGTGATGTCATCAGGTTTATCTCAGTTTGGGATTGGAGACTACAAATGTTCAACATAATAACTGGGAACATCCAAACTGGTATGTTATCACCGATAGCTTATAAAACAGAGTTTAAAGGATGTGGGCGTTTACCAACTAATGGGTCAAATGAAAGACACTACTGAGTTGCATTATGGGAAATGGAGGATCCATGTTTGAAAGTCCCAATAATAATAATTGGTATCTGATGCTTTGATTTGTTTTGATTTGTTTTTGTTGTAATAAGCCTCTTGCGAGCATGACTGGGTCCTTGTTTCTATAAAATGTGTCACAGTGACACATTCATATGGACAGGTGGCCAGACTATCGCAGGGCATATTTATGACAAATTACTTAAATGATAGATTATGGTCTTCTTCATCATATAAACACAGAACCATGCAATTTAGAAATCCTTTTTTTTTGTTTTACTTTACTGCCCTTTATTTTGGTACATAATTATATACATCATATTTTGGTGCACTTTTACCCTGTCCCCAGTGAACAGTAACAAACCTCTACAATATTTTTTTTAACCATTTTCATCATTTACTGTATGCCCCTGAAGTCATTTTCCGCCTTGCTAGTTAGTATTTTCTCATTTCCCCCCCAAAAGACAACAATTCCATTGAAACCACTTTCAGGAACTCAAAGGATTAAAGTAGGGTGAGAATAATGTTTCACTCATGTGAAACTGTGGTTAAATCATGAAGAAAGTGGGTCCTATCAAAATCATTTAAAAACACATTTGAAATAGTTAGAAAAGCTCTGTTTGTGTGTAGAGGGTTAGCTAGCTAAATTTGGATCCCTCACAGAGCTATAGCTAATGTAGCTTTCAACTGTGTTATCTTCCACGCTGTTAGGTCTACAGATGAAAATAAACCAGTACAGCATTGAGGAATATTATGTGAGATACTTAAACAAGCCACTATTCTTATATAATGAAAAAAAAGTTTAGTTATTAATTAGGCAGAATTGTTGCTGCATAACAGGAATGACTCGATTAATTTATTATAAAGTCCATCGTTGTAAAATATATAACATACTGTATATATATATATATAATATATAACATTACATAATATATAACAGATAACATTTCTGGGCGTCATATAAAACCCCCTTCTGCCAGATTGTAAGCGTCTAAGAGGAAGCCACGATAATGGCGGGGGGAAAAGCCAATATATACGGCGGCGAAACACCAAGCGGCCAAAGCGTGTCCCAAAACTAAAGTGAATCCGAGGTTGGCTTTAATTTGCTGGCGAGCACACTGACCTGCGTTGAGCCGGGGAAGAGGGGCCAGCTTCGTTTACAAGTTGCAACAAGCAAATCCTTCTCATTGTGCCTTTTTAAACACTACACACTTTTAGTGGAGGAGGAAAAAAGGGAGAAAAACGATTGAGAAAGACTTTGAGATCGAGCTAGACTGAGCCTGTGATCATTAAAGGCACAGCAGCAGAGAGGCTCATAGATAAAGCCTCGCTGCCCCTCAGGGAGAGAAGGTGCTCGTGTTATAATTGGAGAAGATGGACTGTCCACACTCTCTCTCTCTGCTTTATTGGAGCGCTTACGAGCACCTTTCTAATTCCATTGGCTGAGCACAAGTGACCATAATCCTGACCGCAGGCTTGATTTGAGTGCTCAGAGGAGGAGCGGAAGTGAGCGGCACGGTACAGTCTGAAAACTTAAGTGTGCTTAAGTGATAATGTGGAGGATATCACATTATCGGCTGAAGGGCTGAAGGGGTTGCCTGCGTGTATGAGTTCCTGTGCTCATACCTGTGTTTCACCTGGGAGACGACAGTGACGATGGTGGATTCTGCCTCAGCAGCTCGTGTGATGAATCACCTCGTCAGGATGTCCCAGATCCTGGACAACTCTGCTTCTGTGTGCATATGTGCGATTCAACGCTTGCAGGCGTGTAGATGCTGACATCTGATGATGATGAATCAACTCATTTTGTTCAATTTGATTTTCAGCAGAAGACCCAGAGCAGTAGCATCCTAGTGTGTGTGTGTGTGTGTGTGTGTGTGTGTGGCTGCCCATATAAACTGACTCGAATGAATCTTAATCAGCATCAGAAAGAGTAAATATCGATGTCAAAGGGATACAATGATTTTCCAGTTCAAGCAGCAGTGACCTTTAACTAGGCTTTCTTATCTAATTGGCTTTTGACAAAGATAAATTACAAAATCCCGAACGCCTTGTGTATTTATCACTGAGTGGACAGAATGCTTTTATAACACATCCGATAGTTGAGTTAACCTGCTTGGCAACTGTGTCCGTTGAAATATAAAGCAGCTGAATAGAGAGTAGCAAGAGAGAGTTTTTGTTATAATAGTAGAGCTATCAGTACATTGAATTACTTTTATTGGCAAATGCTTAAAAAGCTAGAACCACATCTGCCAGTTCTAATTTTCCCATAGTGATTAAGTATCCAAAATTGTGGTCATATCTATGTTCCCAGGGTCTTATTTTCCAAGGTCCTATGTTCTTAGGATCTATATTACTGTAAAGCGTCTATGTTCATAGGGCCCTATAGGCGACTGGGTTTCAGTGGTAGAGCAGGGTTGTCCTTCAATCAGAGGATCGGTGGTTCGATCCCCGGCTCTGCTAGTCCATGTCTATGTTTCCTTGGGAAAGACACTTAACCCCAAATGGCTGCCGTAGCTGTGCCTACGATGTATGAACATTAGTTAGTACCTTGCATGGTAGCTCCTGCCATTAGAATGGGTGAATGATGACAAGTAACATTAAAGCGCTTTCAGTGGTCAGACTAGACTAGAAAAGAGCTATACAAGTACAGTTCATATACCATATTTCCAAGCTCCTATGTTCCGAGGGTCCTATGTTTCCCAGTACAATATTCTAACCCCAAAACCACTATCTTTTCCTCAACCTAAGTGACACCAAAGGTTACCCAGTGAGTTTAAAAGTGACGTCAAGGGGTCCTGACCAAGCATATGTAAGTCACTAGTTGGGAATGAGTTTGTGGAACGTAGAACCTCGACAACATAGGACCTTGTGAGAGAACATGTTGATGTTGCCATTGTGTGCCTCCTAAATCTGGGGAACGTAGGACACTGGGAACGTTGGAGTGACCCCTCCAAAAATGTAGTAACATTTTTGCTCTTTTCACTTCTTATTTAAGATTCTGTAACAGGGAGGTCTGTGTCAGCCCAATGTGTGGGAGAACGCGTACAACTTGAGATCAGAGTTTCCCCTGAAAGAAACCTTTTTTAGACCATTATCTCATGAACGCACACTCGCTCCAACACCATCACACGTTATTTTCAGATGTGTTAATTGGGAAAAGATCTTGGCATATGCATCACTGTGGCTAAGTTGTGAAATCAGGGGTATTCTCACAGGAAGAAGGGAGTAATTTAAACCTGACGGCAGACACCACATGTTTTTCCAATAACTGATTCAGAGATGCAACAAATATCCCAAACCAGCTTGCGTATCATTTAAATGATCAATACATGACATTCCTTTGATAGAAAAACATGCTTATGAGTCATGCTGTTGCGGCATGTTGCAGATGTGATTAAAAATTATTCCATGTTTTTTTTCTTTCTACCGGAGGTGTCACAGGCATGATCCATATCTGAGGTGCAAAGACTTGTGTAACATATTATAATGTGCCTTCTGTTGAATCTACCCATTAATGTTTGGGGATTTGACTCAACCGTTACTTTACCCTTACCAAACCTGAACCTACATTTAAGTTGTTTTTCTCAAGCTTAAAAACCCAATGTCTAACACTCTTTGCTTACTTGCAAGCTAAGTAGTTGTCTTTTGTACTAAATGTGACTCTGTCTGCGTTTGGCATCAGCTGAGATTTTGACAAGGAATGGAAAACGCTTGATTTTTCTTGAGCTGTGTAGCCGATATCTATTTCAGCTTGTATGTAAAGTTAATGAGCTCAATGTAGTGCTGCACGATGCGTTGTTCAGCATCGACACTGCAATGAACGTATATGCAAGAGCCTCATCGGAGGACGTGCTATGTCGGCAAATGAACACAAACACAAAAGGAAAACTCCATTCCCTATGACTAATGACTCATCTAGTGTTCCCCATGAATCACCTGCAGTCGAGGCAGACCCATCACAGTTGAATGCACCGTATATATTCTTATGCCTGGGGGATTCAAGTTGGTGGGTCAGGGACGGCCTCCTGTTTTGGGAGGATCCTCTCCACCACGAGTGCATTTCCCCGTCACGGCGCTCCGGCACTAGATTCAGTTGGGCTAGGAAAGGCCGAGGGGCTGAAGATGTCTATGGGCCCCAGTGGTGGGCCGTCAAGGCCAGCTAAGCCTTCTCTGCTGGCCTAAACAGAATCACAAAGTTATAGCTATTTTATAATTGAATTGTGTTTCACAAAAACACTACATGTATTATAATTATTTTTCCATATTAGCCTATTTTCTCATTGCACATCTCCTGTCTTCCTCTGTTGCTCTGCTTCCAGCCTGCAGCGCTGCTTCCAGTGCAGCTTTTTTTAAGGAGCTCCTATGTCTCTATGGAAGCAGAGCGGCTTCAAGCTGGCCTTTGCAGATTAAAGTGCACAGGGACGTTGTCGTGATTGTCTTCAACCAATCAGATCTTTAGTTTGACATGCTGGGCGTATTCTTTGACATGCCAGCAAGCTGGCATCAGCACTAGCATGCGCTGTGATTAGTCAGTGGGCCAACGTGACTTGTGTCAACAGAAAGCTACCTAGCTGCTAGCAGAACTCAGTAGTAGTCAGAAGAGTTCAGGCTGAAACATGAGAGAAGTTATGACATGTTTAGAGTTTTGCTTGGTGTATTTTTTTTAACACTCAATGGCTGAAGGAGGAGAAACGGACTTGGTTGCGGATTTACTGACAACGCCTTTCTCACGGAGGGTTATGGATTACATTTACGTTGAGATCGGTCGACCAATGACAGTTCTCTCTACAGTCAGAGCTTGCGCAAGAAGGTGGAACGTGAGGGAGATACCATTTCCAAAACTTGTAAGGGGGTAATAACTATTTTCCCGGACGTAGCAAAATCCCGGACGTTTTTGGAATCCCTGCCGGACGCTTCTTTTAGGTCTCGAAAAGAGGACATGTCCGGGAAAAAGAGGACGTCTGGTCACCCTACTCAAACGCATGGAAACTTATTCCAGAAACGCAACTGGGAGGCTCGGCTGGCCTCACTGGTGTCCATGGCCATCGAGAAGGAGCTGTTACTGGAACTGAAGTGCACCGGTGAACTTCACAACCACGTCATTGAACTGTTTCTTAACAAAGAGAGGAGGATGGACTTTGTCTTTATTAAGTGAATAGCATCTAGTGAGGGAACTGCTGTTCACGCTGTGTTTTTACATCTGCAGTCGTATTTAATCATAAACAAGCCACGCCACTGTTGTTGCTTCCTGCGTCAGGCATCAAGCCTGGGCTGGTCCCACTACCTTCGGTGGTTGTCGGGGAGCTAGCTGCTACGCCTCTCACCCCGATTGGTTCTGCACCGCAGAGTCTAGCGCTGTAGAGGTGGTGGGGGAGGCAGTGGTTCCCTCGCCCTGTTTTCCATCGCGCCTCCTCGGGTGAGCGTGGTGACGAATTTTACAGTAGTTAATGTCGTTCCTTCTGATTGTGGCTCGTGCTCTTGAGAGTGCTGTGTTTTAGTGCTGCAGTTTTGTTGGATTGTTTTGTCATGTTTTGTTATGACTAAATGTGACTGGTTCTTGTTGATGTGGACTACATGCATTATCAGTTAATGACGCAGCATCCCGTCATGCACATATTTATGTATACAATATCAGACAGCACAGAAGGCCCAGGTAGAAAATGCCCCACTTACAGTCCCGGGACCATGGACTGTAAGTGCTGGCGGCGCTCTCTCTCCCTGCGTGGATGGATGAGCTTCCTGGCGATGTCGGCGATACGAACCCCTTCTCGTTGACCATGCTTTGTTGGTGTGACTTTTTTGCTGTCATCACCATTTATACCTATACAACCAATGTGTTTGTTTAATTGTTTACTACAGCACAAAATGTCAGTACACCAGATTGATGCATTTAACTATGTATGGATCACTGTTTTTGCAAGGGGGTCATTATTTGTGTGCATGTGCACATGTATATGCATGAGAGCACGGCCCTGCAAAACCCTTTGCTGTTGTCAGTTTCAGCCAATTCCAGTGGCCAACTATGCTGCAACTATAAAGTCCCCTGCAGCCCCCAAAAGATTTTTTTCATAGACCACCATTAAAAGAAGAGACATCACTTCCGGTATTTAAAATATTGATAACAGGAGAACAAACTGTATTAATATATTAATGCATTTTATTTCTTTACAGGACAATGTGGACCTAGGAGAGCTGATGTTCTCATTGTGCTATCTCCCCACGGCTGGCAGGCTCACCATCACCATGATCAAAGCCAGAAATCTCAAAGCCATGGACATCACAGGAGCTTCAGGTGAGTGCGGACTGACAAAGCAGTCATTCCACTGAGATGTGGTGGAGTCAGATGTACACACAAATTATGCAAGTGCTTAATCAATGTAGTATTTTGTTTCATGGCTTTCCGTGCCAAGACATTTTTTGCGTCCTCAATGAATTTGCCACGTGCTACCTCTCTCCAGATCCGTATGTGAAAGTGTCTCTGATGTGTGAAGGCCGGAGGCTAAAGAAGAGGAAGACGTCAACCAAGCGTAACACTCTGAATCCCGTGTACAATGAAGCCATTGTGTTTGATGTTCCTCCTGAGAACATCGACCAGATCAGCCTGCTCATAGCTGTCATGGACTATGATCGGTTAGTGAGTTATCTACGTACAGTACCTTTTTTTTTTTGGTGGAAAACACACTTCGGAAGGATAATGGAATGGAACAATTTTTTTTCAATTTCAATTTAAATGTATGCCTTGCAGTTTTTTTGTGGAGGGAGAAGGGGGGGTTGGACTTTGGTTGCTTGTCTAGTTTTTGGTTGGTTGTTTTTTGGTTTCATGACCGGGGCTGTGACTGCTGCATGCAGTGGGGCACCAGTGAATTTTCGAGCAAAAAGGACAGCCTTTCTGGTACTGCATTGCATTTATTTGTTTGTTTTGGTTGGTTGGTTATTTTAGGCTCTGTGGAGTGTTTTCTTTGTTGGAAGGGCACCCCTGATGACATTTATCATGTTTTATCAACCATAGAGGCATCCAAGACGTGGGGGCACCAAACTAAATACATGTATTCACTTATGAACTCATAAATGAACCATCTTAAGTATTAAATGTATTGTTTTGGCAGCAATTTGGACCATACAAAAACCAATTGAAACCAGCATGATTATGTTTTGTTTCTTCAGAGAAAAATGTATTTGACCCATGTCTAAACATTTGTTAGATTAGTGACAAACTATTTCTTCCGCTACATACGTGACAGGACAATTTATATTATTACTTATAAATAATTATTTTTTAATTATTTCTTAAAATCCTGGGTGATGACACAATTTTGTGGAAAATACATTACAAAGAAACATTCAGCTATGTATCTATAATATTGAAAATTAACACATTTATGACCCATATTGTGCATTAAAAGGTCTTGAATGTCTTGTGCATCAGAGGGTTGACCAATGTATTTCATCCACACACAGTACATTACTGATGCAACTCTATGTGTTGATCTTTCTGTCCTGCAGGGTCGGACATAATGAAGTGATCGGGGTGTGCAGGGTGGGCAACGAGGCAGAGAGCCTCGGGCGAGACCACTGGAACGAGATGCTGACATACCCACGGAAACCCATTGCACACTGGCACCCACTCATAGAGGTATCGGCTGCTTTTGTATTGGTAAAATACATTCCTATGAATGTTTTTATCTGTGGTTTCGAAATAACCAATTCAAAACCAATCCTCCCCCCCCCCTCCCAGGGGATTATATAAAACTGTAAATTATGAAAAAATGTATGTATTTAGATGTATTGAACACCATAAGTAATATACAAGTGAAATATATGGTTTGGTACATGAGAAAATTCAAATGTCACAGATGCGCAAATACACATTTTGGAGACCTCGGCTGAATTTTCTCTGTACTAAACCCTCTCTAACTTTGTTCTGCTTCACTTCAAGTCAACCTTTGCAGAGAGAATGTTCACATATTGTGCTATGATTTGGGTTAGAGTTGGACCTTACAGCTGCATCATTTCAAAGGAATAATCACCCTGAAAGTGTTTTTTTTTTTCTAGGTGGACTTGAAACCTTTTCATTTTTGCTGTGTGTCATCTTCATTTACTCTTAACCAGTAACATATAGACAGATATTTACACATCTGAACAAAATCTCACATGTGTAGCCTTTTATTATAACACAAAAATGATTCAATTAGCCCTAGGGTTTGTAGAGATACACCCTTTTTAGTTTAGGTATGCAATTTGAATGAATGAATATATACTTTATTAATCCCCGAGGGGACATTTGGTGTCGGGGTAGCAGCAACTTACAAAAAAACAAAAAAACTACAGGGATGACAGATAAAGGTATATACAATAATAACAATTAAAATAATTAAAATTAAAATAGCTGGGATGAGAGATATGTTTTTTCTTGTGTGCAAAATCAGTCAACCGAGGCGAGCAGAGGCCTAAAAATAGGTTGGTTTTCAAAGTGATAAGACTCGAAGCATCATCTAAGAGTTTACCGAGTAGCACCTGTGTGAGGCTGTACTTTGGAACACCGGCACTTTGAGTTCAATGCTAATGCTAACATGCTCACGATAACAATGCTAACGTGCTGATGTTTAGCAGGTTTAACGTTTAGCATGTCAGCATGTAGCATTTGCTGATTAACACAAAGTACAGTTGAGGCTGAGTCATAAAACAAAGTATTGGTCAAATGAAAACATTTGACCCGGTGATGGCGCTATATAAAAATATGTGAAATGTCCTGAATATCCGGCCCTGCATCCAATCCATCCAATAGTAGTGAATAAAACAATGAATAAAAAACAATCAGATCACCCGGATGTGAAGAGCTTTCGATGTAATGGGTTTAATTATTAATTATAAGAAATCAGTGGCCTGGTCCCTCAGACTCAAGCAAAAATATAATTGTGTTGGAATATTTAAAGAATAAATACACAAAAGGGGAGTAGAGTTGAGAAGAGTGAACAAAAGCTAAAGCGTCTTCATTCAAAAGAGAAAAGAAAACCCTGAAACATTAATGAAGAGACTCCTAAATGAGTCTTGTGTTTCACTTTGCCACATTGTGTATTTCAATTTTTAGGTCCAGTGGAAAAAATAGAAGAAGTAACAATTACATAAGAGAAATACTGCATAACCCTCTGTATACTTTACTTGTTTTTCTGGGATTGCCACACAGAGGCACTTAGCTTACACAGAGAGAGTGAGAGCGAGAGAGAGAGAGAGAGAGGGGTGACTACATTCACTGAGCTGTTTCTATTTCTGAATCCCCTGCCCACACTCATTATAAAAATTAAAAATAAAACCCAAACAGATGCTGGACTGATTCATGTAAATTCATGTTGAGTTGCCAAAGATAAATGTATTTGTATTCAGCTGAAGGAGTCAGAAGATGAAACGCTTCAGAATGGACTGCTGTGTGAAGCCCATCATCAGCTATGGAACCCATCACCATCCGCCGGCTCATACGGGTCTTCAGCTCTACGAAGAGATGTGTTGGCATGTTTAATAACCCCGAGTAGATGTAACGGACACTGGCTAGCTTGTTAGCTGTTTAACGGAGGTCGTCATGAGGACCGTTGACACAAACCCTCTGTAGACATCATTATTTTCGACCAGAGGTCTGACGATGCTCATTATGAGGAGTATTAATCCATCTCTAATGAACGTGTCATACTTTCCTCAGCCACCCTAATGACATTTCCATCTAAAATCAGGCCAGCTAACGTTTAATGAGTATCTATTTTGATTGCTTTACCATTCCGATGACTTACTTAACCTCTGCGTGCTGCTTTTCCTAAGTGATACCGATGCTTTAGAACGATGGCTGCGACAAGTATTTCATTTAACAGAGACATTTGAGCCCAGTTTTCTACTCCATTTTCAGATTTCAGAACAGAAGGATTATGTTTGTGCTTATATATCATATACAGTGTTTCCCCTAGGTTTACAGCTTCAGGGGGGCGGGGTGTCGGCGACGACGGCGACGTTGGGACATTGGGAGCGACGTTGGGAGCGTTTAAAAAACGCAGATATATCTGTTTTCTTTCCACGCGACATTATTGGACGCTCTCTGCCGGCTGATGGAAGTGTGCTCTCTGCCCACCTGTGCGCGCGCACGAGTCTGTGGGCATCGGGGCGGATCTCCGCGGTGCGCGTTACCGAGAGCAAAGTAGAGTTGTAAACGCGACCATGACAGAAATAGACAGAAATACGATCAATAAAATAAGAACATTGAGTTTGTTTAATAAAAGAACAAGGTGTAGACCTGTTTATAGGAAAGGGAACCTTAAATCACGTCTGTGATCTGGCGCGACGGAGAAAATTACAGGGGGGCGGAGGTTTTTTTCAGGGGGGCGCCCCGCCCCCCTATTCTAACGGTAGGGGAAACCCTGATATACTATTCTTACACATGTTTGGATCACACCAGCCGGTGATTAGCTAGCCAGTAGGGCACACACACCATCGACTGTGTATAAGATATGAGAAGTTGATGTAGTCGTCACCCATTGGTTCGTGAACCACCATTTTGAAGTCTCACTTTCGTCATTTTGGCCGTCGCCATCTTGGTATTTTGCAACCAGTGAACAGAAGTGACCATTGGATTGCAGAGGAGTGACGTAGAAGTATATGGCTCTGGTAATGGTTGTGACCTGTCAATCACAAGCTAGCTCCGCCCTAAAGCATACCCTGTAATGGTCTATTTGACTCTAAATGGACCATCATACTGTATTGAGTATTGAAGAAGACTTGAAACTAGAGATTGGGACCACAAACTCATGTTTACAATGTTTACTGAGTCATTTTCTCATAGACTTCTATACAACCAGACTTCTATACAACCAGACTTCTTATTGCAAGCAGAGTAGTCACTGAAGGCCATTAGAAGGAACGCAGGTTAAAGGCCGTTCCTCATTGGCTTTACTCGTCAGTGCAGCCTGGCACACACACACACATGCACTAAAGGGCATTCGATACTTTATAACAAAGTAACAGAGAAACTCGAACACACAGAATGACATCATTCTCCGCTCAGGTAGACATCACTCCAATGTATCTTAACATAACAAATAGTTGTTTGCTGCTATATTAATGCTGTGTATAGAGAACCTTAAAAAAATAAAAGATACAACATGGCTTTTCTAGGTAAAAAACAAGAACTTGTAAAGAAGTGAGCTTTTTTCGATGATGGATATGAGGAAGTTTGCAGCTTGCTCTCTTCAGGTATCACACTGTCCTGCATTGTGACTCTAAAGAGCATTGTGAACCTTGCACTTTAAAACACAAATAACTCCTCTGAGAAAAAAATAACAAGATACAGGTTGAGGATGAAATTTGTTCTTAACTATTGCTTTTACTTTTCGGACCGATAGACCGCAGATTTGTTATTTGTGCCCTGAGGTGCTTTGCATCAAGCAATCTGTTTCATTTTTATGGAATACACAGTATTTCAACAACACCCAGGGCAGTTTTGAGGGCAGTTCAAGTCTTCTTTCAGAATATGTCTTCCACATATTTTCAATTCACTTGTGTGTGTAGGTGTGAGTGAGAGGAGCAACGGGAAACTAAGACAGTTGCATCTTGTTACCTGGATTCTTCTCATGACTTGTGATATCAGCGCATATTCAAATGAGGTAATAAGTGCAACATTTCACGCCAAATGCACACACTATTGCACGTTATTAGGTTCTTCAGAGTAGGTGGCAACTGAAGTGCATTTATACAAGCTGTCCGCTCAAACTTGCAAGTTTTGTCGTGACAAAAATTAAATGAATAAAGCTCCTCTGCATGTCAAATATAAGATATTTAAATACGCGTAAATGCACACAGCGCCTGTCTTAATGGGGGAGCGCACGCACTCAATTACTGCAGATATTTGATAAAAATCTCAAATAGAAAGCAGATTTCAATGGTGCGCAATTTATGCTGCTACCATCGGCCGCGACCCTCGCCGTGTGTTAACGGGGCGCCGAGCCTGCTATCGCCAACGACGATGAAGCTAGAGCTCTCGCGCCGTCTCTAGACACACACACACACACACACACACACACACACACACACACACACACACACACACACACAGAGGTTCTGTCAGACACTCTCCAGTAACTGCGGCTTATCTGAGGCCATTAGCAGCAGCACTGGACTACAGCAGCAGGACCTGAGATCCAGACTAATGGCATACAGTCAGGTCCATAAATATTTGGACATTTTTCATTATTTTGGCTCTGTACATCACAACAATAGATTTGAAATGAAAAAATCAAGATGTGCTTTAAGTGCAGACTTTCAGCTTTAATTTGAGGGTATTTACATCCAAATCAGGTGAACGGTGTAGGAGTTTTTTAAGGCAAAGAAGTGGAATGTTCTGCAATGGCCAAGTCAATCACCTGACCTGAATCCAATTGAGCATGCATTTCACTTGCTGAAGACCAAACTGAAGGGAAAATGCCCCAAGAAGCAGCAGGAACTGAAGACGGTTGCAGTAGAGGCCTGCAGAGCATAACCAGGGACGAAACCCAGCGTCTGGTGATGTCTATGGAATCCAGACTTCAGGCTGTCATTGACTGCAAAGGATTTTCAACAAAGTATTAAAAGTGACAATTAGATTTATGATTATATTAATTTGTCCAATTACTTTTGGTCCCTTAAAAACAGGGTGGCAACATTTGAATTTGTTGTAGTTCCTACACCGTTCACCTGATTTGGATATAAATACCCTCAAATTAAAGCTGAAAGTCTGCACTTAAAGCACATCTTGATGTTTTCATTTCAACTCCATTGTTGTGGTGTACAGAGCCAAAATAATGAAAAATGTGTCAATGTCCAAATATTTGTGACCATATAATGACCATATTTATGGACCTGACTGTATCTGTGTTTCTTTAAAAGATCCACAGGGAGGTTCCGATACGTCACACGCACACACAATTATAACACAAAGTATTCACACTTCAAACTTATAGATTATTTCAACATGCAACTGTGTCTCTCTTTCTCTCACACACACACACACACACACACACACACACACACACACACACACACACACACACACACACACACACACACACACACACACACACACAGGCTAGGACCAACAAGAAGATGATTCTCTGGAATCCCCCAGAGTCGTTTCGAGCTAGTTCTGATGCTAGTGAGCGTAAAGCAAAGGAAACGAGGAATGCAGAAAGCTCATGTTGATTCCACTTCGTCACAGGAGCTAAGATGAGAGGCACACTGCAGGGGGCGCTCTCGTGAAGCGTGGTTAATGTGTTTGCAAGCCAGCGGTGAGCTCATATCTGCAGAACTCCAGGCTTCATAACGGCAGTCTGCAAACCAATGGGCGACATCACAATGACCACTTCTTATGTCATGGGTTATTATAGTACTGGTGTGAACCAATCACATTGCTTTAAGAAGATAAGATGAGATATTCCTTTATTAGTCCCGCAGTGGGGAAATTGCAGGATTACATCAGCAGGCGGGTAAAGTGCACACAAGAGACACATAGTAAAATAAAAAACAAGTAATATAAATAAACAAGTAATACAAACAGTGAAGAATCTAGCAATATTATATATACAGACAGAATAAAATGTATTTAAGAATGAATTTATAATGTACCAGTTGAAGTGATTAAAGTAACCAAAGTGATTGGTTGTCCACCGCTTCGGTCAAGAATATATTACATTTGATATTGTTTTTTCATTGTTTGTATTCGTCCTATGATTATTCCTGTGATTTTGTGACCCCCTAACGTTTGTCAAAATGTCGCCTTGCCCCACTTTGTGTCCCCAGAGGATGAATTCTCATGTTTTGGATGCAACACATTCATAGTATTTTTTTATCATATGAATAAATATGGCATTAGATTTCCATTTTGAAGACATTCTCTGAGGAGCTTCAGTTTGCGTCTTTTAAAAAACGACAAATCTAAAATCCAATGGATATCATGGAGCTCCACATTTGGCTTCTCTTCTAAGAACATTTTCACTGCAAAATATAACTATGGTAAATGATTCAAAGCCCAAAAAACTCTGGAGTGATGGTCCTCTATGAGGTGTGCGTCTTTTGTTCCATTAACTGAAGCATAATTACATTACATTACATTTCATTTAGCTGACGCTTTTATCCAAAGCGACTTACAATAAGTGCAATTCCACCATGAGTACAAACTCAGAACAACAAGAATCATAATATCGTAATAATAATAAATTACATACAATTTAGATTAAAAATAAAACCTTTAGTTTTGTTTGGCTTCTGTTTGCATCTAACCAGATCGTCTTTCTCTCCATCCCTTTTTCCTCTCCGTTGTGGTCCAGTGGGTCGGGCAGGGAGCGACGGGGAGTGCAAGCCAAGGAGGATCCACCAATTCCCTGAAGACCCCACCATCGCCATGACCGCACACACACACACACACACACACACACACACACACACACACACACACACACACACACACACACACACAGGGTGGTAGAACGAAGAAGATGATGGACCTGCAGATAGTCCTACTGAAATG
Source organism: Myoxocephalus aenaeus (assembly GCA_038501785.1). NCBI lineage: Eukaryota > Metazoa > Chordata > Actinopteri > Perciformes > Cottidae > Myoxocephalus > Myoxocephalus aenaeus. The sequence continues at coordinate 111,513 of JBAMJR010000350.1, forward strand.
TTAAAAGATATAGTGACTAACAAGCGACTTAGCATCAGCTAACAGCCATAACTCAAGCCGGCGTGTCATTAGACCAGTGGTTCTCAAACTGAGGGGCCCACTAGAGGGGCAAGGTATTACATCCGTAGTTATTATCTATTTTCTTTGTTGCCAAATATTAGTAATTTCTTTTCACAGACAGAACTTTATTTGCATTGTTCTAAAAGTGATTGCACATTGTATTAGTTTTTGTCTGATGGAGCAATCCGGTTTACTTGAAATTGATTGCACTTTTTTTTTATTCTATTATTTGAAAAAGCACGGATGGAAGAGTCACAAAACGTTACTTCAATAAAAATTCAATAAAAATTCAGCATGGACCATTTTGTTTCAATTTTGTTGGGGCGTGAAAATTTTTCTTCCTCCAAAGTGGGGCGTGACAAAACCAGTTTGAGAACCACTGCGTTAGACTGAACCAGGCCTCATTGCGCTCAGACCACTGCGAACGCTAACCCCCACTTCTTACTTTCCTCTTGTGTCTTCACAACCAAAACAAACAAAAAATCACTTTGACTACATTCCAACTGATCCACAGTGCTTTCATTTGTCATGTTTGAGCTTTTGCTGACAGCACTAACCTGTTTAATTATCTAAACAGGTTTGAGCTTTTGTAACAAATCGTTTGTGGACCAAAAATCATTTGTTTCTAGGCCGACGTGTGAAGCTGTAACTTGTGGTTGATTCGTGTGAGTGATGAGCTTTCGTAGATGCAGTAAGAGTTAGAAATGACACACTGTTCAGATCGACAAAGGTTCAGCTCTCTTCTATCAGTTGTTTCATGCTGCAGGATTTCTTTAGTAGAAGCCTTAGTTTTACCTTTAAGGGCGACTTTCTCACAGAACGCTTCCTGCAAAGATGTTTAGTGAAGAGGATTTGCTCCAAGAATGTGTAAAGCAGGGAACGTAAAAGGGTGTTTTATTTACTGCATGTTAAAAGTGTCATACTTTGTCAACAGGGTGTGGTCAAAATGAAGGAAACACAGGTGTTGGTGGTGGCGGTGAAAGCGGCGTGTTCTTCTGGCTAAAGGGCAACTGCTAATGCTTCTCAGTGACTGTTTATGTGCACAAAATATTCCAGGTTTTTCCCTTACTTTGTAAAATGACAGTATTTCTACTAAGCTGCTTACATGGCTCCTGAAAATAACTTTTCTCTGTGTACATTTAGCCGCGCATACTACGATAAACGTAACCAATGGCGGACACGCCTCCCTCTATCATTCACCTTCTTCGGCGTTGTGATATTTGGGAATATCCAAGTCTTTGAAAATGCGCCATATACACACAATGCTCCTGAAACCAGAATAATATCCTACATTTCTTAATCGGAAAAGCAAACATTGGGAACAGGGCCTAATTCTGAATTTGATAAACGGAGTATGCTGTACACATGACCTGTGTCAAAGTGGAATATTTGTGTGTATGTAAACGTAGTCAGTGATATTCTTGTGTTCTGAGTTAGAGGATAATTCTGGTTTATGACAACTTGAACATTATATTTGATGATGATGAATATGAACCCTTAAATTAAAGAAAAGAAGTGTATTCAAGGTCACTGGCGGAAGAACCATATTGGTATAAAATTATACCCAGCCCTATTCACCGCTCAATCGGGAGGTAGTAAACATACACTAAAATGGGATATTATTGTGGAGGCTTTGTTATAAATTTGATGTATTATCAGATCAATCATTTCAATGTTTGTTAAGAGTAATGACTGGCTGGTTATTTTTGACTTTCCTGTCGTCCCCTTGCCATGAAATGACCACACAATCTCCCTTGAACAGTGCTGAATGCTACTTGTTGAGACCACACCCTGCGGTTGTTTTAATAAAGCCAGTGTTTGTTTTTTGTGAAATTCAGACTAATGCCAGTATTGTTTATGTCTTTGTATTGGACACTGTCACAAATAACAATGATAAAGTCTGTGTTTGTAGGGTACAGTGCATGCATCATTTTCATTTCATTGAGTAATTTTTTTAAATCTCTTTTCTGTTGTGAGATACTAATCAAAGCGTAAACACAGATGTATTATGAACTTAAGGCAGACGGTGTACATTGTCCATTCAGATGTTATTAATAAATATTTCTATATATATATATATACACGAAATGGGTTGTTTTATGTAAAGTGTGAGTGAGAGAGAGATTGAATGAGACGGAAAGGTGCGCGCGCACACACACACACACACACACACACACACACACACACACACACACACACCTCAGGCCTTTTGTTCCCCGACCTCACACCTGTGTTGAGATCTCCAAACCCACCGCTGTGATTGAAAGGCATATGAAGAGCTTCTGACAACACACACACACACACACACACAGATGTCAAAAGACGAAACGTCCACACATATGATGTTGCTCATTATAAGACAGTTGTCATCATCTCGCAGTGGGGATTCGGGTTCATTGGCATACTCACCTTGTAGATGGGGAACATTTGGCAAGCAGTTACACGCTAAACATCCAGGAGATATGTAGCAACATACTCGAATGCAAGTCTGATTTTCCCTCTACTTTGTTCCAAAAACAAAACAAAAAACACCCGCTCTAAAAACAATAGACATTGGCAAAATACTTAATCACTATATCATAGTGAAAGAAAAAAAAGGTGGAAATATCGGACTTAGCCGCTAAATGCTACAGCTAACTTTGTTTTACTACTGTCTGCCTCTGGGCAAGTAGCATACCTTTAAGCCCTACTTTATAAAGATCCCTCAACCCCGAGTGGTAAGTACAATGTATTTGGTTGGGGCGGTATTTGGTTTTCTGTAGTATTTGGGTTTCTCCTCGTGTTCCTCAACTTTGTTTGCAGCTCCCTCCTCCGTTACTCCCAGATTCATGTGTCTTGGCAGGTTGTCTCATCTCCAGTCTCTCAGATCCAGGTTTACCAGCAGCTGCGGCGCAATCTGGCAGCCGCAAGCATAACATCATCAAGGATTCCCCACGCAGCATTCCCATGTTCAGTGATGGTGAGCTGCTTTCCACACTGACTCATGGGGAGTCAAGTATTTTGACTTATGCTGCTCCCTATTTCGACTTCAGGTCAAAGAATACAAAATAAATAAAAATCTAATCGGCTTGAACACACCTTGGCAATCACCAAGAGTCATACAAATATAACAGTATTCTGCAACATAGGCCCTTTTCACAGCAGCCATTTGTACACGTTATTGCAGGATAAACAGGTGTAATTAACTGCCCCACTATACAGTACAGGCTCAAAGAGGCGGCCAGATGGAAGGAAAACTGGAACTCCAAACAGAAACCAACTGTGTATGTGTAGTATATGACTGATCGGGGAAGTGGTGAAACTAATTAGGGGCGGGGCAGACCATCAAAACATAACAAAGACAGGAAGTGAAGAGAGAAGGGGCGACAAAATAAAACCGGAAAGCACTGACCATGGACGATATGAAAGAAACAAAAGGGAAAACATGGAGCACCGAGTTGAACGAGACAACATGCAGAGAAGTGACCTCAGAATCAGCGTACACCGGATGCACCTGTGGGAATATGTACCGTCTTTAACGTGACCCAAACTGAAAATGTGTTTTTTACTATTTTAGTTGGCGTGACTTATCTTCACGGCAATGGGTCGTGTTCAAAGACCATAAAAGGCTTTTTCTTGCCTGCCAGAGACGTGCAGAAGAGACACTTTGCTGTTTGACACTTGCCAAATCGGTGAAGCAAAACAAGAAGAATACGTTCCATAAAAAAAGAAGAAGCCATTCAACAAGATTTCCCTTGTTGTCTGGGAGGTTGAAGGTATGACAATGCAGGGAGGACATACGGAACAAGATTCTCTGGGCGGGAGATGGCTGAGCCCAATAGTGAGACAATAAAGCAGCGGCGGCATGCGATGTCTTCAGTGATGTTCGGGGTAATATTCCGTCTGAGGCTCCCCGTGTTACAAATACAGTGGGATGACGCTTCAATTTTCAGAGCGTTCAAAGGTACCGGGGGGAGCTGAAAAGCGCTTCCACGACGATACCGCCGTAGATAAAAGAGACTGGAGAATGCGGAGACAGTATTTCTGCTGATGGTGTTAATCAGTCGGTTAGATTCACAGACCCGCAGATCGCTGAGGAATCTGGGCCCCGTTGAAAAAGGAAAGGAGCATTAGTGGAGACAAAGTGCATTTCTTGGCTGTAATCAGACTCATCAACAGGCGCAAATCATGATCCAGCAGCGAGGCGCCCTCAGGTGGCACATGGTGCCAAATTTGTACACCTAATTTACCCCATCTTGAGCTCTCGGGGGCAATTCGCGGAAAGCTGTCGCCAAGCACTTTGGCGGGGGTTGTGTGTCGCTCTGGATATTTTGTGCTGCTCTTGCGATGGCTGCTGTGGGGCGCTCAGAGCGAGATGAGCTTCCCGAAAACGGAGGGAAGGTTGTGCAGCTGTGCCACAGGCTACGCTGTGTTTTGTTCATTGAATTGTCAAAGAACTGATAAAATAAAATGTAATAACTTTAATGTCATATTTCTTCTGATGCAATAGGCCACAAAGGTACTTAAAGGGCAGGTCCTATTTTTGTTTGTTTACTTTTTTAAATTATTTTGTAGCTTCCCAGTGATATCTCCTCGTGTATATAAATCCAAACATTTAAACTTTGATGGAAACACATATGTTAAATGCGTACTATCACGTGACCTGACGTAGGTTTCTGATCATGACTTTGGTACATAAATAAACAAATACCTTATTCATTCAGTGTGTATTACCAACAGTAACTTAGATTTGGAGAAGCAGATAGGAGCTGAGCCATGTACTGATGTGGATGCCCTGGTATTTTGTATCTAATAGTCACGCAATAATACAAACTAACCAATCTGAGATTTGGTAGAATGTTAAATAAATAAATAACGATGAGTGACATAACGTATACCGTTCCCAGCCGGAAAGGGTTGCAGTTTGACGGCAAGGTACAGTGGGTACAATATTCTAAATATAGCGTACACTTATAGACTTTTACTTCAGGGTGGTACTTTTTTTGGTCAAAAGTTGCTTTACCTCGCCGTCAGACGGCCCTTTCTGACGGGGAACTGTATCCGTTCAACTGCTCTCTTCAAAGTCACTAGGCTCCGTTGACAAAAACAGCTGTTTGCCCTGGTCACTGGTCACAGTGATTTGATGATTGTGAAAAAGATGTGAATCTAATGCAACAAAATAGCATAATATTCAAGCAAAAGTGGCAAAGTGATGACATGGTAGAAGCAAAGAGGTGTCCAGAAATGTTGTGTTTTGAATGTGTTTGAATACCTTTTATGTAAGCTAGCTAGCGCTGGGGCTCTATGGCAGTGATCGTTGGTCAACTAATATATATATGACTATTGACTATTTAAAGATTTAAGATGCCATACAGCGTCAGATTTCAATTCAGTTTATTTTATATAGCCCAACATCACAAATACAAGTTTGCCTCAAAGGGCTTTACAATCTGTACACATAACATCCTGTCCCGGGACCTCACATCGGATCAGGAAAAACTCCCAAATAAAGATAGTAAAAACCCTTTCACAGGGAAAAAAGGGAAGAAACCTGAGGGAGAGCAACAGAGGAGGATCCCTCTCCCCGGATGGACAGAAGCAATAGATGTCATGTGACCAGAATGAATAACGTAACAGAGTTACAGCACATTACATGAATATGACAGAAATTATTCATATAATGAGTAGTAGGCATGGACCATGATCCAGATAATCACGATCCATGAAACAGAAGGAGGTAGAGGGGGAGGGGCATCAGCAGGGCCATGGCAGCAGGCAGGACCGGTTCCAGGCAGCCATGAATCAATGGAAAAAGAAAGTAGAGTTAGTAATGTGCATTGAAGAGACAATAATTTATCCAGAAGGAGAGAAAGAAGAGGAGAAGAGGAGAGGAGGAGCGAAAGAGGAAGAGAGGAAGAGAAGAAGAGGAGCTCAGTGTATCCTAAGATGTCCCCCAGCAGTCTAGGCCTATAGCAGCATATCTAGGGGCTGGACCAGGGCAAACCTGAGCCAGCCCTAACTATAAGCCTGAAACAGCCCTAAGTATAAGCGCTATCAAAGAGGAAAGTCTTAAGTCTACTCTTAAATGAGGTGACTGTGTCTGCCCCCCGGACTGAAAGTGGAAGCTGATTCCACAGAAGAGGAGCCCGATAACTGAAAGCTCTAGCCCCCAACCTACTTTTTTATTTTTTATTTATTTTTATGAAACATTAGGACACAGTTTGCAACATGCATTGCACATTCAGGAGATAAACAATCTGCAATATTTACACTCACACTCTGTATTATGTCACCAACTTTAAACCTTTTAGAATTCATATTTCTCATTCAGATGTCTCTTTCAAAATTTCTAAGCGATGATGCAAAGATGTGTTGACAGCTTCCTGTGTGTGTGTGTGTGTGTGTGTGTGTGTGAGTGTGAGTGTGAGAGAGAGAGAGAGAAGAAGCAGATGGAGACAAACAGCGTCCTCTGTGCTGGTAGGGACGGGACGCTCCTCGTCCTCTCGGCTGGTTGGCGGAGCGGGTGGCGTTTGTGGTGTGAGAGCCTGGGGCCCGGGGCCCGGGGGACTCACTAGGGTGCTGAGAGTGGTTCAGTGGTCTGCAGTGGTTCTGGGTCTTCCTGGGATGACCGGCTGGTTGTTAACACCCAAAAATGACTACACCGCGTTCCACATTATTATGCAAATTACACTTTGCTCAGATTTTCCTAAATAGTAATGCACAGTCAGTCAGTATCATTTTCAAGTCATCAACTGTTAGAGTATAAGTCAAATTCTATTGAACAAACCTAATGATAACAGTATTTTTTTCAAAAATAAAAAACTCAAAATGTAGTGTTCCAAATTATTATGCAGAATTTCACAATTTCAGAGTTTCAAGATATTTTATTGGTTGTAAAGAACAAAAAATTGTCATTTGTTGAATTTGCAGCATTAGGAGGTCATATTTACTGACATCAAGAAAAGTTTGAATCAAAAACATCTTAACAGGTGAAGTTACATGTTAACATAGGACCCCTTCTTTGATATCAACTTCACAATTCTTGCATCCATTGAACTTGTGAGTTCTTTGATAGTTTCTGCTTTAATGTCTTTGCAGGATGCCATAATAGCCTCCCAGAGCACCTGCTTGGATGTGAACTGCCTTCCACCCACATAGATCTTTTGCTTGATGATGCTCCAAAGGTTCTCAATAGGGTTAAGGTCAGGGGAAGATGGGGGCCACACCATGAGTTTCTCTCCTTTTATGCCCATAGCAGCCAATGCCCCAGAGGTATTCTTTGCAGCATGACATGGTGCATTGTCATGCATGAATATGATTTCGCTACGGAAGGCACGGTTCTTCTTTTTGTACCACAGAAGAAAGTGGTCAGTCAGAAACTCTACATACTTTGTCGAGGTCATTTTCACACCGTCAGGGACCCTGAAGGGGCCTACCAGCTCTCTCCCCATGATTCCGGCCCAAAACATGACTCCGCCACCTCCTTGTTGACGTCTCAGCCTTCTTGGGACATGGTGGCCATTCACCAACCATCCACTACTCCATCCATCAGGACCATCAAGGGTTGCACGGCACTCATCCGTAAACAAAACAGTTTGAAAGTTAGTCTTCATGTAGTCCTGAGCCCACTGCAACCTTTTTTGCTTGTGAGCTTGGTTTAGGGGTGGCCGAATAACAGGTTTAAGGACACTTGCAAACCTCTTGAGCATCCTACATCTTGAAGTTCGCGAGACTCCAGAGGCACCAGCGGCTTCAAACACCTGTTTGCTGCTATTCAATGGCATTTTAGTGGCTGCTCTCTCAACCCTACACATTTGTTTGGCAGAAATCTTCCTTATTTTGCCTTTGTCTGAACGAACCCGCTTGTGCTGTGAATCGGTGACAAATTTCTTCACCGTCCGATGATCACGCACAATTCTTTTGGAAATATCCAATGTTGTGATACCTTGACCAAGGTATTGCACTATTTGCCGCTTTTCAGTAGCAGAGAGATCCTTTTTCTTCCCCATTTTGCCTGAAACATGTAGCTTGCTTAATAATGTGGAACATCCTTCTTAAGTAGTTTTCCTTTGATTGGGCTCACCTGGCAAACTAATTATTATTATTACTATTTGGATGATTTCAATCATCCAAATAGCCCTGAGACACAATACCATCCATGAGTTTCATTGAAAAACCAAAAAATGAATGTTTATGACCCTTAAATACAATTTGCCTAATAATGTGGAACGCGGTGTATATGTACAACATAAACTACATGAATCTCCTGTAATGTATCAGCATGTTGGAGATGGATTGAGAGAGGGGGCTGCAGAGGAGAATTTGGATGCCCTCATCATAAATGCTGTCGGTTAGAGTTAGGCGTGCTGTTAATTCTGCTTATGCAGACGTGTAGGTGTTGAGCTACGGCTCAATTTGAATGCACTCCCACACACTGTTGCTTCGTGCTGTTTATTCATCCCCATTTTTTAACAGATCACTGAGGACACCACATTCAACCAGCGAGAGGCTCGTTTAATTCATTCACAGTCAAACATTTACTGGAAGGTGGAGGCCAACCTGTTGGAGCCGACTCAACACCATCAGCCTTTGATTTGTCTCGTTTTTTGCGTGCCCTCGAATGAAATCCATTGAAGTAAAGCGTTCCCTAAGAGTATTCATCAGGCCGCGACGGCTTCGACCCAGAGATAAAAAAAATTGTTCAACGGTCATGTGACGAGGAACAGCCAATCAAAGCCAACATATATGTTTTTTATTCTTCTGTATGGACCAGTCTCGACCAGTTTGACATTCCATTGAAAGGTGACCCGAACTGAAGGTCACAAATAGAGCAGTAGCGCTATCAGTAGCTCTATGAGCTACTGTGAGGGATTGGAGTATAGTTTTTGGTCCAGAGGTCCTAAAAATCTTAATTTGTTGAAATATTTTGCCGCCAAATCAAATAGTTTACAGGATATTCAACCTTTGTTCCTTTATCGTGCATTTAATACATTACTAGTTTCTTTACAGGGCTCGCACAAAGGAAATGAAGTAGTCCATGAATAGTGGAGGTTGGTTTACTCGTCTTTTTGATCTTTCACAGTATCGTTTGGTTTGTACGTTTGTTTGTTTTGGATAATAGTGCAATGAACATAAACACCTTTGTGCGTGTTCCTAGCTGGCACGCCATCAGCCAGTCAGAACCCAGTGAATGGAGACACCATTCCCTCTTCGCGATTGTGTTTGACCTCCCGAATAGAACAAGGAACGAGAGAGAGAGAGAGAGAGAGAGAGAGAGAGAGAGAGAGAGAGAGAGCGCTGGTGGAGGAGAGGAGGTTGGATGTTACCGAGACCGTCCCGCCATTAAGAAGCACTTAGTTGGAACGGTAGAAAACAAAATCCCTTAGTCCGCAAACCGCATCACCGCCAATGGGATTCCAATAACAAACATCACACAAACGTGCGCACACGCACATACTGTAATTGCTCCGGCATGCTAATGGTACCACTGTGGAGGTTTGTTCTCTTCCGAGTTGGGAGTTACTGACTTGTTTGTGATCTCTAGGGTGGAAGAAAAATGCATAAACATCAGAAGAAACCTGTGCGCATTGCTACCGAACATAACGTGAACTCATGGAATGAAGACAATGTGAGTGATGTAATCATTTATTGATTATTAATCATCTTCTCAAGGATGTCTTTTTTTCTTTTTTAGCACCTACAGTGAAAGGCACAGGGTGTGTATATTTTTAGAACGTGCTGCGGAACGCGTCGAGAATAGATTGACTTATGCAGATGAGATCATGAATTTTTCACATCTGCTGGCAAATCGGAGCGGCTTTGAGCTCCCCGGTCGCTCTCAGCTGTCCACCAGAGCTGGCGGAGTAAACTAGATGGAGCTGAACCCCACGGGGACTGGCTGACAGTCGGCAGAGAGCATTCTGGGACAGAACCCCTGAATAAAACAGGGGCTTTTTGTGAAATTCTCAGCGGGGAACGCTGCAGTTTCACATGATGTATGTGCTGCATGTGATGTATGTATGCACAGACTGGCTGCCTGAACACACTCCTCTCTGGGGATTGTGGATTTACAGGTTATTTAATCTGCATCCTATAACCTTGTTAGCACAGTAATAGCTTGAAAGCTGCCCCTGATGCGCCATGGCTTTCACAGCTGAATCTTTTCCCGGACCTAACTACATAGTTGTGTTGCTTGGACCAAACTAAGTTGCTTTCTTTGAAGACAGAAGTTTATTTTTGAAAAGACCTTATGCATGTACAGAAATGGTTGTAAACAAAATGGTTCACAGACATGAAAACAGAACCGCCGACCCTGCTCCACCACTGAGCCACAGCCGCCCTGCAGTCGTCTGTAAAAACATATGCAACAAGCCCTTTTTCACAAGAGGCACTGAAGCAGCTAAATGGAATTCAGCCTTTGGTTTGTTCCATTTGCACCTGTGCTTCTCCTATAAAATGTCTTCTGTGAAAAGGTCTATGGGGTAATATTCAGTGTCCTAAACTGACGCATCGGTGCAGAACTATGTTCCACCGCCTGACAGATTGAGATTGATGACACACCTGTCCAGAACCAAGAAGGCCCTCCATGCCCTCTGAACGCCCACACAGGTGTTTTCACTTACTTCAGTGATTTGTTTTTACAGCGCCACATTTTCTCTCACTCTCTTTCACCTTACGCTCCACTCACAGCAAAGCTGCGGTTTGACTGCATGCATTTTTCGTTTATGTGCGCCGTTACGACCCAGCTCGCCTCAATTCTCAATGTCCAGAAGCCTCACGACAACCATTAGGCTTTTCTCACACAAACGGGGACACAGTGGGAGTTGTTGACGGGAAAAGCCCAGCTGCCCAGCTATTTATCACAGGTGGTCTTGATTGCTTCTACTGGATTGGACGGGTGTTGCTCCAATCAGAATCGCAGGACTGGAAGTGGGCTGGGCTCTGCCTGTTTCGAACCAGAATCATGGAAATTAATAGGCTCGTTCGAGATGAGCCAGTTCTGCGCAGAATCGATTGGGGGCGATCGGCGCGCAATGCATGCTGGTTAGATTTGTGTCCGTCTTGGTCCCGACGTCATGCACATGTGGTCAATGATATTCTCACGAGATCAAGGCGGCTGCCAATTTTAGAGCCAGACGTCGCAGGAGCTCTCCACCGACTGCGTGGCCCAGTGCATGATGGGAAACACCTGGCTGTCTCCACATCAGAGAGCTGATTGGCTCTTAGATCTGACAGCAAACACCACGTGTTGTAGAAAATCCTTATTTTATGTGTAGTTGTAATACTTAATGCTTGATTGTTGACTATTAGTCTCATGTTTAATCTAAAATCATATCTTGTGTGTAGATAATACAAAATCATATTTATACAACACACATCAAAACCAGTAGTAATGTATTTCACAGGCAGACATAAAAAGAACAAAGGGTCTACAAACTTTTCTACATAAATATATATTTATAAAAACATGAATAAATCCAAACGTGATCTGTAAACTACAAGTAGCCTAAAGATCGGAACTAACAGGAAGTCATTTTTCCTGTGACTTCCTGTTAGTTTCCGAAATATCGATTCAATAAATAATCTTGATTATTTTCTTTTTTCCTTTTTTTGTTCTAAAAAAAACAAAACAGATATGGAAAATATATAATTGTATTTATTTTTTGCCTGGGTCTTAAAGTAACAATTGCACACATTCAAACTTTGACCTCTATTGTAAAATATGTGAAACATGGGGACCAGAAAACAAACGTGCGCCTCACAAAGCTTTCCAAATAAACATAAATCCTTTCATATGCTTGCTAACAGACTGCCAAGCAGCTAGCTGGGGTTAGCTGTCAGCATGTACATCCCCATGCAGCAAGCTAACGCTGATCCAGGGAGCCAACGCCTGCATCTGCTTTGGCGAGGACTCTTGTTTGAAATGATGAAATTCAAGTTTGTTTAGGATGCTCTCGGAGGCTCACTGCAGGTCCTGATGTAGGTGAGTGCAGAGTTAGCATGACCCCGTAGTCAGAAAACTAAATATTTCATCTCTGTCTCTTTAAGAAGCTGTTGAAGGGGTGGGTTGTGTTTACAGTCAACTGGATGCAATGTTCGGACGTATGCGCACATGCATGTGCAGGAATACAGATGATGCTTAAGTTGTGCGGTTACTTCCCCTCTCCCTTCTCTGGAGTGATACTGATCCCAGGCATCATTTTCTTTGATACTGCTCTTTGTATTCCCCAGAAAAGTCTTTGTAACTCAGTTTAGTATGCAGAGGCATCATTGCGTTAGCCCCAGGACCACAGGAATGTCAGGGAATTATGGTAATCGAGGCCAGAGAGACAGACTCAGGGAACATATAATACATTGGAGGATTCTGGGAGTTTAGTGAAACTCCCCTCGGACACTACATGTTATATAATACTTCAAATTGCTTATCAGCTGTATACAAATAGAGCAAATGAAGTGTATTTTTGCTAGGAAGAGGATGTTGGATAGTTCATGTTCTTGGTAAACCCTAAGTCTGGTATCATCAAGGCAAAAATGTAACATTGTAAAAATGAAAGGCCCGATTTCTATGAAATTGTCAATGGAAAATAAGTAGTTCTGTTTTGGAAATGTACTTGGATGGCAACATCGATGTCAATATCAAGCCTGTGTGGTAACAGTATATTAAAGATTCCCCATTCAAATGTCTAATGCAGTTTTCCAACCAAGATAAATTTGTAGGTTTAATCAAGGAAAGGTAAGTTTCATCTGGTCGTACATGCGTCAGCGTTGTGGTTGTCTAGAAGTCATAAATTACCTTTTTATTCAGTTTTAAGTGTAAGAGTTTGGTCGTTTTTAATTCTAAATATAATATAATTGTTTGTGTAATTTAAACATGAACCTAAGTGTAAAATCGTCGTTTTAAAAGGGGGTTATGTGATTAATCTTTTTTAGCTAATGTCAGAATTGGAGCATATATTGCAAAATGACAAACTATTCCTTTTAAAGATTTTGTATTTTGGCTCCTAAACATCTCTATTTAGAGCGAGCGGACCATACTAAAGGACGGCTGCAAGTCCCAAAAATTTTCAGAATTGTTGTTTTTCTCATGAACGCAAAGAATACACAATGAATATAACACGGCAAAAAAGTGCCACTATTTATTTTGTCTGTGAGAGTTGGATTTTTCTGAACTTTTGCAGCAAATAAAAGGCATCAACCATCACGTTGTGCAGAACAGTCATATCCAATACACTTTTATTGTAGGACAAAAACACACACACTTTGTATTACTCCTTTCAACCGCCACAAAGGCAGAGCAGAGCAGATCCCCTCCTTCCTTTCTTACCTTTCACAAAAAAGCCCGAGACACAGCGCAACTGTTTACCAGAGGGAACTCAAATTCACTCAGAGCATTCTGCTAAAAGCAAACTCAATGAAATGGCTTTACAGTAGCTGAGGCTCCAAAAACATTTTGTAGTGAAAAGTTCATTTACCATCATAGTCAGGCACATAATGGGGCCTAAAGAGAGCAGATCACTCGTTAAGATTCAGAGTAGTTTCTCATTGATTTCTGAGCTTCTTGGATGGATTATTGCAGTCAAAGAATCTTGTGTTAATTGAATACTCACATTTATAGCTGCAAATCGTTATTGACCGTTATCAATGACTCACTCACAACCAATATTTTGGTTCAGATGTTCAAACAATGCATTGGTTGTCTGTAATAAGACCTAAATTATCCTGAAGGAAGGCAACCCTGGCAGCCCAAACACATCATTATTAATAGTTATCGGTGTTTAAATGTGTCTCACGAGGAATTGTTACCCAAAATAGCAGGAAGTCGTTGAAAAGGTAAACAAATCATCCTACCCGGGACCTCAGAAGCTAGTGTGCTAAACCACCCCACATCCTTTTATTTCTCAGGTTCCACATGAGGCCTTTTTCTGTCACTTGGTGGTCTAAAAACAATTCCCACTGCCAGCGCTTAGCCCCTCTCATTAGACATTCTAGACGTCTATTCCATTTTTATACACACTGACCTAAACCTTTTGTAAAACGTTTTGCATTTGCTTAATTTAAAATCTTGTTTAAAAACAAAAAAAGAGTGCTGCCGGGTCAAGTGCCATAAATCGGTGGTGTTAGAGATGTTAAATTGTTAAGTATCTGAACCGCACGGGGCTTCAGGTGGTTTGAGAGGAAACTGAGCGGATCCTCTGTCCTCGGTTTGTTGCTGAAACACGAAGCCCACGACCCGACTGCAGCAAACACATCATTCAATATTGATCATTAGCAGATAAAAAGCTAGTGTACTTCATCTGGCATCTATTATTCACGAGCATCCTTTACCCGTGATATGCGGTTTGACGTCGTAGCGCTTAACGTCTCGTTTATTGCACAGTTCACTTAAACAGGCGGCCCAAGCGTTTCCGTGCAGTGGGGCAACAAGTTCATCACAAACAAATAGAAATATCCCTCAAGTTCAGGGGAAGAGCACTGGAATGTCACACTCGAGTAAAAATACCGTTACTTTAAACACATTTGAAGTAAAATGACTTTCATAAAATTTTACTTTGATTAAAAGTAAAAAGTAGTTCAGTTGAAATGTCACTTAATGCAATAGCCATTAAGTACTCCATGAGTAGTGACTACTATACACAGCAGTGTGCACTGGGGCCTTAATTGCCTGACCCCATGGCATGTTAACATTTAAAATGAATTACAATTGATGGATTATTGACTCTCACATAACGGTTATTGTGCATAATTAATCATCTTGTAAAGCGGTTTTATCCATCCTAATGTTAAATGTTTTTTATTTTTTTTATGTTAATGTCTGGAAACTGTTAAACTGATAAAAGTTAGAAAAATAAAGAAATAATGTGAGTGAAATAAAAAAAAGAGGAAATTATCAGCTTGATTATGAAACTACTAAAACACAATGTTTGAGTTTGAAACGTCTCTTTCTGCTGCTTTATGACTTCCTCACGGGTTATAGGATTCTGTATTCCTCTACCTCCATCTAGTGGAATGAACTTGTAAGTACAGAGCTGAGAAAGCCATGTGGTCATAATATTATTTTTACAACAAAATAATCAATAAATGTCACTGGAAAATGGTCTCAGACAATATCTTTGAATCCTTTTAAGATTCATGATCCCTTTAACGCTGTGTTTTTTGGACATTGGCTTTACTTCCCAATTGGTGCCACAGACATCGTGAAAAATAAATGATATAATAAATATATAAATAATTTATCTTATTTACATCTAGTAGAAGTGTCTGCTTCTTCTGAAACTATCTAATAAGTCATCAAAAGTATTTATAAGCAGATCTTATAAAAGTCATGACGTTTTGGGATTGTTAGATAAACCTCAAACAGAACACTAGGGTGGATCAAAAAGAGTCAAACGACGTCGTGATTTTCACATTAACATCTTTCTTTAAATGTTTTTTTATTGTAAAGGTGGTTTCTTAGAAAATAGTCATGTGATACAGGTTGCAAGGAAATCAAGAAAGAGGCCTGAAAACAGAAAAGAAAGTCAAGAGAACATCGACAGAAAATAGAACTTTGGTGATGACATTCTTATTTAAACAGAAAAAATGGTGATAATCATAAAAACTTTTTTTTTTTTTTACAGATCACTCATCATGGCGACACGATGGAAAGGGCAATATAGAAAAAAAAGAAGCAGAGTGTGTTGTAACCAAGGCCGCAGTAACAGTCTGCTGCGTGTTGAGCCGCTTGTCTAGACGACCTCTTCTGCAGCTCACACACACACACACACACACACACACACACACACACACACACACACACACACACACACACACACACACACACACACACACACACACACACACACAACCGATTGAGTTGTTCAGGCAGACACGGTCATTTGAGCAATGTGTTTTAAAGACGACATCTACGGCAGAGAAAGCATAATGTGCAAACCAAACGGAGTCATACCGCATGCTAACGGAAGGTCTTCCCACGAGAGTCGCGGGTTCAATGCTACATCAGCTGAAACGACGAGATCAACAGCAGGACAGTATATAAAGACTAATTATAACAGTATAAAACATCTCTATTTAAACATATCTGCCTAGGAGGGAAAGTGGTGTTTGTTTAGTACTTACATAGTAGTGTCATTTATAAGTGTTGGTTAGATAGGAGATAAAGTACATCCATAAGTCTTTAGAGACTTCCTGTGTGAGCGTCTATGTCTTGCAAAAAAAAAAGAAATACTAAATTTGTTTAAATTGTTAGTGTTTTTAGCTTCTTTCAATTAGATGACAGTTGGCAACTTAAACTTATCAATCAATACTAAGGTTGGAAGGGATTTTTCATACTAATGCTCTATAGTAACTTATCTAAGATAGAAAACTATCTTTTGGAGGCCTTCCAATACCATTTCTTCCTTCCCGACTCATGACGGGTTTATGAATATGATGCTCAGCGATGGATTAAACCAATGATTCCCAACCGGTTCTCCTTCATCTAAACTGACAGCCCCCGACTGAGTGACATATGTTATGGATCTTTCACATTATGTTTAATTCATAACAATAACAGAGTAGAAAAAAATCTACAATCAACTCAAATAGTGTGAAGAAATTGTGTTAACTTGGATGAGCAGATTAATTCCTGTGAATATTGCATCAGAGATGAGTTGTTATTCTAACAATAATACATATGTAATAGCTCTGGTTGTTTAAACTGCATACTTTTCTATTACATGCTCTGTGGATTAACTTGAAGACTTGTATCCTCCATCTTGTAATACATGGGCGACCCCTAGTGGGGGTCTGGAGCCACAGGTTGGGACCCGGTGGATTAAACTGACAGAGCAGATTTTGGCCTCCTTACCCTCAATGGCAAAACTACTAGTTGTTTCGTGATTTTTTTTTTGCAGGACACAGACTTTACTCTCTAATACTTCCATTGTGGTCTAAAGTAAATGCCAGCCCTGGTAACTAAATGCCTACAATGGCTTCACTAAACAGCACATTATCTTCTCCTCCTTTTCTTATCTAAACTCATACTTCGTCTCCAAAAGTGTCAAACCAGCCCCTCACCCCCCTCCCTGTACACAAAAAGCTTCCCCATCATCATCATCATCATCATCATCATCATCATCATCATCATCATCATCATCATCATCATCGTCATCATCATCGTCATCATCATCATCATCATCATCATCATCATCATCATCATCATCCTCCTCCTCCTCAAAGGAGCCCATGTCTTCACGCCTCACGTATTCAACCCCCCGCGCCCCAACAGCAGTGCTCCCGTCTAGCAGGGATGAACGTTACAGGCGCGGATCTCCTTCCGGTCCTTACAGCCGGCCGCCTGGGCGCCTTTGGCTCTCTTCTTCGCCGCCATGAAGCGCTCCTGGATGCCCCCCTCGCACGGCTTGGTGCAGTCCGTCCAGGCGGTCCACGGCCGCATCCTGCAACCTGTAACACAAGCGTCTCAACTCTGGCTCTCCTGTCGTCAAGCTAACGCAACACATCGTGCCCAACCAACCTGTCTGCTCCTCGGCCGCCGCGTCTCTTCCCTGTTTGCCCCGTCTCCTTCTCTGTCCTCCTCCTGCACCTCGGCCTCCTCCTCCTCCTCCTCTCTCCTCCTTCGCCTTCGTCCGGCACTTCCTGATCTTACACTTCTTCCTCTGGATGGTCTCGGGGCAAGCCCCGCCCCCGAACTGCGGCTCCAGTTTGACCATACGGGTCCGGATGGTGTGTCCTTTGCCGCAGGACTTGTTGCACTCGGACCACTCGGACCACTCGGAGACCATGCAGTCGACGGCTGGAAGGGAGGACGAGGGGAAACAATGAAACGTCACGGAACTAATACAAGCACAGGAAACGTTCCGTGGCATTTTTCTTCTAGTGATTGATGAACTAAAAAAAAAAAGTTTTTTCAGTGGTGCACCAGTCCTTTACCCTTCCCACTTGGTGTCGTTCCATTCCACTGAAAACACAAGTGAACTTGTGCAACATGGATGGTTGATGTCACCTTACCCAGAATGCTTTACACTGTCATCAATTATCAGTACCTACTGGACAATGTGAGATCACGTTGCGTTAACCCACAACTACAACCCGCAACTACAGTAATGGGCCTGTGTGCAGAGAACCAGGTCAGTTTTAGCTTATTGACAATTCCAATAAACTTGATTTAAACAAGGCGGTCGCGTCCTCAATAATATCGTCAAAAGGCGAAACAGGCAGCATTACAGCTATGAATAGAAAGTAAGACGAAAAAGATGAATATAGAGCCGCCAAAAAAAATACATCAAAATCCTATTATCTTATGGAAATTGTCACAATTAGCATATCAATTATTGAGTTTTGAGTGCAGGTTGGTGCCAAATTTGATCAAATTCCCTCCAGGTGTTCCTGAGATATTGCGTTGACAGGAATGGGACGGACGGAGGGGACTTAAAAAAAAAGTTTAAAAAACCCACACCTCAGGAAACAAGCATCAGTGCAGTTTCTAAATCGGTTTGTGAAGTTTAAACTAAAGTGAATGCTCCGACAAAAAGCCCATTTCCATCATTCTAAAAGCAGCGTGCTTCAGGTACTCACGGCACTCGGGCAGCATGCACTTCTCCGTCTGCTCCAGCTCCTCGGAGCACCCCGCGGGATCCGACTTCAGCATCCTCTGGCGTGTTCGCAAGCCCCGCCCACACGTCACGCTGCAGTCGCTCCAGTCGGACCAGGGCGACAGCATGCAGGGGATGCTATCTGCAAACAAGCACACGCATGCAAGAACGCATGCTACCGTTAGGTGCCGAATAAACTCACAAAACATTAAAAAAAAATGAATAAAGCAAAACACCTGATTGGTGCTCACGTGCAGCAGCTCCCTCGTCAGTGTGCTCGAGCTCTACAGTGACGTGAGTTGAGCTCAAGTGTACATTTACAAACACACGCTCATTATTTGCAGTTTAAAGTCCATGTCAGAACAAAATGTCATCCCTTCAGCATTTCATCCTTTTTGACATTTGTGTTAAATTGCCATGGGGAACATATGAACTCATGAGTTATGGCCAAGAATGTGTTTTGCGAGGTCACAGGGACCTTTGACCACCAAATTATAATCAGTTGAGTTTGAGTTGAGTTGAGTTTGGGTGTTTTATGCTGAGAAGTCGTTCACGAGGATGGGACGAATGTGGGCTCACATTGACCTTTGACTTTTAACCACTATCATCTATAATCATTTCATCCTACCAAACAGGCTCCAAGCCAAATTTGAAGAAAATTCCCTCCAGGGCGATCCTGAGATCTCGTGTTCACGTTCAGCTCTGATGCACACAAAAGAGACTGTGTAATACGATAAAGCCAAAGAAATTTACTTACGGCATTCTGGCATCATGCATTTCTCCACTTCTGCCACCTCGGTCTTGCACATGGATCCGTCTACAGGGGGCATCTTCACCATGCGCTCGCGTCTTCTCATGCCCAAGCCACAGGTGGCGCTGCAGGGGTCCCACTCCGCCCACTCGGTCACCACGCAGCTGCTGGGTGCTGTGGAGAAAACACACATTTAGTATTCCGGTGCTTGCCGATGTTGCCGACCACAAAGATGTCCAGTTTTGGGATTGACTGCTAAACTAAGCGTAACTAACTGAACTTGTTATAGCTTTTCACAATAATCTGTCAACGTTGTTTTTTTCTTTTTGGGGGAATTAATGCACAAAATGAACATTTAAATAATGTACCCATTTAGATTGAAAAAAAAAAATGCACTTCTCTTATTACACGTGTAACTGATATATGCAAATGGTTATGAGGGAAAAAACGGTAACAAATCAAAGACACTACGTCATGGAAGAACATTAAAGTCACATTTTTTCAACTCCATTCTCTAGTCACGCAGCAATACAATAAAACAAAAAGGCCTCACAGCATTCATCGTTGACGACGCACTTCTCCGTCTCCTCAGTCTGGAGCTGGCAGAGCGAGCCATCCTCCGGATACTGTTTGACGTAGCGCTCCCTAGACCTCATCCCCATCCCACAGGACACGCTGCAGGCCGACCAGCTGATCCACTCCGACATCATACACGTGGAATGCTCTGTCCACCGGGGGAGGAAGAGAGATGCTTTCAGAAGAACATCCAAGACATTTTTTATCTATTTATCTTTGCCGGTATATTATTAGAAATAGGTTCTGGGATTGCCGTTGAAACATAAAGGGAATCATAATACAGCCCAGATTCAGCTCCAGAGAAGCACGTTGGAGCTAACTGGAGATTCTGGAATTCAAAAAGTCATTTTTATTTTTTAATGAACAGCTAAAATTGTTGACTTGCTTGTTGTTGGCAACTGGAAGACTTATTTTCTTATGAGGAGAAACGGTTCCCTCACCTGAGGATATTATCTTCTTTGTGAAATGAAAAAAAAAAAAAAAGATATCGTCTGTGACTGTCATGTTGGCCTGGAGCTGTACTTCATATTTAATGTGGATTCACTGAACTGCGATCCATAGTATCTTCTCTCATCCTGGATCCCTACCGGGCATATGATGCTCTCGATGTTGCATTTACTGAGCAGATATCTTTTTCCCAAACACACGTGTGTTCGGTGTAGTGTTATATTTTCTTTTGTGTAGGTGTGAGAATATCTGCTTCAGTGACATGTAATCAGTTTATTTTGTGTATCTATCAGAAGCAGTAGAATCTACGCTCGCTTGCAATGCATCCTGGTACGAGGAGGAGAATCCAGTCCAGCTTCCTCAGTGAATACAGCACACACTGGGTTGTGTATTCCTCCAGTGGACTACGGTTACCATCAGCACTGATTGGACATCCACATAACTGCTTTTTCTGAGCTCAGGAAAATGTCGGGATTCTTAGTTTCGGGTGATTACACACTGATTAAAACATGGTTATGAATATTTTATTCAATGTCATGCCAATAAACCCCCCTAAATGTTAGACCTGTTCCTTTAAGTCTTTGAATTTGGAAGTCCCAATGTGAGTCAATGGGGGAAAAGTATTTTTGGCCCCAAGGGTCTCACGTGGACCTGGACCTAGAAGTTGTAATTCCATGTTTCGGCCACTAGGAACATTGTCTTCACTGTCGGGGACCTGGTTGAACCCAGGCCCTCCGGTTACAGGACAGTCTTCCTCCACGCCACATCAGCCTCCTCTCTAACGGCGTCTCGGGTTTAAGTCTGTTTAAATCGTCTCAAAGTTGCCACTTTCATAAATGCTCTTCCTCAGAATCGACCTTGGCTCTCTTTTTAATAAGGCAAGTTGCCTGAAGGACAGTCCTCCTCACAGCGTGGGCCTGAAGGAGGGAAAGTCAATATGACCCCCGGCTGCTCTATCAGCTGAAAAGTGAAATGCAGCTTCTCCTAACAAGGCTCCACGTTGGTGTACTTTATCACTATTAGCCAGCCCCGGCGCCGAGAGATCTCCCTGTCCCTCACTTACGGTGAGTCACTATACTGGTCTAACGGCCCTGTGATGCCGGCTCAGTAAACACCTCTTCTGAGAGGGCGGCGCCCTGGTGCAGAGACTGAAGGTGAGTCGAGGCGGTGAACCGAACCGTGGAAATTAAGTTTGAGAAATCACACGAGAGCGCCATTGCTTACCGGCTGCGGCCTAACAAAGCAGAACCGAGCGTTGTGCTGATGAAAGATACGGGTATCTCTGAACTCCAACGAGGCCTCCAGAGAGCCAAAGTGTTTCCCAGGAACATCGATCAATCTGTGAACCTTGCAATTATCCATCGCCCGCCGCGCGCTAACAGCGCTCTCAATGAAAACAAAGGAA
The DNA here is from genome assembly GCA_038501785.1 of Myoxocephalus aenaeus. Classification (NCBI taxonomy): domain Eukaryota; kingdom Metazoa; phylum Chordata; class Actinopteri; order Perciformes; family Cottidae; genus Myoxocephalus; species Myoxocephalus aenaeus. The sequence goes on from JBAMJR010000350.1 coordinate 133,321, forward strand.
GGTGCTCCGGCGCAAAAAGCTATTGCTGTCTGATAAATCGATAACAATGGGTGGGAGTGTGTGTGTGTGTGTGTGTGTGTGTGTGTGTGTGTGTGTCTGTGTGTGCACCGTCAGCCTTGAACAGTCCGATCTCCACTCATCTGATGACGGATAGACATCACGAGAGCGAGGGGAAGGGGAAGACTGCCGCTCCGCATTCTTACAAACTGACAACTTGACATTTGTTTATGGGTGTTTGTTTCATCTTAGACGGAAATCAGAAGGAAAAGTTTCTCCTTTTCTCCTCCGACAACAGCGAGGGAGGTAGGAAAAGATTAGTCCAATTCGATCCTCGGATTCCAGCGAATCTCTGCTTTGTTGTCGTCGCTTGTTTCTGCATCTTCATGAACACACAACAATCCTCGAGTCCCATCGCCGCCACCAGACCAACACGGTGGGTCCATGTCTTTAAAGTAAAAAAACAACCACATTGAATTACTGGTTCCGGCATCCCGGATACAGGAGGACGCTCGGCGCCAACAGCCGATCCACATAACCTCATGTTTCATGAAGTAATCAGGGTACCCAAGGGATTTGTATTCTTTCTGACAGATCCTCTCGATGTAACCACAGCTACTCCAGGTATGTGTCAGCTTTACTGACTTTCCCGGTTTAGCTCCCGGCTCCTTCTGTTTCACCCGCTCCTTCCCGCACACACCGCATAATCCTTCACAACAACGATCCCAATGGCTACACAAACAATTCCACTGGGCCGTGAAATATAAACGAGGCCGCGGCTTTGTGTTTCCACCTGCGGATCAGCCAAAATGAACCTTCCACTTTGGGTTTTAGTCACGATGAGATGAATACCTGAGCTTTAATCTGCCTATTATTTTGAAGGCTCGCTGATCAAAGGAAAACAAGGATTACAAGCAAAAAAATAAATGCGGTCTTTGTTGTTGTTTTATGCTAATTTGCGACGATGTGCGGCAGAAGACAATGACACCAGCATGTTCATATTCATGTGTTTGGAGGTAAACAAATAATAGTTTTTTGTTTGTACATAAAACAAAAGTTTTAGTTTCTGTGAATATACATCGAGTAGATCCACATGAAGGTTGGACAGGTGTGTAGCAATGGCGTGTGGTCCATTGGAGCTCCTGCAATTCCAATTGTGAAATATAGCATTAATGAACAGGCATTTGTTGTTGTTGTTGTTGCTCTCACATTGTTACAGGAAGGTGGGATAAACTAATAAGAAAGCGCTCTGCAGTCTTTGTCTGCGTGCTGTGAGACGGCGGTACATTTGTAAAACATTTGGATACAACTGAAAGATTGGTAGCAATTAAAAAGTCTGTAGTAATATCCAACATATTTGTGAATTCCGGTACATTTTATGAACCTAAAAAAAACGAGTTTAACGACTACCGGCAGTTCCCAGGGACCTGAGTCCTGCTGATACTGCCAAACTTCAGAGGTGATCAAATGACAACATTCGCTCTTAGTGGTACTTTCAAAATACGACGGTTTTCATTTCCAAAATCCAGTAAACTGAGCTGCCAACAGTACTGTATGGGGCCAGCGCTAGTGCAGAGGGAAATAAGTCATGCCACTGATCTGTATCCTGTATACTATTAAGAACAAGACAATGGAGAATATTTGGTAAGCTTCCACTAATTATGTCAGAGCTGCAACATTTTTCAATTTAGAATGGTATTCACTGAGATTATACATGTAGATGAGCGCATCTCATTGGCATGAAATGCTGCTGAATGAGATCTTTTGTCTGGAAAGGAAAATAAAGTGTTTTCTGCTCGTGAACCTGCTTGAGTATTCACAACACAACAAGAAAGTTGTGTGTGATAATATATGTATGTATATACATATATATATATATATATATATATATATATATATATATATATATATATATATATATTCATACAGTATATTCCTGTATGTTTTTCAAAACATATATTGCAGAAAAATAAATATTGCAATGTCATTTTTTCCCCAACATCGTGCAGCTCTAAGCCTCCCTGTTTAGAGAATGAACGTGTACTCACTTCGGTGGTTGCTGGACTAATAACTTTATCTACTATACCATTTTTGGCCCTGTTCAGAGGGAATTAAAGAGCAGTTACATTCGATGCAATGAGTGCATTACTCTCCCACTTTGGCTGGGTTACTGGAAGTGCTGAGACGCAACCAAATAAATATTATTTATCGCAGGGAAACTCTTCCAAATCCTCCATTAATTATATCTAGATGATTCTCTAAATCAACCCAGCACCTACAGTGGAGTGCCTTGCTCAAGCACGTACCTACCTACATTTCCCCAGTAGGTGCAGTGATGAACAACTGTACCCTCTCCAACCTTTACTTCTGTATCATGTGAGCGTGTGTTTTTACCCTCAATGCTGCATCCCGGCCCCATGCAGGGCTGGAAATCTTGGGTGTGGGGACACGGCACGCTGAGGTCCAGCTGGGCCTTCAGCATCCTCTGCCTCATCCTTCGGCCCTTTTCGCACGTCGCACTGCTACAGGCCGACCAGGGAGACCAGCCCGAGTAGATGCACGTCTCTGGTGTGTCATCTGAGAGAGAAACACAGGCGTTAACAAGAAGAAAGAGGCATTATGATATGTCCGTTGGGCTGACACCGATTGTTTAACATCGTACCCACAGGTGATTACTGCAGGTACTGGACCACGAGAGGCCAGCGAGTGACATCCGAGGGGGGGAGAGGGAGAGGAGAGTGTGATTTGTGAATGTCTCTTCCAATTATCAGCGGTAGCTGGAGCTCCAAGAAGTAGCAGGGGGACTGGCTTCAATTAAAAGTGCTCTCTCGGGGGTTAGGAGAGCCAGAGAAAATGAGAGAGAGAGAGGCGAGAGAGACTATATCGTCAGGCCTCGGGGACGAACCTTGAGCTGGGGCAATTCTCCCGGATAATGTAATGACAGAGGAGGATGAGGGAACAAAGGAGCCGGAGACGCAGAGAGGAAGGGAAGAGGACAGACGGGGCGGATGCGTAAGTGAAAGCAGTGAGGCTCCGCGGCGGGACATAAGGGGACCGGCCTCGTCTCCGTAGTGGCATCTCACAATAGAGGAGACAGGAGGACGGTCAAGAGAGGAGGGAAAGGAGCAAATGGTCTACGACTGACCGAGGAAGACATTTATCAGGTGGCGGGAGATTCTTGTTAAGAAATTCTGCAGCGTGGGCAAAATGCCGCACCCGTCCCGAGGCCACTTAAAACAGGCTCACAATGTACGACACAAACACCGTCCTGCACTGGTGCGTCTTGTTTAGCCCGTCTGCTGGTTAACAAGCAGGCAGGGGACAGCTCATTTCGTAGGGTTTAAGGTCACAGCGCTCATCCCGGTTCGTGCTAGAGAAGAACTTGTGTGATTTTACGACCACGTTAGAAATCAAAAGTCTTTCTAGCTCTTTCAAAACACTTGAATATTTCTTCCGTACTCATTTGTTACTGTATTTTTTCTTTATGGTCACAGTTTCAAACATTCAATTCAATTCAGTTTATTTTGTATACAATCTGTACACATAACATTGGATCAGGAAAAACTCCCCCAAATAAAGATAGTAAAAAAAAACTTTCACAGGGAAAAAAGGGAAGAAACCTGAGGGAGAGCAACAGAGGAGGATCCCTCTCCCTGGATGGACAGAAGCAATAGATGTCATGTGACCAGAATGAATAACATAACAGAGTTACAGCACATTACATGAATATGACATTATTAACTTTGTGGTTAACTTTGTAAATTCAAGCAAAAGAAAAACACTACGAGCTTAGGTTATGTTTCTTCAAAAAACGTTAGGTTACGTACAGAACTTAAAAAGGGTAAATGTTGACTTTTTTATTTCACACAGGACATGAACAGAGGTCTCCTGGGTGAAAGTCTGGAGGTTTAGTTTGATACTCTTCCCTATGCGGCCTTCTGCGAAGTAGGATTACAAATGTTTTTGTGAAACATCAACACCTTTGGGAACATTTGTTTTAGGAGACCCGGCTGACATTTTCATTCATGCATTCATTCATGAAAAGTTGTATAAATCTTAAACAAATAATACAAAATGTAAATACACATATTTCCCTTGAATTACTTATTCAACCAAATGTTTTGACTTTCCTCGACATGCTCATAAAATCATGCTTTAGTTAAGAGGTTTGGACATTGTAGGTAAACTAATGAAATACTATAACAGTGACCATTTTGCAGATGTTATGTTTTTCAAAAACACGACCCGGGCGTTATTACTTTAAAAGGTGTATTTGCTAATACAAATGTAAATGTCTAGGTAAAGGGGTTGCAAACATCCTAAATGTTTATTCTCTGTCGTGGTCTCTCTACTTATCCAACAAAACAACATGTATAATAGATCAGGAAAAATGTGTGAGAGAAAGTGAGATGAAAAGAGAGCACGTGACAAAAGAAACTATGTTATTGTGGTTATTTACTAAATTATAGATACAACTCTGGCCGTAAACAGTTTTCGTAGGCAGCACTGCGTAAATATCGTTGTCCAATAGTGACAGGATCTGTGATGCATGGCGGAATATAAAGTGTGTTTGATAGGGACGGGACTTGCTCTCTGTGTGTTCTGACTACCTGACCTGAGCCCATCTGTGCCTCTATTTAAACCAGTTGTGTCTGTAATGAGCTATGTGTGTGTCCTGGAGCATCACGCGTCCATGAATCCCTGCGGTGTCCGCTCAGTCTGTAAGTGGATAATAGTTCGCGTGAATGTTTTGCAAACACAGAGTGAATTGAAGAGTTCAAAGAACATAAAGGAATGCAATATCACGTAATGACATGGTCAGAATAATACACTCTGTCAAGCCCTTAAAGTGAATCCATTGTGTCTTGTTTGGGTCTTTCCCTGAAGAACTGTAATCAGTAAAAGGTCTGTTTATAGAAATTAAATTGGAGTAAAAGGACATTTTCCAACCAAATTAACAGAGCTCTGCGACCGTTGTAGCGCGCTAACTTCCGACGTTAACAACTTAATGCTTCGTCCTCAATCGATTGTCACAGCGTTAGCACATTGCTATCGCCAGATAAGTGATAATTTAGCTCGGCTCATTTTCTGTAACCAGTGTAGCATTAAAGGGTGGGGAAATTAACAAGCAAGTTATCTAGGTAACTAGCGGACAGTTGGCCAGTTAGCTAGCGAATTCCACCATGCAGTCATGCTACACTGGTGACAGAAAATGAGCTGATCAGCAGGCCGGTGTCCAGCGGCAGCGCTGGGTCCGGTCTCACTTCTCGGCGCTCCCCAGAGAAGGAGAGGCTACATAGCTAACTAGCCAGCCATCCATCTCCGGAGTTGCGTCCACTCTACTCTTATTTTATTTGTGCGGGTGTGTGCATTTACTGTACCTCCTTCCTTCTCCTCCTGTCCAATATCAGCGACGATGTCGTCTATGGTGTCCGGCACCACGTTGCACTGCTCACCCTGCACACACATGGAAAACTCGTGAAAAATTCATCCAAAGCTCTTACGAAATGCTTTTATTATTACACTGTTCTCACTAGATCACCATTGGCTGTGTATATGTCAATGGTATTTCAAGAGTTCTGTGTCTTGTGATGGAATGTAATTATTTTCAGAGGTAACCTCCAGGCCTGTATGTGTGATCAACAGAGTTTACATAGTTTGACAACATCATCACGAAGCAGTATTGAAAACAATCAGATACTTTGACGCAGCTGCTTGTTGTTGAAGTCAATGTCAATGACATATCTTAAAAGAGCTATCAGCTACAGCGTAGATTTACTAGCGTCAGTCTTGTGCAAGTAAGCCCAAATTTGTGAAAATAAATTGTTGCGTTTTACTTGCATAATATAGTTGTATATATAATATGAGCTGTACTTCTTTTCATTATCATATACAGTATTTCTCCCACATATTGAAAGAAGTTGAGTGAATATTCAATGATAGTTGAAGACTTAAACAAAAAACAATAAAGTCACCTCTGTGGGTTATGAACATGATGCTTCACTGTGGTTTTGGCAACATAGTTGTAGATCACTGGAAGTTTTGTAATAAGTGGTATTTTTTTGTCAAGAAACGTTCTTTATACGTCCATACCTACTTTTACCTACGGCATTGTACCTTTCTAGCGATGCGTTCCACCACCAGCCTGGCCACAGAGGTAATTGCCCCTCCCTCAGGGTCGTAGAACGGGCTCTGGGGGTGATCCAAACTGGTCAAAGGTCGGATCTTCTCCTGAGGAATGGTGGGCTGGTTCGGTGACTGAAAAAAAAGATGAAATAAGGGATAAAGTGAGCAAAAAAGTACAATATTCATAGGTTACAGCTGCTATATACATGTCTATTTCATATTTACAATGAATACAATGAATTTGTGTCATGTAAAATGTTTTGCTTGCAGAGACAAACCCACAAATAACAATGGCCAGACTCCCCTTAGCTCTACACACCGCTTTAGCACCTTCCAGCTAATTGTTTTGGTTTCGACGTCTGCAACTTCACAGTCTTGGTTCAGTCTTACTGCCCTCATCAGTACTGTTTTCCAGCTAATAGGCAAAGAAGCTCTATAAACTGACAGATGATGGACAGATAAAGTTAAATATTTCCCACTGGAGACTACAACAAAGTTTAATGCTGTAAAAAATAATGTTGCTCCATGACGTATTTAATATATAAATATAATGGCATGTCTTTAACACAGTTGTCATAATAGCTTTAAACTGTATGGAAATAATATGTCAAAGATGTGTTCACAGCTGGTTCAGTTGCTCTCAGGCAGCCATAAAAAGCAAGTCGATTATTGCAGCTTTGAGTATCTTATATATAAAATAAATCATGTCTCTGGAACACGTCGAGCCCCCGGTGACCCTTCTGGAAAACAAGCGCAAATAATACGATGCTACCAATGGAGATGACAATGATTTGAAGGGAGAGTATTCCCCCCTCCCACATTAGCATTGAGCAAATGGAGCACTTGGAGTTGGAACGGTTGGTGTCCTAGAGGAAAACATCTGCTCTTGTACCGTATACTGAGTATGAAATACGACAGGAGGGAGGGCGGTCTGAGTCTTCCACTGAGCAATGGTAAGACTAATCAAAGTTAAACAGACAAAATTTAGGACATGGGAATTATTTGCGGGACAAGAATACTAATCCAATAGCAAGCGTACAGAGTCTGTGAAACAGGCTTTTAGAAGGAGAACAACATGATTTCTCTCGAGGGGAAGGGAACAGTGGAGCGGCAGTAATTTAAGTAAGCAAGCAAGAATTAATACAAAGTAATAACACTGTAATGGCTGTCTGGATTTTATACCCTAGTCTGACCAAAACGGGTGAGGTAGTTAGGTGTCAAGGGCCCTGAAGACGCCGCTTCTCCCATCAGCCATCTGGTGCGGGCCTCTTTTCTTCTCTTTTCCTTCACATGAATCATTCTCTTTGTTCTCACAGTTAACTCAGTGTTGTTTCAAGTTTCAAACCAACCTAACATATGCAGGAGTAGTGAGTGAGACAAAAGGAAGACATCCACGACGGAAGTAGGAGAAGGAGATATGAATTTACATCATCATCTACAGAGCCGTAACAGCGACGTTGATGATTCCCTTTGTAGTTGCAAGTTCACTAAAAGTATCTCCTCTGACTTTTTGGTTAAAAAGGTGCAGAGGACATCCATCACATCATGTGGGAGACATTTGCACGCCACACATTTCATGTCTGCAAGCCGAAAGAAACATCCAAGTCTTTGCTTTGTGCAAAGTTGAACAAGAAGACTTGTACTTCCTCGACTCTGCCCGTAGGTGGCATTGATTCAACGTCTGCTGTGATGTAGCACCGCATGCATTATCTGGTGGTAAACCGACACAGTGTGCTTACAGGGGAACACTTTCCAGAGTAATGGTCCTTTATCTGCTTGGAAACTGTAGTTTAGAAAGACCTTCCAGGATCCAAGGAAGTAAACGCGATGTTTAAGCAGTGCAGAGCCACATAGTTGTGTTGTACTTTACATTTTACATGATGACTGATTCACATACATGTAGCCCAATACACATTGGGCAGAGGGTCGTTCGTAGCCGTTTCGGGCTGCTGGTGATGGAGACAGTGAGCTCAGCTTTAGGGAGGGCTGAGAGCGCTGTGCCCGCCATCGCGGGGCCCCCGCAAAAGCACCGCTGACGCCAGCCCGGGCTCTGTTCCCGCCGTCCAGCGAAGCCTTTCCCCAGGGAGTTGCACGGCATCTCAAGCTTAGTCTCCAACACCTCCAGTGGAGAGGGATACTGTCAACTGTTTTTTTTTGGGTGCCTCGGCAGGTAGTTGAGGTTCCCCGTTGTAGTCTATCCTCCCCCATTTTTATGAACTGCGTCATATCTATTCATGTTAACCCATTTTGTTCCGTAAAGTTGAGTTTTGTGATTATTTGACGGCTCTCAGTTGGTTGCAAGTGAATTCCTGCCACACCTTTTGAAACCTTAGAATTTACCTTTTCGAGAGAGGGAAGAAATGCTGCTGTTTAAACATGTTCAGTTTTGAGGATGTCTCAGGTTTCTACCATTGCCAACCAACCTATGAACTAACCATGTTACGTCATGCTTGATTACCTCATACGTGACACCATTGTCAGTGCCTGCATCCCAGGGAATGAGGCCCGTCTCCAGCCTCTGGACCCAGCCACACTCCTTGGTGCAGAGGTCCTCTCCCGATAGTCCCACATTCCAGTCTGGGCTGGGCCCCAGCATGGTGAGGAAGGACATCAGGTGACGGGTCCGGTCCACAGAAAACTCGGCTGATGGAGCCGCTCGCCTGGTGATACGGGTGGGTAGAGAAAAGAACGGAAATAAGGTTGTATCCAGATAATTAAATTCCATTTGAAATATTATAAAGAGACAGCTCTAAGTCAGCAATTTTTTGTTGAATACTCGTAAATGGCTCTGATGTCAAGACCTCTGACCCGACTAAATCTCTGCTAATTGCTGGATAATTGAACCTCCGAAACATCCAATTAGTGGCAGAAAATAGCTCATAATAAAATGTTCTCTCCCAACGTCTAAAAATCTACGGGAAATAATACAACCTTCAAAGATAATAATAGGGTAATGTAAAGTTAAAGTTTTTGTATGAAAATCAGTCCATGGTATCTTAATTATCACGTCTTAACCGAGACATAACAACTTGACAACTTTGCATGCAAAATTGAACAAAATGAGCTCATATTTCATGTGATCGTGCGCGTGTGTGTGTGTGTGTGTGTGTGTGTGTGTGTGTGTGTGTGTGTGTGTGTGTGTGCATGTGTGCATGTGTGCGAAGGTTCTCATTAGTAAAAATAATAGCAGCACAATGTATCGCAAATGACAGACAAGGCTAGGAGGGGTAATTAAACAGATGTTTGGTGAAAGATACGGTACATTAGTGTGTGTGTGTGTGTGTGTGTGTGTGTGTGTGTGTGTGTGTGTGTGTGTGTGTGTGTGTGTGTGTGTGTGTGTGTGTTGTAGCTCATGCAGTGCCGGAGGCTAGAACTGAGATAGGTTTCTAATTGCTCTTGAGCTAGTTCCAAGGAGTGCACAGGATGCCAGAGTATGTGACTATTCAGCCTGGCTTTGTTAAGAGCTGCATAATAGGAAGAAATCATAAAACAATTAAGGATTATTTGTAATCGTTCAAGATCAAGATCAGTGGATGTGAGCTGCCCGCCGTCCGGGACATTTACAGCGATTGTTGTGGCAGTAAAGCCCGCGGGATCATCAGTGACCCCAGTCACCCCGACGGTTACGGCTGCTGCCGTCTGGCAAGCGACATCGCAGCTCCGGGGCAAATAAGATACTAGGCAGCTATGTTCACTTTTTTTTTTTGGGGGGGGGGGTTGTTTTATTGCTATTATGCTGAAATGTCAAGGAGCCCAAAACAAAATAATTGTACTCTCTTGACATGTAAGATTAAAGGTTTCTAAATTGTATGTAATTTCTACGAATTTTTAATACTTCTTTTCATCACTCCACAAATCAGAAAATACTGTCAACAATCATAAACCTTCAGAATTTAGAGATAAATGAAACTGGAAATGTTGGTCTTATGTAAGTGTTACTAAACCAAAATCTATAAATTGACCAGTGCATGAAAAACAAAGGATAAAAGTGATGTTAAATTATTATTATAATAATAAAAAGAAAAGCTATGTTATGTTATTCATGTGAAACAAGTAGTTAATGTTTTATGTTTTTGTGACGGAACGTTCCGGCACTTCTGTGCTTATTTGAAACCTAACTAAGTAGTTGTGTTGCCTAAACCTAACTAAGTGGTTGTGTTGCATCAACCTAACTAAGTAGTTGTGTTGCCTAAACCTAATTAAGTGGTTGTGTTGCATCAACCTAACTAAGTAGTTGTGTTGCCTAAACCTAATTAAGTGGTTGTGTTGCATCAACCTAATTAAGTAGTTGTGTTGTCCAAAGTTATATGACTTATTTTTTAAATAAGTGTGACCAAATGTGTACAATACTCGAAACAGGCACCGAGGACATAAAGCGCTAAATTAATAACAAACAAAAAAATTTGGATGTTCCTGTTGTTTCTTTTGTTATTATTTGAATTTCCATCTCTCGCAGAAGTGCCTCTCCCATTCAGTGAAACTGACATTGAGTGATACTTACATGTTGAGCGGCTGCCATGCCGGCCACTGAGCCTTAGTCTTAATGACAGTAAGCACTTCATCTCCCTGCGAAGAGAAAGAGACAAAGAGAGAGGGAAACGTGAGGCAATTTGTCTCTAAATGGATGACTATGAAGCAAGGGAAAATAAAAGAGAGACATTGACAGAGAAAAGGCCAAAATTGACAATTTGACACGACTGAGGGTTGTGTACTTTCATCCAAGGACAGCAAAGTGTGCTCCACTTCTCGGAGGCTTAAGAGCCTCTTATCGGTCTGTTATCGGGACAAAATGGCTCTGTGTCATAGTGTTATTGTAGCGGGGAGCCGCACTCCCACTTTATGCACAACACATTATCTATCATAATGCATCGGACGAAGCCTTTTTATTCGGCTGAAAGCAGCAAAACAAATGATGGATTTAGTGTGGCGCTGCAGTTGATTAGAACGGAATGGGGAGAGTCAGCATATACCCTTTCTGGTTTAATAAGAGCCTTTATTGTTTTTTCCCCACTTCTCCAGCTTTTTTTCTCAACATAGACTAGACACACAACAGCTTCAGGTTGGGATGTGCCCAAAAAAGTCTGGTTGACTGAAGGTTTCACTCACAGTCCCTTTGAAAACCTCCCCTCTTCCCCGCGGGCGGTGTGGAGAAAACAAGTGTGCATGAGGATGTGTGTCTGTCTGTGTGTGTTTATAAGTCAGTGCCCATCCATCTTTTTTGCAACAGCCCGGGGGCTCTGAGGCCTCTCTGGCCTCAGACCTCACTCCGTCTTCTCAAAAACACATAAAACACACGAAAACACTAACATATATAGATGGACACACACAAATAGGTGTGTGTGTGTGTGTGTGTGTGTGTGTGTGTGTGTGTGTGTGTGTGTGTGTGTGTCTGAGTATAGACAGCCAGAGGGACAGAAACACAAAAGCTGGCATTGAGTCAAGAAAGACCAATGGAGCGAAGGCTGAATTTCCAGACAGGAAGGATGAAGAGGAACAATCCTTTAAGTTGGAGTGTCTGGGTCAGAGGTTATTGTCTCAAACTTCAGTTCAAGGTTTTGGTGTAGAGTGAACACGGACACACAATCAACAGAAGGAAATACATTTAGATCGTATGCTGGTGTGCAAGCAAACACTTCTTGGTTAGATTCCATCAGTGTACTGATTCCATAAAGCCAGTTAAAGACAGGGAATGGTGCAAGGCGTGAATATGGACGGCAAGCGAGCTATGGCTTTGGAACATCTCGAAGATTTAAACATGTCACAAAATATATATTTCGAAATATATATGTTATTTTTTTTTAGCTATCTCTAGAAACAAGCTCATTTTTTGAAGATCTAAGATGACCAATGTTCACGTTTACGTCTTAAGTTATAAGGACTGCAACCACAGACTGTATCTAAGAAGTGGACGTAGTCATGGTGACGTCACTCGTTGGTTTGTGGACGTTTTGTCTGTCACCATCTTGGATTTTGTCCGTCGTCATCTTGTTTTTGTTTTTTGCAACCATTGAACGTAAGTGACCATATTTGGACGGCGGAGGAGTGACGTGGAGACGCCATGTAAGGCTCTGGTAGGGTAGCAACATGTCAATCACATGGTAGCCCTGGCCTGAAGTATCCTCCTTTTTACTCTAAATAGACCATACTTTACTAAAGGACCATCATGCTGTATAGAAGAAGACTTGGAACTAGAGATTGAGACATAAACTCATGTTTACAATGTTTACTGAGGGAATAAATCAAGAGAAAAGTAGAGTCATTTTCTCATAGACCTCTATGCAATCAGACTTATTTTTGCAACAAGAGAAGTCGCCCCCTGCTGGTCAGTCAAGAGAATGCGAGTTTAAGATACTATCGGCTTAATTTTTCCGACCCAGAGGTGGCAGGCTGTAAACACGTTTATTTCTGCTGTAAAGTTGGACATTTCAACATTGCCTTGCTTTTTCAGCCAGCCTCAAGTGGCCATTTGAGGAACTGCGCGTCATGTTTTTCCAACCACTGTAGCTAAACTGCAAGGAAACCAATGATTACACGTTTCTCACTTTGTAGATAAACATGTTTAAGGTAATTGTCATTCCCTCCACCCTCTGCCATTACCAGAAACTCTCTCCGCTCTGGTTCAATTTTGGCCACAAGCAAAGCATCCTATTCCCGTGAAACGGTCGTGCGCTTTTAATGGGCGCCCTCAGCCGGCAACACGTCACGCAAAATGCTTCACGGAGGCCGGGAGGAGATGCAAATCTTCCTGTAATGGTCTTGTTTGTTTGTGGTAATCATCATAATGGCACAAAATGACTGTGATTTACCCATGTTTAAAAGCACATTACATTTTCATGAATGTTTTCAAGGAGAGGAGAAAGCATGGAACAGGAGGAGAGGGGGGTGGAGTTAGATACGGAGGATACAATCATGGAGGAGAAGAAGTGTGGGCACACAAAGTGAGCTGAGGAGGAGGAGAGGGCGGGTGAAGGAAAGTGATACAGCTGAAGAGTATGAGGATGGAAAGAAAAGACGAGAGTAGGATGAGGAGGACAGCAATAAGATAAAATGAAGACAGAGTAGGGGAGCATGAGAATGGGACAGAGGTGGATTGGGGAGACACAGCTGAGGGGGAAAAGAGGGAGGAAACCGCAGCAATGCACTTAAATGAGGGAATGAAAGTCTGATAAAAGAGAGAAAGGTTAAAAAAGGAGCCGAGGGGAAGAGCAGGGGATCACAACTGACGCACAGAGTAATCCAGTTGAAATAACTTTACATTCATTCACATACTCCCAAGCATGATAACGCTTCATTCACTCCCTCCCTGTACTTGCTCTTTTGTTCCATACTTCCTCCCTCCGTCCCTCTCAAGGTTCTGAAACATGCAGGGTTGCACAGTGGAATGCAGTTTAACTTCCTTTATGCTACACAAGAAGAAAAAAGTTTCAGGAGGAACGCAAACTCTATACACTTACTAACAATGACAGTAGTCACTAGTTGTAACCCCCGTCCTAATTCTACCCAACAGATTGGCAATAACTTGCCCACTTAAACAACCAGCAGCGACCCACACACTCACACATCCATCTACCACTGAATGTGTTTGAAGGGGCGACACCGAGGTGAGTCTCCGAGGTGTGTGACTCTGTCAGAGTTCGGCTGCCCTTCATGTTCAGTCAGACACTAAAGCAGCGGGCACGACAGTCGGGAAAATGATGGGGAGAGAGCTGCGAGCCAAGGGCAAGTCTTACAAAAGAAGTTACACATATTGGTAAGTGACACTGCTGGCCAACACTCAAATACACGGTGCTGACGTGAAGGCCGGAGTTAAAGAGCTGTGACTCATGGATGTCCATGTAGGATGGGGGAGTGGTGACAATGTAAAAGAGAGTGAGGAAGGAAAACTATAAAAACTGAAATGAAAACCGACCCAAGCAGAAGCTGGGTTTTAATCCACGTCTTTATTATAATTTATCTAATTAAAGGCTAAATGGAGAAAGGAAGAGATTCCTCAAATACTTTCATTAAAACCAAAACAAGGAGCTGAAACTAGATGAAGTTCCGTATAGAGCTGAGGGCAGATAATTATCGGCGGGTTCATTACCACGATCAATAACCCTTAAATTACACGTAATAATGTAATCCGTTGTTTAAGTAATCCATCTATTTCTAAGGAGGAAAATCTACTTCCACGCTGAAACATAAATCAAACTGTTGCCTCCATGTTTAAGCAACCCAGTACTGGCTTTTTATTTAAATTTTTTCAAATTGAGGCATGGATTTTCACAACACTTGCCAACCAATTTGATAATTTGATATTTCCAAATTGACTATTGTCTTTTCCAATTACGAGTGATACATTTGCATGATGGAAGCATTCCATCCTGTTGCTTTTCGTGTGATATTTCCAGACTTCGGAGTACATTTTTCTCGACGGCTGGATGGAAACATACATGTGTGGACAGGTACGAAACGAGACTATTCCTTCACAAATCCCCTCAGTGGTCTCACTCCTGCCGTCTTATCACTCGCTCACTTTGGAATGAAGCTTTGCCTGGAGGGATTCTAAACGCGGCCGCGTGAGGCTCTGCATCGTCCTTTCAGAGTCGGCCTAATAAAGGAAAATGAGCATGGGGACTAAGGGAAAAGGTGTCTAATAAAAAAATCAACACTGCACTAACGCAATTACGATTGCATTTGGGGCTGCGGAGCAGATGGATGACTGGGCCACGATGTTGTAACTCAGTCGGATACAATTCCCATCTTAGATCGGTAACACACACAAACCCATGTGTGCACTCACACATGTAACACACATGGCATTATCTAAATGTAACTACATGATGAAACAACCTGTCCTTGTGGAAATAAACTGTTATTCCCCTCATCTAGCGAGATGTCTTCGATGATTTGTCAAATGTAATTTCACTGACACGCACACGCGGAACAATTTCAGCTCAGCAGGTTATTTATCAACCACCTGTGACATGGATATGAAGCTGTATCATCTGTCCAATTACCTTGTCATTTACTCGTCCTTGCTGCTGTAATTGTACAATACAAAATAACCACCTGAGTTCCCCTATAGCGACGCGATGGATTTGAAATAAACATAGCCCATATCTTCTTTCCCAGCAGGCTTGCTAGTTGCAAATCACAATTCAATATTTAATGATGGGACATATAATGTGATTTCTTTTCAAGGCATCTGATTAACTCTGACAGTGGAAAGCTTTCGTTTCAAATGTTTCTAATTTGAGTAATAACTTGATAATTCTCCACCGTGTCTCCTGGAGATATGAGTGTGTTCCTCCCCGTCTCCATGCACGGTTAACCATCATAGCTCATATTCCAGCAATATGCGTCAACATTTTTAATACGCCAACAATAAAACCCACGCTTAGAGCGCCAGTGTTGAAAACAATGCAGCACCGCAGCCAACGTCAGAAGCACATTTTTATAAGACGTTGACGACTGTGTTTCTAATTGTAAAGAGGGCAGCAATGACGCTACTGACAAACCCTTTACTATCATGGTGTGAAAACATGTTTCATTACATGTAGCCAATTAAAGGCCTGCTGTTTGTGAAGAAGAAGAAGAACCCCCTGATGGTTTGGGATTATCTGCTACGACAGAAAACCCAACATACAATGTTTTTTAACCCAATCCCCATTAAAGCCCAATACAACTTGGTTTTAAAGTACTGTATTTCTCTACAATCCATTTATAGGTCAGGAAGTGACATTCCGGAACCAAGACATTCCAGAACTAGACATTCCGGAACACGGATATTCCAGAACCAGGACAAAGTAAGCAGTCCTTACTGCTGCAATGACCTCTTTCAAACCAGGGAGGGACACAGACAAAAAACAAATTCAGAAATCTCTCGCCCAGGTTTTTGTAAGTTAACTTTGGCAAAAGGTAGGGTGTTTGTGTAGGACCCCACTATTCATGCCAATAAACTGATTCAAACACTGTGAGGGGCTTTCGACAATATATGTGTTGTGTACATGTACTGACACACACCTGCACACATTACTTACAGTATGCTTTGTGTTGTTGTTGTCGTCGTGTTTCATATGCACCTTTTTGTGCACTTTGCTGTGTGTGTTCCTGTGAAACAATGATTTTGTGAGCGTGCGTGTATCTCTGTGTGCGTCCCCTCCAAGATATTATAACCTGAGGGCCTGGTAATCCATCACACCAGTGTCAGGCGTAATATGTGACACATTCACCTGAGGAAACGCTGTCACACTAGTCAGCATGGATCACTGCTGCGCTCCGTCTTGGCAGACTTCCCTCTCCTGTTTGGTACAAAAAACCAAACAGCTGCAATTAATAATGGCTGAAGAATGAGAGTTATGAATTGTTTGTACCGTGAAGGCATCCGGCCCAGAACCCTGTGGTGCAGGCCTGTACATATATGCATGAATATTTGTATTTATGTGAGAAAAATCCCAGCCGCAGATCATCCCATTTTCACATCCTAATATAGCTCTTGCTGGTACAACTCGCTGATTTGTTTATCTGTTTACCGAGCCTTTTAACTTCAGCGTAGTTTGGGAAAATGGATGACTCCGTTGAATGCGTAGAAGAAGTCATTTTCATCAGCAATGTAAAGTAAAAAAAAAGAAGTAGAAAATATTAAAAGAACATGTTGTGACAGATAAGAAAAAACAAGAAAGAAAAAAAAATTTCAAGCTGAGATAAGAAATTAGATGAAGCCATTAGAATGAAAATAAATCAACTGCCATGAAAGCGCTTTGAAAACGGAGGTTTTTGATATAGACGAAGAAGAAAAAAGTGGAAGCTTCAGCAGAATGCCTTTTGAATTTGCGTTTAAAGTGGATCTGGAAATGGAGATGATGTTTTTAAAGACTGCAGCCACTCATCTATGGCACCTCAAAGGCGTTTGGACCAGGCGCTATGGGTTTGAATCTGAAACATCATTATCATCAAGATCTTCCCGGAGGCTGTGGGAACAGAGACGAGAAGAGGAGAGTACGGGTTGGATAGTTCTGTTAACCCGTGTAAGTTAGTGTAATGAGGGTCTTGTACCATTAGGGGGCTTCTTGTCTTATCATCCGCTATCTGTCCACTCCCCTGTCCTGTTCTGTGTAATTCGGAGCCTGTGGCGACTGTGATTTCTTGCCATCTCTTTGCAATCACGCAGGTCAGGTGAACCTTAAATGATTGGCTCCGTTATTCAGTCATTTGTGAGTCCTGTAATCTTTTTTTCCGTCTAGGACATGAGTTTAGCTGTTTCTTATAGCAGGCTATGGATGCTGCAGGCTTCCCTCAGCTGTAATTTGGGAAGAGCACAACGGTCATTATGTGCTCAACGGAGAACTGGTTCTTTGCCTCTGGCAGGTGAGGTGCTGATTTTGAAATGGCTTCTGGCAGTTTAATCTTCTGGTACGGTGTAGTAGACGGGCTTATCTAAGAAAAGCTTGATTGTGAAAAAAAGATAGAAAAGGAAAGAATCAGATCTGATGACTTGATGTTACAATGTCTCTATAAGGCAACAAGCTATTTTTGCTACTGTATCCGCCAGATTCTCCCTAATATGTGTGTATTTATGCTTATTGTAATCGTAGCTTATACTGTACACACAGTGCGGCACTCATGTATGTCACAGTATAATGTATATGAGCCTTAGTATTCATAATTCTCTCACTTATGTCTTTAATGAAAACAATGCTCTGATTGAAGGGAGCACAAGATTTTTCATTTTTGGGTCTAGATATTTCTCCTAAATTTACCAAAAGTTAGAATGACATAATACCTAATTTGCATGTTTAAACACAACATTTCAGAAAACATGTAATGCAAAGAATAATAATTGTCTTACTGGGGTAATATTAATTAGTTAAAATGTTGACCCTTTTCACCTGCTGTGTATTACAATTTGTATGCAATTTTAGTTTAAATATGTAGATGAGCCATTATCTTCATATGGCTCATCTACATATTCATGGTCATTTGCATACATCAGAAAATAGTCAACAGACTAAAAAATCCATTGAATGATGAATGATAAATGAACAAACAACTCTATAAAGACCTTCAGAATGACATAAAGTTAAAGAATATCATTTTTTTCTGAAATTTAAGGTTTCAACATGGAAACATTATCTATTGCTAACTTTTGGGGGAATTTAGGAGAATCTACAGATGCAAATTTCAATTAAATTCAGTTTATTTTATATAGCCCAACATCACAAATACAAGTTTGCCTCGGAGGGCTTTACAATCTGTAACATAACATCCCTGTCCCGGGACCTCACATCGGATCAGGAAAAACTCCCCCAATAAAGATAGTAAACTTTAACTTTCCTGAAAGAGGACATTAATGCTTGTGATTTTAGTAAAATAAACATGTAGCTTCAGCTTTCTGATGATGCAATCACTATGAACAATCTCCATTGGCCTCAGAATGTCGTCGGTGAATACGCAAGCTGACCGAACAACGTATCCTGGTTCAATGGTTTGAATATCTTACGAAAAAGTAACTCTTCAAAAGTAACTCTTTTTTATTGGAAAATTGAAGATAAGCATAAGGTCTTTTCTAAATAAATGTCCTTCTACACAGGATACAACTTAGTGAGGTTCAGTCAAACAAAACTACTTCGTACTTCAACTAATCGTGAAATACTTAGTTAGGTTTAGGAAACACAACTACTTGGTTAGGTTTCTGTGAGAAAAAACATCAACATAGAATTCTGGTTTCACATGGGTAACAGACAACGGTCTCCTGGGGGAAAGATCTGTGTTTGTCAGAGTGTTTCCAATTGTTACGCTATGTTAATAATGACCCCGGGCCTTTTCCAAGCCAAAGTACCTCAGCCCATCACGGCACACATGGATGAAATGCACGGGCCGGCCGGCGCCAGGGAGAGAGATTCTGCAACATTGAGGGGCCGAGTTGAAGCGGAGACAAAAAAAGAAGAAAACCTCTCAAGAAGAAAACGGGGAAAAAACTCGAGCAATTTATGTGCGCGACATGCGCCGGCCACAAAAACATTGTGGAGGGAGGAAGCAAAAAAAGGCGAGTGGGGTGACAAAGTTGCGAAAAGAAAAGAACGGCCGAGAAAAAGAAAAAGCAGCGGTGGCTGTCAGAGATGTGGCAGAAGGAAAGCCGGGTCAGGGGGGACAATGAGAAGTAGAGTTTTGTGGAGAAGAGAGCCGAGAAAAGAGAGAAGAGGGAGGTCAGAGTAGGGAGTGAAAGTCCAGTAATTGCTTTGACCTTGAGCCGAGGCGAGGTGTAACTCAGTCAAAGTGAGTGATGAATTCCTTGCCCTCGGCCATGTCGCGGGAATAATGCCACCGCTCGTGGGGATTTTTGTTTATGACCACTTGGAAGAAGAATAAAAACACGGCGGACGGAGAGGACCGGCTGAAGGAGAGTCTGGACGGGGCGGGGCTTCACAGCTGGGAAATGGAAACGCTGGCCTGGAGGCGACGCTCCAAGGCCAGAGGAGCAAGAGAGACCGCAAGAGAAATATTTGCAAGAGTTCGGGCGGGCGGACTGTTTGACCCGTCAGACGGATGACGTTTACGACCACTGATAGACTGAACACTGAAAAAAAAAAAAGGACTCGGAGAGAGAGAGAAGAAGAGCTCACACACTGCTGCTCTTTGTGCTCGTCTCTGTTAGGCAGCTGCTGCAGCAGCAAAGAATGCATTAACAGGTTTTTTTCCCGCTCATTAAACTTTCATAAGGCTCATAGCAGCGACAGGAAAATATGTCATATTCTGAAATGGCTTTCACCATGTAACCCACTGAAAAATTATCTTTTCGTGCCGCTTCGGTCAGCTAAAACTTGTCACATATTTTCAGAAGTAGAAGGAATATTTTGATTGAGGTTAAAGTTTTGCTAAAAAATCGCTGCCGCCGTGGTGTTTGTCCGCAGATTTGGTCAAAATTGGAATCTAAAAATAGAGAAATGAAAAGAAGTTTTTCATAAAATATAAATAAATATTAATTTAATTTACGTTGACTTCTCGTTTCACACAAAGAATGAACAGCGGTCTCCTGGCTGAAAGATCTCTCTTTGATACCTCCCTATTTTACATCATAGAGCAAAATCTTTAAATCTTGGAGACGAGGGAACCCGAAATGCAAAAATGCACTAGTTACACTGTCCTAATGGTCCAACTTCAGTTCCAACTTCTACTTGAGTCCTGCGCTCCTTCTCCGGTACACGTCTCCCTCGGGAACCCGCGGTAATTATCTTGTCACGGGGCTAGATTGGTGTGTTGGACCCAACTGATTACACCGAGGCTGATTGGCACAGAAATATAACTGGCTGCAGTTCCCCTAATGAAGAGGGATGTGAGCTGCTGTCACACAGTAAATGCCAACCCACATGTCAGTGCTGACACAGTCACTGAGGTTGAGATGGTGGTGGTGGTGCTGGTGTGTGGGGGGGGGCTGATTACACCTTATCACCCAATATCCGCCTGATGAGCGCTGTACAGCGATGGAGGGACAAGGAGAACACGACGCAGAGGAAGCCAAGGAGGGAATGAAGGGAGGAAGAAACGACAGCGGAGACAGAGGGCAGGGAAGGAAGAAGAGGAACCTAACCAGGTAGTTTTGAATTCAGTGGGAAGTGGGAGGTGCATATTGGCCCATCCATTACATTACATTTAATTTCATCTGAAGCATTACAACGGTAGCTATCCGCCATTAACAGGTTGATAATCTGGGTGATAATCTTCATTTGGAGTTTAATTCCAAACGAGGGACGGAATGAGGAGGTTGAGAATGTTGAAATAATGTTAACCTGCATATCGCCTCACGTTGTATGTCTTCGCCAATCAGCCTTGACGCAGTTTACATCCATGTCTGTCGAAAATGTCATCACTTTATTTTATCCTGGAAGACATTTGTGTGAAATTGTCAGAAATAGCCAAATCCTAATTAGTTCTACCTTGAGGGCAAGTGGATGTTTGTGCCAAATTTGAAGAAAGCTTCCCCGAGATATCGTGTTCACACGTCCAGTTGGACCAGATTTGATGGAAATTCCTCCAGGCGTTCCTGAGATATTGCGTTAATGAGAAAGGACCGGACAGACGGACAACCCAAAAACATAAGCTGGGCCTGGCTGTCGCCTGTGCGCAGGCATATTAAAATGAGGGAGGGAGGCAGGGAAAGAAGTAAAGCAAAGCAAGGGAGGAGTGGAGGGAGGACTGACAGTGAAAAGGAGGTAATGAAAAAAAGAGAAGAAAGGCTGGATCAATTTCAGAGGGGAAGGATAGAGAATCGGAATGGAACGTACCAAAGCAAGAAGGTGTGCACCGTTTACCATATGTCTCGCTGCAGTGATGTGTTGGGGATTAAAGCTTCGGTCCACATGAAAGAAGCAGCCTCATTACCTAGCTCCCAACATATTGTTACCTAGTAGGCATGTGAGGCTAACAAGCTACCGTGCGTCCCCTTATTCGCTGTCAGTCATCTGTGAATTTCTCTGCCTCCGTTTCTGCCTGCAAGAAGCCCGAACACACCCCTTTTGATCAAAAACGTAATCTTTCCTCTCCATTTTAATGAGATACACTGGGGGTAAAAAAAAGAATAATTAGGATGTAAATCTATGGCGGGAAGTGCGGTAATAGCTTCAAAAAGGAGAGTCTTTTCATTATTTTTTCGAAAACTGGGAGACAGACTCGGATCTCGCCCGCGGGAAGCAGCTTGGGAGATAATTGGGGATTCATGATGTGATTGTGATTATTGATGAGAACGAAGTGGGGACGGCTGGCCGCTGTTAATCCTGCCTCCCACCCGCCTCCCACAGAGCCGCCGCCGCCGCCGACTCAAACAACAGGTGTGGACTTGCATCTTAGTGTTCATCCAGGACATTTAATGAATACAAATTCACAATTAAAGAGAGGACGGAGGCACGCGCGCACACACACACACACACACACACACACACACACGCTGCAGATGCAAACATTTAAAGTGTCAGCTGGACAAGTTAAGGTATGCAGTCATTTCATTAATTGCTATGGAGAATATATATACCTTCACCACGCAAGGGTTCCGATTCGTCAAAAAACAGACAGGTCAGATCCCCAATATGAAAAAAATATGGAAAAAAACAATAAGTTAGCCCCTTAACAATCACATAAGAATAAGAAAAGCAGTAAATCCTCACATTGGTTAATGGTAATGCTATTTTTGCTTGTCCTTAAATCAATTATAAAATTAGCTGCCACTTCATTTTCTGTTGATGGACTATATAATTTCAGCTCTACTCTCCATTAAATGTAGTCCAACAAAAGTAAAGTGAAATGCTCTGTTACATACTTAATATTAATGCCTTATCCCTACTTCTAATGCCTTTTAAGTCCACCAAGCACCCGCTGCTGCTTCCAAACCTTATCGCTAAGAGTGCTTGGTAATAATTGATATGCAAGGCAACAAATTCAGGAAAGAAACTTCTCAGTTGTTTGAGGATCACAAGGTTACAAAGCTTGGCAAAGGTATCGACACCGGAAGCAGAACACCAATGATTAAAGTGACAGGTAAGCAACTCCACATAGGTTTCGGTTTTATTTTTATTCCAAAGAGGAAAACGCTGACAGTAGGCTTCAGGCACCAGCTCATAGGTTTTTTTAAACACAGCCGCTTTCATTTCGGCATAGTCTTAGCATATCTGCCAAGCTTGCTGCAGAATATGCTTCCGGAGCTTAATCAGAAGGAAAGCAATGGAGCGTCAGGGTGCACTCAGTGTGTATCTGCCACTCGCTCAAACAAGGAGAAAGTGTCAGAATCTTTCCGTCGGTAATTACCTTAAACTTGTGCCTGTGTCAGACCGAGAGTAAGGTTCACTGCTCCGACTCGTATTTGGTTTGCTCTGTTTCAAATCTCGATGTCATGATGTTCAGACGGAGAATGAAGAAACTCATATACCACAGGTCGAACTATTTTTTTATTTTTTTACAAGAAAGGCTTTCATCCTACATACAACCCCAGCCCTAACCTTACTTAAGAACGTAATGGACCTAACCAAACTCAACCACGAGCAGTGGAATGCCTAAACTAACGAAGTGAAGAAAGCAATGAAGAAAGCAATGTGTGTGAGGTGTTGAGATGGCACAACAAAGAGGAATACCCCACAGAAGCAGAATAGAAGTAGAATAGACATTCCCATCCAAATCAACCTATCAGGATGGTCAGAGCAGCGGCCATTTTACGTGTACCGTTGCTGCATGCTCACCGAAGGGAGGGTTTGCAGTGACGACTAAAATGACCAGTGGAAAAAATTTAACAACTTGATGCTTCAGCCACACACTCTTGTAACAGCGTAGGAAAGCACATTGGTAACTTTGTTCCGCTTATTTTCTTTAACAAGTGTAGCATTACAGCATGGTGGAGTTAACAAGCTAACTAGCTAGCTAGCTGACTAACAGGCAGTCACTCGTTACTCCCCGCCGCTCCGGAGAAGGACAAGGTGTGTCCGCTCTCTTCCCGACGATCTGCAAGAGCACTTTACGGCCTCGCCGGCGCGTGTTGCCAGCTACCAACTATCGCCATTTCCTTTGCACTAGTCGAATAAACCAAGTAAAACACAAGACAGCAGGAGGAGCACTGACAGTGTTGGAGGCCGTCATGAAGCAACCCACCTTTTTAAAAACTAGCGTTACTGCAATATTGTGTTGACTTTGCAGAACACATCAACATCAATTCATTAAGATAATAACATTTGCAGTACCCTGACAGTGATATGGGCTGAAATACAAAAAATAAAATGGTAAGGTTTACAGTTTTGAGTGAATTCTTCTTGGGACCAAAACTGGACGGTTAATTAAGTCGTTGAGGGATGATTACATAAGTACAGCATATAGGACACACTGCTGCGCTCTACTTTTGAGAATGCGCACCAGGGACTTCCACCAGCCAAGCTGGGTTAGCACTCTACTAACTTTAATGGGGATAAAATAATACAATCACGCGGCTCTTCAAGACTTTCTGGATGTTATTGGACCGGATTGATCCAATTCTGATTGTGAAACAAGTCATTTTGCAGTGGAGGGAGGGACAGGATAGGCTTTGATGGAAGCTACAACATGGCTGTTCGTCTAGTTGTTAGTTTATAATTGCTATTGTGGAAGATATTACAGTGGAAATCTTTAAGATCAATCTATCGTCTAGCCCTAGGATATGATAACCCCGCCCCTAGCCCCACATGTCCGACCCACCCCGGTCCCCAGAGGAAATAACTGTATGCCCAGTGTCCTTTGGGTATTACGAGAAAATTCGGGTTCAGGTTCCTGTCAAGTAGGATTGTGGTCACTTCATTATCTCACGAACAACTTACAAAAATCCAGTGACCTTTGTTCGTCTTCAACTTTTTCCCTTTTCCCTTTTCAGCCAGGCTTAAGCAAAAATCCCCTTACCACCCTTCCTTTAAAAAAAAACGAAAAAAGCACTGGCAGAATTCAAATGACCAAACAAAATAAAACCAAGTAAGACATTGCCATGGACAAGACAGGCCCCCACAGTGTCAGCCAGCCTAACAGACGGTCTCGGCACAGCCTCAATCTCCTCCATTGATTTGCTGACAGAGGATCTTTAGCCCTGAGTAAAAACAATCCATTCTGGACTACGCTTTCTGTCAGCGCCGTGCATTTCACAATACCATATTAAACATTTACGACTTGGGCTAGAGTTATTACAACCACAATTATATTAATCTAATTCATCACTCAAACATCACTGGTTTATCCATTTGGCTCTGCCGCCGCATTATCAGCACAGACAGACTTTCATTGTGGCCTTTAGAAGAGAAAAAAAACATCCATTTATACGATCGGTAGGATCAGATATATTTAAAAAAGAACATCCCGGCTAATAATATTGGGTAACAGACAATTCAACAGACAGTTGAAGTGTCAGGCAAGGCATTAAATGAATTAGATGTGGGAAATTCATTGAAGAAAGGGCCATTTAGAGCCAGCAGTCGACTTCACAGTAGAGAGGAGATGATACAACAATGACAGTGACAGCGAAATATGCTCTGTGCGTCGGAGCGTTGAGCTGAAATGAAGTCCCACTACAAAGCGAAGCGTTAAAGTCTTTCAACATTAGATGAAAAGAAAGCATGCGATGCCGAGATGTCGTCATGCCGTCTAACACCGGAATGTAATTGAGTTGTAAACCCACTTAGTCCACTGTTACCAACAAACTGCTGTTAAATCCTGATTGAATTACATTTTAATCTCTCAAAACAAGAAATATATTTGCTCAAGGTGGTCTAAGGATTCTGCACTAAAATACTTGTTGAAAGCTCCATATAGCAGTAAGAGGATACTGATAACTAACAAGTTTCAATTTCAGTCTGCAACCCCCAAGGTGTTGACTACATAAACTGCACATTAATGTCTACCATCCTAGCATCCTAGTATGCTGCTTTATATCAAGTGGGATGAAGGAGATAATTATCTCATGTCTGCCTCTGGAGTGCTGCTCACCAGTGTTTACAGCTGACAGTTTGTCATGACCTTTTACAACTTTGGATTTGTCTCTTCCATACCAGGCACCAGAATTCAATTTTGGTTTCAGTCAATTGCAAAAAAAGTCTCCAGCCATGCCATCGACCTGGTGAAGCAGTACCCATTGTCCAAACTGCCTATTATTCCGAACCCCTAGCAGTCTGAAATATTTCCAATTGGACTGAAAGCACCATTTATCCGATAGTCCATAACTCCCATTGTTCTGGTGGCCCATTGCGCCGAAAATACCAACTCTTCGTGCAACGAACAGAAGTACATGGCTAATTATTATGCAGAATGATATCATCAGACCTTCCCAAGTGCTGATGAAAGCATGACCCCACCACTCGGCCTCTTACTACTCATGGCCTCCGTTGGTTGTGTTGAATATGTTTAGGTATGAGGAGTGGGATTAGTTAGGTTTAGGTTAAGGACATTTGGGCAATCCAATTTAGGGGCAGATTTTGGTGGATCATGCCTTCGGCATGGTAGGGAAAAATATATTGCAACCTTTGCATAACAATTAGCTATTTCATGTTGCATGGAGCCTGTGCATTTTTTGAGCAATGGGGAACAATAAGAGTCTTCAGCGCAAAAGACGAATTTTTCAGACTTTTCTGAATAATGGACTGTGACATGGCTCCATACCAAGTACAGCTGAATGAACTGTTTTATGAACAAATACCTGCAAAATGAATAACACGGTAGTGGACAATTCAAAATGTTTAACCTGATGATGGTGCTAGAAGGCAAGTCAAGGGATCATGAAAGTTATTGCAATTCATCCTGAGGGGAACATGATTATTTGAAACTAATTCGATGGCAATCAATCCAATAACCGTTGTGCCATTTCACTAAAACCGCAAATGTCAACCCTGTAGTGGTGCTTGAGGAAACGTCACATGAACACAAAATGTATTCGCATTTGTTCTCAGAGGACCATGAATGTACAACATTCTGAGCAGATTAATTTAGTGGATTGATACATTCGATGCATCGATTTATTTTGATGGATGTTGACATATTTCACTAGAAAAGTGAGAACTCTGACCTGCTAGAGGTGTTAAAAGCCTGAGGATTCATTTACTGGAGACTTTGGATACCTGTACCAGATGTCATGCTAATCCAAAAATTGCTGAGATATTTCAATCTGGACCGAAGTGAAAAACAAACCAACCGAACCCTGGAGACACATGGCTTATTCGGATAAAAAAGGATTCCGAAGTCAAGGATTCCGCCTCAAACGGGTGCATTTTTACTTGAGATTACAACTTTATTTTCTAAACTTTATATAGTGTACGGCTAACTTGTAATTTCTTTCTAAGCAAAAAAATTAAAAAAATTGAGAACAGTTCTCTGTGTGCTTTCAACTGTCAATCACTAAGCCTGGTCTGTAACTCTGTATTTCTGATTCCTCACACTTTTCAATTCATAGCAGGCGGCCTTCCCAACTCATGTCACGCATCATATTTGCCAAACATTGCAATTCTTTGTCAAAGTAAAAAGAAAGAAACATTCTACTTTACAGAGAAGCTCCACTGGGGAGAGTGCATCCTGTGGACATTTACACACCTACACATTTGCTGGATGCAACAGCGGAATAATTAATTGAAGACAAAAGTTTTTATTCTTCAGTCATCATGGCCATGAGACGTTTGTGTCCTCAGTCTTATACTAATAAGGTGACTCAATAATAAAGAAATATCTGGTAACAGCATTTCCTCTATCAAGCCTTTCATTCCACAAAAAAAGAAAACATTAATACGATGTTGGTGTTGATAGCCCCTTGCTCACAATGCCAAGTCCCCCGATTGTGGGAAAACTATGATATGCATGCCCAAAGCCTTTGGCAATGGAAGAATACGGCAAACACTGGATGCCACGTTGTGTTGAATACCTGTTGGTGCTGTTGTTGTCGTCATTTGCTAACAGTTAGCAACAGTTATGACAGAGTTATCAGCGTTAACGTAGTGTACTTTTTACTCTTACTTGAGTCGGTTGGTGAGAAAAATAATCTTACACCGTTATATTTGGATGCAGGTTTAGGTTAAGGACATTTGGGCAATCCAATTTAGGGGCAGATTTTGGTGGATCATGCCTTCGGCATGGTAGGGAAAAATATATTGCAACCTTTGCATAACAATTAGCTATTTCATGTTGCATGGAGCCTGTGCATTTTTTGAGCAATGGGGAACAATAAGAGTCTTCAGCGCAAAAGACGAATTTTTCAGACTTTTCTGAATAATGGACTGTGACATGGCTCCATACCAAGTACAGCTGAATGAACTGTTTTATGAACAAATACCTGCAAAATGAATAACACGGTAGTGGACAATTCAAAATGTTTAACCTGATGATGGTGCTAGAAGGCAAGTCAAGGGATCATGAAAGTTATTGCAATTCATCCTGAGGGGAACATGATTATTTGAAACTAATTCGATGGCAATCAATCCAATAACCGTTGTGCCATTTCACTAAAACCGCAAATGTCAACCCTGTAGTGGTGCTTGAGGAAACGTCACATGAACACAAAATGTATTCGCATTTGTTCTCAGAGGACCATGAATGTACAACATTCTGAGCAGATTAATTTAGTGGATTGATACATTCGATGCATCGATTTATTTTGATGGATGTTGACATATTTCACTAGAAAAGTGAGAACTCTGACCTGCTAGAGGTGTTAAAAGCCTGAGGATTCATTTACTGGAGACTTTGGATACCTGTACCAGATGTCATGCTAATCCAAAAATTGCTGAGATATTTCAATCTGGACCGAAGTGAAAAACAAACCAACCGAACCCTGGAGACACATGGCTTATTCGGATAAAAAAGGATTCCGAAGTCAAGGATTCCGCCTCAAACGGGTGCATTTTTACTTGAGATTACAACTTTATTTTCTAAACTTTATATAGTGTACGGCTAACTTGTAATTTCTTTCTAAGCAAAAAAATTAAAAAAATTGAGAACAGTTCTCTGTGTGCTTTCAACTGTCAATCACTAAGCCTGGTCTGTAACTCTGTATTTCTGATTCCTCACACTTTTCAATTCATAGCAGGCGGCCTTCCCAACTCATGTCACGCATCATATTTGCCAAACATTGCAATTCTTTGTCAAAGTAAAAAGAAAGAAACATTCTACTTTACAGAGAAGCTCCACTGGGGAGAGTGCATCCTGTGGACATTTACACACCTACACATTTGCTGGATGCAACAGCGGAATAATTAATTGAAGACAAAAGTTTTTATTCTTCAGTCATCATGGCCATGAGACGTTTGTGTCCTCAGTCTTATACTAATAAGGTGACTCAATAATAAAGAAATATCTGGTAACAGCATTTCCTCTATCAAGCCTTTCATTCCACAAAAAAAGAAAACATTAATACGATGTTGGTGTTGATAGCCCCTTGCTCACAATGCCAAGTCCCCCGATTGTGGGAAAACTATGATATGCATGCCCAAAGCCTTTGGCAATGGAAGAATACGGCAAACACTGGATGCCACGTTGTGTTGAATACCTGTTGGTGCTGTTGTTGTCGTCATTTGCTAACAGTTAGCAACAGTTATGACAGAGTTATCAGCGTTAACGTAGTGTACTTTTTACTCTTACTTGAGTCGGTTGGTGAGAAAAATAATCTTACACCGTTATATTTGGATGCAATTAAAGATCATGTAATTGTTACACACGGCACCAGAGTCTTCAGTTAGTGTGTTCCATATTTATTTATTGTGCTAGTATCTGGACGATCTTTCACTGCTCTAACTTGTTGGTTTTAGAGACCAGAGTTACAGCGCAGTCATGACAAACACCCGCTACTGCCACCTATTGGTGAAAACGAGTATCGTCCTGCAGCCACTGCAGATGAGAACAGGCGAGTCCACAAGTCACACAAACCATTTTAAATTATAATAGCCAGAAATTAATGCTGTCGGGGGGCAAGGTACTAACATAATATAATACAATAACACCTCTGAAACAATGTTAGCCCTTAAAATGTCCAGGGTGCTGATAGCGTGTGTCAATTATTGGATGCCTGGAAGAACTCAGTTCAACAACTTCTCTCGTTCTCTATATATATTTACTAAATGATCACAAGCAAAGTAGTAAGCGCTGCAATTGCAAAAGCAGTGAGTGGTACAGCAACACGCAGGTTGGGCAAAGAACAACTGCCCCACCACGGAAGTGGGGCCTTTCATACACAGTTTATCGTCACAGGTTCGTCTCGCCTCGTCCTAACATCTGATTCGCTTTATCCTGTCAAGAGGAGGAGAATCCCGTGTTCTCATCTTTTCTCACAAGACTGGAAAGTGCAACGACCAGTCTGCTTCCAGAATGTCAATATACTGATAAACAGTTGTGGGTGTTGAAGTGCGCAGGCGTGTGACTAACTTCCCTTGAGAACTGGACATTTCATAGACACAACAGCTGCATAGCTGTGTTATACTGACCTCGCTAACCTGAACTTTAATAGACATGAAGAGTAATACAATGAAGAATATCTACAGAATATAAGGATTTATATTATCAGTGCCACATAATTCATGATAAAACATCACAGCATTGTTTCCTAATCAGCCTCAATGAGTCATCTGATACGAGACATTTTCAGAAAGATAAGACACGGATTTGTCCACTTCTCTAATCTTATTGTCTTCATGTGATTGCAGAGACCTGGATGTGATCGGAGAGGACATGTCTACTGGAATGATAAAGGTTTAAGGACACTCACTGTAACATGTTACCACTCTGTATATTTACTTTGACATTGCATAGTCTTTTTTGCATGTGCACACGTTTTGCTGATTCAATTGTGAAATAAGAATGTAATAAAACAAAACTAACTTTACTTATTGGTGTACTTAATAGATACTATTAATGTAAAATGTTGTGATCACACTCGAGAGAAACAAACTGGGAATATTATCTGGTGTATATGTGGCAGGTTATCTAATCAGGAGATGATGTCTTGTCATTACATCACAACTAATTACAGGAGTCATAACCACATTAAATAAAAAACATTGGGGAAAAAGATTTTGAGGACAACTTTGACTTTTACTTGATCGTGGAACACACCTTCAACAAAGCTGTGGACACGTCTGTGCTATTTAAGCACTTTCTGATCGTTTGTGACGTCGTAAAGGAAGGTCCCTCGGACCGAAGCGCCGACTCGTTTAAAACACATCAATGCAGAGGCGATGAGTGTGTGCCAGCGTGGACCTTTTATTATTATTGTAGTTGTTTTCCCTCCTAAAAACCCCACTGACCAATATTCAACTAAAACTGCAGAATGTGAACCAGCTGGAACACTGGACGAAAATGTTTTTTTTTTTATACCAAACACCTGCTCATGTTGGGAAAACTTTATTTATTTTTCAGGACTTCAGCCCCCAACCAGCAATAAGTGAAAATGTTTCTCTCATGACCCTCTACTTGAGACTTTGCTCAAGTTCTGCTACCTCGTCTGTTCCCATCCACTTTCAGACTTCCATTCCACAGTGACGGAGCAGAAGGTATTAAAATGTAATGGAAGTGTAGACATTAATTTGGTGCACAAATTCATGTCTACACTTCCATTATTACATTTTAATACCTTGAAATAATAAATGAAATAATCTTTCAAACAAGTGAGGACGCATCTCGGCTGTCACCGTCTTCATCCTTCGCTTCATTCGCCCAGTCGTCTCTCTCCTCTCAGCCAATTAGAGTTAGACGCTGTCCGTCTGTCAGCCGCCGAAAGCTTTCCAAAGAATGTGTATCTCTGTGTGTGTGTGTGTGTGTGTGTGTGTGTGTGTGCATGATCCATTGTCATCAGCTGCTCCCTGACTTAACTACCTCTCACTCTTCCACAGCGAGAACTCAAGACCAGCACGACATACTTCCACTCCCACGTGTGCACAAATAACAAAGACGCAGGCAGCGGGCTGAGCTGCATCTCATTTCATCCGCCCACCTCTCGCCAAAGTCCAAGTATAGTGTGGCTGACAGCACCGCTCTTTGCAACCCGACAGAACCAAATCCCTCCCGAGGCCCGACGAAGACATGCATGAATGCGAGAAAAAAAAAAGAAAGTGCAAAATATATTTGAATAAATAAACAAGCAATGCATCGTCTTACATAGAGCAGCAGAATTGGGGTTAAGAGGGTAATATATTCTACAATTTTTTTTTATCGAAGATGATATGTATCTGATTTAAAAGGAGATGCCTTGAGGCAGGGAGACGTGCGAGGCGTCGGGTTTGTGTAAGGTAACAGCATAAATTCATCATAGCGTCCCCAACCAATAGATATCAAGATGGAAAAAAATGTATTAGAGTTCCATCAAGAAAACACTGTTGGCATCAGTGTCATTATTTATGAAGGCCTGACAAGGCGCCTATCAGCTCGTGCTTCCCAAAGGGCCGAAGTGATGCGACACAGACAACTAATAATTTGGTCCACATGCACGCTTAAGGGTGTCCATAGAGATTAAAATGACATTGTGTTAGTGCCCTCACCTTGTTACAAAAACAGGACAAAAACAGAATAAAAACCAATAAAAGCAGAACCTGTTACTAACAAACTCAGCAATTATGTAAAAGGAGGAGGGATGGACGATGGCAATCTTTTGCTTTAACTTATACTCGCGAAGGGAATGGTGATTGTCAACAAAGTGTTGGCATTGTACATTTCTGCAAACCTCTGGCAACGTTGAATGTTTCATAAATATGTTTCGTTGCAGATGTCATGGTCCCCTGTTTGTCCTATCTGTGTGTATGTGTGTGTCTGCCTGATGACACACGGTTAACTTTGTAAAAAGTTACATTACAAGCAACACAACTAGAAGTAAAAAATGGTATGGTTTGTGTTGACAGAATGACGTAATAACGTAACTACGCAATGTAGCAAACGCAGATTTATAACAAGCGGCCGAAGCAAACTTCCTTAGGTAACATCACGTAACAAGCGTAAAGTCAGCGTTTAGTTATGGTTGCATGCGGAACACGTGTGTTTAAAATTGCTTATGTCATCATGTCAACATTTTTTTATGTGTATTGTATCCAGACCTTTTACATGGTAAAAAGAAGAAGAAAAAAACTAAAGAACAGGAGGAACTGAAAGGACTTTCCCTTAGTGTGAAAATGCCACATTTCACTGGGCGCACGTCGAGCAGCCATGTTGGCTAACGCTAGGGTAGTGTGTAGCATGCCGTGAACTTACATTTACGTTGAGATCGGTCGACCAATGACAGTTCTCTCTACAGTCAGAGCTTGCGCAAGAAGGTGGAACGTGAGGGAGATACCATTTCCAAAACTTGTAAGGGGGTAATAACTATTTTCCCGCACGTAGCAAAATCCCGGACGTTTTTGGAATCCCTGCCGGACGCTTTTTTTAGGTCTCGAAAAGAGGACATGTCCGGGAAAAAGAGGACGTCTGGTCACCCTACGCTAACGCTAACTACTGGTGGCGAGGAAATGTCCCCCGCTGAGGCATTTCGCGCAGTGCCACTAAAAAGAAAAGAGAAAAAAGAAAAGAAAAAGACGTTCCTCCCAGCAGAGCGCGGACGCTGCGCCTTGACGAAGCGTCTTGGAGAGCGCCGCCGGTTTTGTGAACATGCACGCGGAGATGCGCTAAGAGGAAGTAAATCACTTCGCATTGCTTCCTCCGCTCTCAATCTGACAGGTGTCAGCCGTGGAAAAGGGATGGGAGGGGAGGGGAGAATCTGGAGCGCTTTCTGGACTTCTACAAGAAGCAATAAAGATGTAGGGTGTGTGTGTGTGTGTGTGTGTGTGTGTGTGCGCGCCTGTCCGCCTCTCTGTCTATCTGTGGCATGTCTGCCGCAATTTCCTGTGAAGAGTAGAAAGATGAAAGTGAAGGATAGCTCGTCTTCTCCCACCCTGACACCCCGCCTTCCCCTCACCCTCCGCCCTTCTCCTGACAATCTGTCTGGAATAAGGGCTTTCAAAACAGAAGAAAAAAAAAAGAAAAAAGAACAACAACACAAACAGAGAGAGAGAGAGAATGGGAGAGGAAAAAAAATGAGACTGTCAAGAAAAAGAGGAAGACTCAGATACACTCAGAAGAGCATGAGCCAAAAGGAAGAAAACTAATTATTTGGGGTTTTCATGAAGCAACGTCAATCAGTGAGTCAGTGAGGTGTTGGGAGAAAACGCAGGGATGGAGGAGGAAGGGAAGAGAAGGAGCATGCAAGGAAAGAAAGAAGGATGGGTGAAAAGAGAGAGGGAAGGGAGTTTGCTATAAGGTCACCCGTTTCTGCAGAGGAACAGATTTGTGAACTAAATTCAAGTAAGATGGAGGAAGGATTGAAAAAGGACATTTTAACTTTTTTGATGAAAGGAGGCTGGTATCAAACAAGTAAGGAATAAAAGGAGGCAGGAGAGGATGGAAAAAGACACAACGACCAAGATGCAAAAAAATAAAATGTACGCATGAATATGGGCATGAATACTAGGATAGGTAATCTGGGAGAAACTAGCGTGAGTAAGTGACAATTTTTAAATCCTCCAACCTAGAAACCCAGTTCATTGGGACAAAATAAAAATAAAAATGTTGAAAGTAGCTAACAGCGCTAGTTCCAAAAGTTGCTAAACCCGTCCCTTCGGGGCCTCCCTCCGAAGCCACTCCCCCAAATTATCATGAAGAACGTAAACAACGCTTCAGAGAATTACATTCAAAAGCCACACTTGAGTGCAAAAATAACATCTCTTTGGAGAAGAAGGCCTCGGGCCAACAGCCACGAGAGCCGCAGATGCACTTTCTGCCCCGACCGATCTCTCTCTGCCCTCCAGCACAGAGAAGGTCACAGTGACACATTTTACATTTCTTTTTGTCAAACCCACAAGCCTGAAACGTGAAGAAAGAGTGGCTTTGTACAGAGGAGCGAGCGGCTGATGGGCACCGGCCCCGGGGCGATATGCGGTCAGGCCCGTGGCTCGGGGCGACGCTCGGTCCACCTGTCTTTATACTCCTGCCTCCCTTTGTCTCCCTGTTTTAAAAAGGAGACCGGTGAGCTCCTGACTGCTCCCTACGGGGCTTAAAGTTGAGCCAGCTTTCCTCTAAAAACATGTTATGCTTTCGCACAAAAGAATCCAACGTCAAACGGCTTTTCACAACAGCTATAACCATGACAGGCAGGCTGCACCCCTCCCCCCCCGAAACATCCCGCTGAGCGATGTGTGAAAGAAGGAAAGAATGAAAGAATGAAAGTAGGAAGAGGAACCGAACTGACAAATCCTTTTTTAGAGGTGAGCAAGAGTGCACCGCGGGGCCAGTAGACCTTGAGATTTGCGGACGCGCGCCATCACCGCCGAGACGTTGCGTTGGCGTCGGCTTCATTAAAATGCAATTGGCCGGGGCCCGTCACCGCGGTTCTCCACATTAGAGTTGATGCGAGCGGCCATTTGGTCAGCCGCTCTTGACATTTCGCTTCCCGTGCCATCGCACCTGCTTGTGAGCGTGTGGCATTTCACCGGGACGAATAATTAGGTAGCTTCACATTTGTTCTTCAGTGTCAGTGTGCGCCGCGGCATTAAAAAAGAAGAAAAAAAAAGGTGGTGGATTTACTCCACGGTCGGCAGCTCTTCTACGTTTTTTTTCTTCCGTGTGTGACATTTCCAAGCAATCGATGATTAGACGTGCCGTGTGATTTTGTTTCTCCAGAGCAGGTGAAAAAAATTATACTTTTAGTTCGTCTGGACAAAAAAAAAAGGGGACGCAAATCTGTCCCTTCTTAACCCGCCGACACAAAATTAGCTCAGGTAGCCAAGCCGCGTGAAACGACCAGGAACTAGAAAGCTCATGCTGTCATTTGTCCAAAGAAAGAACAAAAAAAAAGTAAGGATGTGCAGCTCGTTCTGACAGCTTCGGTGAACTGACAAAAAGCGCCTCAGGACCGCGGGCGCGTTCAAACTTGGCCGCCGCTACGTCAACGTTGCTGCCATCCAGAGGGGTCTGTTCCCAGAGGGTAGTCAGGGCCGGGACGCTCAGAGTGCGTCGGGCGTATGAACAGAAACTGTGTGTGCCTGGAGCCTTTTTTTTTTTTTTTTAAACAGGGCTTCATTACACATATTTTCCACAAGCTCATGCATGTCGGGCCCCTGTCCAACTCACATGCAGAAGGGAGAATTTTGATGGACGACCCCCCCCCCATGTCCAAGTTTAAACAAACAAGCGGGAGACGACAGATTTAGGTCAGGATTTTTGCAAAAGTGATGCGTGCAGCAGCAATTCAATTCTCTTGGTTTACACTGGTAAGATGGAGCACGGCGCTGAGTCAACACCCATTCAGCGGCTCAATATTTGCTCGGCAGAAAGTACCGGCGAATGACGCCTCGGGTGTCAAACGCTGCCTCGTGACTCTCTGAACAACGCGAAGTCTCCGACAGCGCGGACAAAGTTTGAGGAGGCGCCTCTCTTGACAGAGATGTTCTGGCTTGTACTCGCATCATGGCTGTCAGAGCTCTCGGGCCTCGTCTGCTTGCCTGCCCGCCGTGTGCCGAGCCCAGGCCTGCGTCAGTTAGGGGAGCGCAGGTCGGCTCCGGGGCGAGAGGGGTTGGTCTTCAGGCTTTGTCCAAACATCACCACAGCTGATTGCACCAGCTGGATGGTTGGGATTCTCAGCTAAGACAGGGATTACTGACCTATGTCGGCTTCCCACCTTTACAGCAGCCACTTCGATGTTCGCCCGGCCTGAACTCAGCCGCCCTCAGAGGGTTGAAGAGACGTGTGCGTATGTGTGTATGTGTGTGTGTGTGCTTCAGTTTGCTTGTGTCTAAAACCTTGAAAAGGTAACTTCAATATCTCTTTCAACAACCAGCGAGAACACTTCCATCTGCAAGCCGAAGCCCTGTGCATGAGAACACACACAAATATGAGGCTGTCAGTCCTGCCGGGGTGCTGGTGAACACATATACGTCGTTTGTTTCCATTGATAATCATAATAATCACCTTAGAATCAGGCTGCTGATGATCTGAAGGTAATCTGACACCAAGAGGCCAGCTGGCACAGAGTCGCCTCGGTTATTAATCACACAATTAAACCTTGATTACTTCGTCATGGCGTGCCAAAAAAAAATGCACTGCCGATCCTTTATCGGCGGATATTGAGTAAAAATTATGCGAGTGGGAGATCGGCATTAATGCTTTGTCGTCGTCGCTGGTTCAGGCAAAGAGAGCTGGTTACGTTGACAGCAGCAGTGCTCACAGCTAACATCCAGAGGTCCATTGGGACACTTTATGGTGCGCTCAACCTTGGTAAATTACAACGTTATCATGATTTGTTCAAATGTAACTTTTTCTAATTCAGTTTTGTTGAGAAACTTGAATAAATACAGTTTTTTGAAGGAGATGTTTTCACAGCAATATACAATAGACAGAGAGGGAATTATGGCCTGTTTGACTTCATAACTTCAGCTCGAAGCTGCTTTTATTACACATTTAAAGGCTGATGACAAGATATGTTATTTAATAAATAAAAATATAATAATTTCATCCAAATCGTTTGAATTGTCCATTGAGTGTTTTGTTATTCAGAAACCAGACTAGAAAAGAAGAATATAAATCTGTATGAGCCTCTGCTTAACCTGCCACGGTGTTGTAATCCATTAC
The DNA here is from genome assembly GCA_038501785.1 of Myoxocephalus aenaeus. Classification (NCBI taxonomy): domain Eukaryota; kingdom Metazoa; phylum Chordata; class Actinopteri; order Perciformes; family Cottidae; genus Myoxocephalus; species Myoxocephalus aenaeus. The sequence goes on from JBAMJR010000350.1 coordinate 170,530, forward strand.
AACATCTCCTCAGGAAAAGAAAAGGAAAAAAAAGCATTTTCTCTGACAATCTAGCACCATTTTGTCCTGCAAACCCCTCGTTAAATCTGTTTATTCTTCAGTAGAGGTTTGGTTGGTTGGCTTGTGGGCATTGAGGTGTTTTGACTCGTGTTTTTCTTCAGGCAGACTTTCAAATGTGTGCTGGAGAAGATAACCCTCTTCATGGTGACCACAGCTACTATTTGTGTTTTCAAGAAACTTCTGCCAATTACGAGAAAATGACCACAAGACTACTTGGCAATGAGCCAATCAAATATGTGCCATTCACTTTCAGTGCCAAAGGCATTGGGCATGCACATCGTTTTCCCACACTCAAGGGACTTGACATGGCGAGCGTGAAGCCCCAAAAAATTAAAACACCATTTCAAACTGTTCTATATTTAGCCTTAGTTACTGCATATGCATTTCAGATCGGTTAAAAACGACCACTAAAACCACACTTTCAGGCCATAGAATATATTATTACAGGTTGTCATTTTAACGGAAGTAAAAAAAAAAACTACTCAGATTTAACACGAATAACAAAAACACATTAATACCTAATTACTAAATCCAGGAATATGCCTTACTGATTAATAATCATTGACATCAATACACTGGTATCACAGATTTTACAGATACTTACTCCTTATATATTACTGCTACCTATTTGAAGCAGTATTTTCTGCTGCTGTCTCATCCGTTTGCATTATGTTGTGCAGAAGTTCCCCATATAGTGTCCAGCCTCTGTACTCTACAATGTTCTTCATATTGACACGGAGCGTGTTCTCTTTGCAGCAGGAGGAGGATGTAAGTGACTAGCAACATCACGCATGTGGACACGCTGGGCCCAAACAGTGGCGAGGAAGTCATTGGACACATGGCATGAAATGGCTGTGAAAACCTGGAGAATTATAATTATCTGCATTGCACGGCCTCAAAATGGTGAGATTTTTTTTTTTGAATTCTTATTATTTTATTTAAGTACAAGCAGATTGTGTAGACATGTCTCTATCCATCTCTCTCTTGCCCTGGAGGAAATGCTGGAGAAAGAGCGACGTCAGAGATGTCAGTGTGTTCCCCAAAATGTAGAACTATTCCTTTAATGATTTTAAAATTATTGACATGGAGAACATACTCATAATTTTTCTACCAGTTTATTGATCAGCACAATACAAGAAATATTAGTAATTTCAATGACTGGTCAATGATTTTCCAACTTCTTGAATGCAATGATATGCTGAAGATTTTCCTGTTTTATTGTTGTTTACGTTGTTTTCTTTAAGAAATGCTTTCCTTGCCGCTTGTCTGCAGAAAATCTGGACACAGATTTTTGACCAATATTCTTAACTCAGTCGTGAGTTTACATTATTAATATTTTTGATGTAAAATCTTTTAAATTATGGCATTTATGATTTTATTCTATTTTCTTGGATTCTTGGATTTGTGAGTCCATACTGCTTCTCAACTTGAAAATATTAGCTAGAATAGAGGCTACAATTTTAAGTAAAGACACAGTTCCCGTGTGGAAAGAAGAGTCACTTCGTGCGACCCATATTTTGCCACGTGAATGCGACAAAACCTTTTTGAGTCACGGATTTAAAAGACAAGACCCCCCGTTACAAAGTCCGACAACTCAATAGCCGACATTCCAGCGTACAGTGTACAATCGAGCCGTTTCATTCCACAGCTCAATAGCTAACATTCCAGTCTACAGTACACAATCAAGCCATCTCATGCTGCTATGTTACAGGCTGAAGTTTCCATTGTGTCAGGGTAGTTAGCCCCAAAGACAGACCGAGCCCGCCAAGAGAGGAGTTAGGGCTGCCCGTCAGACGCTAATGTCTCCACACAACAGCCCAAACCTAAACTGACAGGCACACACCATACTGACAGCCCACTAACAACACGCTATTGTTCGCTCGCAAATGGCCAAGACACACCTTTCAGAGCTCACAGAGAGAGACGGAGCACAGAAACAACCGTGTACTGTGGGCCTCAGTGCACAGGAGCAACATCAATATGTCACATATAGATTAGGGTTGGTCCATATGGATCAAATCTTCCCTCACAATACATGTCATTTTACACTATGATCATTTGAGAAACTGATTATAGATTGAAAAATAACCAGATGATGACGTATATGTTATGTATGCTCAATGTTATGCAACACCGCCTCCAACGGCCTAATGCAAAGACATATTAAGGAGTAATTTATCACTCATTTCATTATAGGTCCAGCTGTAGCTCAGTAGGTATGGCTGGTCGCTCATTCGTCACAGGATTGTTGGTTCGATCCTTAAATCCTCCTGTCCATGTCTCGTTGATCGTTTGGAGTTAACGTTCCATGTAATTAAATTGTGAGCCGTTCTTAAATTAATTTTCTTAAACTTGCAATCATGGCCAGTAGGGGGCGACTCCTCTGGTTGCAAAAAAACAAGTCTGGTTGTATAGAAGTTTATGAGAAAATGACTCTACTTTGCTCTTGATTTATTACTTCAATAAACATTGTGAACATGAGTTAATGATCTCAATCCAAATCTTCTTCAATACAGCATGATGTTCATTTCGTAATTGATGGTCCATTTAGGCGGGGCTACCTTGTGTTGACAGGTCGCTACCACGGTTTTGTGCGGCCTGGATGTTCTCCTTGTTTTCGTCTTTAACCCTTTCATAGTGAGTTTTTCATGGGTTTGTGAAAGTTAATTGTCATAATTCGCCAAACGGGCCAAAAAGCCCAAATCAAGGCTTAAAAATGACACTCCACAGTGTGGATTGTCATTGGGTGATGTCACGGGTTCTATGTCCACTTCCTTTGTACAATCTATGGTTGAAATGGAGATTAATGTAAAAAACAACACATGACTGAAACATATGTGGCTGAGAGGGGGTTTAAAATAAAAGGACAACGTGTCCTTTTTGTTCAAAATTCAAACTATGGAACAACTATGGAAAAAGATGTCCATCTGACCAATTGCTTACCACATTCCCCTAATGCATAAGTGAGAAAACTAGCAACACTTGTTGATGTAAAGTAATATGTCAGAAGATTTTGTATTGCAAAACATTTATGGTTTAGTTGTGTTCAACTTAAGGAGTACATAGTATCACACTCTCGCACACTCACTCACTTGAGGAACTGTTTTTTTATGTTTTTTTGGTGAATCCCATTTTTTGCCATCAGCTCTTGTTTTTAGATCATTGTGACTCTCGGAAAAACACATGGAAAGACATGTAAATAGTGCCGTTACATCAAAAAAGGAGTGACATCAGATCCCCTACCTTCTGTCGAATCTCTTCCTCCATCTTGATGGGGGAGCCGAACTCAGCGACTTGACGGACGCCCTCGCTGGCGTAGCCCCCGTACTCCCACAGCACGTAGCCTCTGGAGTGAGACGCCCCAATCAGAGCCGACCAGTGGTTGGCTCGTCCTGAAAGACATTTTAGTTTAGTTTTTTTTTTTCATTCAGGTTTGAGTTGTTTGAATTCTGATAAGCAAGTCAAAATAGGGGTGAATATTAGGTTAAAAGATACACAATTTGTGTATTTGTTGGCTTTCGTTGGCTAGCTGTTACCCTGTTTCTTGTCGTTATGCTATGCTAAGCTAACCAGCTGCTGACTGTAGGTCCAAAATGTCTTTGGGCGTTGTTATATCAAAAAGATGACTGTATTTTTTGACAACACTTTTTTGCTATAACCCAGCAGACTTTTTTGACCGGCGGCGGCCAGCGGTCTGAACTCACTTGGGTAGTCTTTGGGATGGACTTTCTCCGACCAGTTGCCGTAGAAGGTGAGTCTGTACTTGGCTGTTCCGCAGGCGCAGCACTCCATTGCGGGAGCTTCTGTGGCCTCGCCGAACACACGCTCTACAGGGAGGCGGGACGTGAACATGAACAAACACCATTTTTAAGGGTAGACAATGCACGAGCCAAATAAATGATAGGAAACAGAGTTCAGGAGCTAGCAGTCAAACAGTGATTGGACAGTGTGCAAGCTTTGACATTAATGAACACCTGCATAAATTACAAGATAAATGACTACAATTTGGACCCAGTGAGAATGTCACAATAACAAACATCCCTGGAATAAACTGGTATTTAAATGACACATTAGCTTTGACGCAGACTCATAAATATTCAAATATTGGCCCCAACTAATGTTTTGCAAAGATAGGTCAAGGGGAGTACTTGAATATTTATTAGTCGCCAAATTATACTGAAGAAAATCCTTACTCGACATCTAAGTTATAGCAGGATGAGTCAAACATCGGAGGCGCCTGACGTATGTCAGCAAATGGAGACCGGGTGGCTTGATTGGCATGCATAATAGCCTGGAAAATTGTATTTGGGTTGAGGAGAGAAAAACTTTGAGTCAAAATCCTCCGAGATGAAGTTTGAAACACATGTCCGGGCTCTGTTATTTAATTGCACCATTAACGCGTGCTTCAGAGTTAAAAGAGTCCTGTCGCCTTGCTGTCTGTCTGGTGTTTATTTGGGGGGCGGATAGCTCTCCAAATATGGCGTGGCACTTTTCTTCTGCTGTGAAATCACAGGTTAACATAAAAGCTGCTCTGTGGTGAAATACAAAGGAATATTTAAATACATCAACACCCAGGAGATACAGGATTCGTAGTCCTCACAGTTTTCCCCACTGCTTCTGTCGGCCTCATATTTTTAGACAAGGGATGAAAGGCTGGGAGCTGTTCTGCTCTAAAAGTGAGAGGGGAGGGGGGGGATTGTAACATCAGATGGAACAAGGGATAATGGCACCATGATGGGCGGTCAAGGATGAAAAGAGGAGATGACGGGCAGCTGTCATTACCTTTCTCACACAGTCGAATAGTGAGGGAGCCTTCGTCCTGGAAATAAATTATTCTCTTCTGGACAATACTGGCCCTGGAGAGACAGAGTGGGGAGGAGACAAAAAAAAGAAGAACAATTATGAGGTGCAAAAAGTGCATTAGATGGATAATACTGGAGTGTGTGTTTGTGTTTTTTTTTTTATTTCAATATCTGATCCATGTAATCCTTGGTGAGAGGGGAAGGTAATGAGTTCCCTGATGTTTTATAGTGGACACGGAGTCCACATCTTTTTCACAGAGAAGGTATTCTCAGGACCTCGTGGCACAATCACACTGCAGCAGTACAAAATGTAACAGAGCAATCATGCCCACGGACATGAAGGAGAGACAGAGCTGGAATTAAAGTCGGAAGCAGGAAAATAAATCTTTACGCAGACCGCAGAAACACCCCAATTCTAACTTATGAAGTAATAATGGCTGGAAAGGAAACCGTACCAATGAAAATAGGTTGTTTTACTAAAGGCAGTTACATTCCTCTTCAGTAAAAAAGGAAATGAATGTATCATATTGCGCAGACAGAGCTGTAAAGCTCTGTCTGATGCCATTCCTATAGAAATTCTGAGGTGAAAAGGAAGATATAAAAATGAGGGCAGCAATAAGGCGCTGCAACACTTCAACAATACGTTTGCAATACTTTTACGTTCCACTGCAATAGTGTTACAAACACTCCAAGTACTTTTCTATTCCCCTTAAACAGTTCTGTAAGTTTGTACCTACATTTTCCTCAGATAAAATACCTCACCTCTGTGATTTTGAGCATTTCACATCCCTACTTTTACATTTTTAGAACTAACATCACCTGTTAGTGCCTGAGTTTGCTTTGCTGGGGAAAACTAGCAGCCTTCTATTGTAAGGTTGCTGCTTCGGATGCAATTTGTTGCGTTTGAAGCTCTTTATCTTTTCTTATTACTCTGACCCACTATACCAAAGATTATCAGTTCATATTTATGTTCTGACATAACTTCAATTGATTGCATTTCTGATTATGAATAATACATACATACTGATCAGCCCATACACATATTCAAACTCCTAGTTATATGGTAATCTACACCTACATGAATATACACATATTGTACATGTATTGTGCATACAGTACATATATCCTCATAAGTATATATGTATTCGTCTATTACTGCCAGCCGGCACATTTAAATAAATATAATCTGATTGCTTTGGGTGATGAAGCACTTAAAATTAGCTGATACATTTTATTTACCATTTACCATTGTACTGTTAGAACATCGTGGTGTCAGTGCTCAATTAATATCCCTTCTGAAGAGGAACGGGTGTGCGCATTTATCCAGATGACTGACGTCTGGTTAGAATTAACGAGACCGTTTCAGCACAGATCCGCCGTGGAGAAACCGAGTTAGCCTGATGTCAATCATCTCGCTAATTTAAGATGGATAATAGGACATTTGCTCGACTTTGTTGAACCACGTACGAAGAATACCCCCCAGGTCTCTTAACCGTTATATGTAAGACTTATATATATATATATATATATATATATATATATATATAAGACAGTGACAGTGAATGAAGGTAACCATTGTGTGGTTATGGGTGGTTATGGGCGTGTGTATCAGCACTGCTGATTATATCACAGGCTGGTATTATACCTTGTTTTATCCAGTGGTGTATAGTAACGAAGTAGAAATACTTCGTTACTGTACTTAAGTAGTTTTTTTGGATATCTGTACTCTACTTTACTATTTATATTTCTGTTTACTTTTACTTTTACTTCACTACATTTTGCAAAGAAAACTGATACTTTTACTCCGATACATTTCCCCTGAAACCTTCGTTACTCGCTACAAAATCAAATCTATCTCTAGAAAGAAAAAGAAAAAAACACATCCGGGACTGTGGTGGAACACAGACTCCACCAAGCAGGTTTTGCGAATCACAATATTCTGCATTTTCCCTCTACATCCTCTCGTCCAGCGCTCCCGAACCTTTATGCGTCACGGACCGGTTACGTGAAGACAATATTGTCACCGACCGGGTCCGACCTCGGAGAGACAGGAGACAACGACACCTGACGTGTGTTCGTTATGTCCAGTCTACTGACTCTACTGCTAACTAAACCTTTAGTCCAGTCTACTGCTTAACTTATAACGCGCTGCACAAAGAGGATGTTGAAATGGAAGCAGGTTTTCATGCTTTTTTGGCGATCTCAGGATACTCTGCCTTGGTTTTAATCCAGAACACCGGCAGAGTTGAAACAGATTTAAGTTTCATTTTTAGGGTAACGTAACATATTGACATGTGTCAAGAGGTTCCGTCTGAGGTTACCACAGACGGATGTATCTGGTCATTTTTCACAATAAAACATTTTTACGGACTTGATTTTTTTAATTTAACTTACATTTTTCATTAATTCTTTCTGTTCCGGGCGGAATGAGCATACTTATAACCACACTGTTACAACTCCTTCATAGTGTCATATTGCTTTTTGGAGAATTATGATGATACGTTCATAGTAGATGCAAAAGTATACTTAGGTACAATATATTATGTTGAACATAATATATATGGATGGATCACAGCCAACCCAGTTATTTTATCAACACAACTCCTGGTCCTTGGTCACGGTGGCCACAGCACTTCTCAAAATTCGGACCCATTGCTTTTTTATTAAAAGCATGTACTTGTACTTTTACTTTCAATACTTAAGTACATTTTATATCAGAAAAATACTTTTGATACTTAAGTACAGAAAATATCAGATACTTTAAGACTTTTACTCAAGTAGTATTTTATTAGGTGACTTTTACTTTTACTGGAGTAATTTTCCAGTAAGGTATCTTTACTTTTACTCAAGTACGGCTTTTGGGTACTTTATACAACACTGGTTTTATCTATTTGCTATTTGAAAGAAAGAAAAAGAAAGAAACATGCACTTTTATTAATCCCCTTGGGGAAATTCTTCTCTGCATTTGACCCATCCCTGGATAGGGAGCAGTGGGCAGCCCTGTGAGGCGCCCGGGGAGCAGTTGAGGGTTAGGTGTCTTGCTCAGGGACACTTCGACATGTGAGCTATGGGGGGACTGGGGATCGAACCGGCTACCTTGTGGTTGCGGGACGACCACTCATCCCCCTGAAATAGGCAGTACATATATATATATATATATATATATATATATATATATATATATATATATATATATATATATATATACACACACACACACACACTATCTAGTTATGTATGTATTAATGCATTTACAGCGGCTTGCAAAAGTATTCATACCCCTTGAAAGTTTCCACATTTTGTCACATTACACACCACAAACATAAATATATTTTATTGGAATTTTATGTGAAAGACCAACACAAAGTGTCACACAATTGTGAAGTACAAAGAAAATTATACATGATTTAAAAAAAAATCCACAAAGAAAAAACTGAAAAGTGCAGTGTGCAAAATTATTCAGCCCCCCTGAGTCAATACTTTGTGGAACCGCCTTTTGCTGCAATTACAGCTGCAAGTCTTTTGGGGTATGTCTCTACCAGCTTTGCACATCTAGAGACTGAGATTTTTGCCCATTCTTCTTTGCAAAACAGCTCAAGGTCAGTCAGATTAGATGGAGAGCGTTTGTGAACGGCGGTTTTCAGATCTTGCCACAGATTCTCAATGGGATTTAGGTCTGGACTTTGACTGGGCCATTCTAACACATGAATATGTTTTGTTTTAAACCATTCCATTGTAGCCCTGGCATTATGTTTAGGGTCGTTGTCCTGCTGGAAGGTGAACCTCCGCCCCAGTCTCAAGTCTTTTGCAGACTCCAACAGGTTTTCTTCCAAGATTGCCCTGTATTTGGCTCCATCCATCTTCCCATCAACTCTGACCAACTTCCCTGTCCCTGCTGAAGAGAAGCACCCCCAGAGCATCATGCTACCACCACCATGTTTGACAGTGGGGATGGTGTGTTCAGGGTGATGTGCAGTGTTAGGTTTCCGCCACACATAACGTTTTGCATTTAGGCCAAAAAGTTCAATTTTGGTCTCATCTGACCAGAGCACCTTCTTCCACATGTTTGCTGTGTCCCCCACATGGTTTCTGGCAAACTGCAAACGGGACTTCTTATGGTTTTCTTTTAACAATGGCTTTCTTCTTGCCACTCTTCCATAAAGGCCAGATTTGTGGAGTGCACGCCCAATAGTTGTCCTGTGGACAGATTCCCCCACCTGAGCTGTGGATCTCTGCAGTTCGTCCAGAGTCACCATGGGCCTCTTGGCTGCATCTCTTGTCAGTGCTCTCCTTGTTCGGCCTGTAAGTTTAGGTGGACGACCGTGTCTTGGTAGGTTTGCAGTTGTGCCATACTCTTTCCATTTCCGGATAATGGATTGAACAGTGCTACGTGACATGTTCAAAGCTTGGGAAACCTTTTTATAGCCTAACCCTGCTTTAAACTTCTCCACAACTTTATCTCTGACCTGTCTGGTGTGTTCCTTGGACTTCATGGTCCTGTTTGCTCCCCAATATTCTCTTAACAAACCTCTGAGGCCGTCACAGAACAGCTGTATTTGTACTGAGATTAGATTACACACAGGTGGACTCTATTTAGTCATTCGGTCAACATTCAATCATTCAGCAGTCATCAGGCAACTTCTGAAGGCAATTCGTTGCACTCAGAGAAAAGGGGGCTGAATAATTTTGCACACTGTACTTTTCAGTTTTTTATTTGTGAAAAAAATTTAAAATCATGTTTAATTTTCTTTGTACTTCACAATTGTGTGACACTTTGTGTTGGTCTTTCACATAAAATTCCAATAAAATATATTTATGCTTGTGGCGTGTAATGTGACAAAATGTGGAAACGTTCAAGGGGTATGAATACTTTTGCAAGCCACTATTATGTTCAGATATGTTTGAATAATGGCTTTACATTTGTTGTTATAGTTTATGTTCTAATAAATAAACACATCAGAGACGGAGGAGTACGTGTATAAAAATGTCCAGGTAACAAATGGATGCCAATATAAACTGATGCTGGTGCAACCGAGAGCCACTATAAGAGTCTTACAGGCTTTGTGGCCAAGAAAAACTACCCTAGACTCCCCGACCCCAGAGGGGGGAATCTTTATGTGCCTTTAACCCTATGTTCACTCAACCCTATGTTCCTTTAACCCTATTTTCACTCAACCCTATGTTCCTCCAACCCTATGTTCCATGAACCCTATGTTCCTCCAACCCTATGTTCCTTCAGCCCTATTTTCCTTCAATCATATGTTCCCTGAACCCTATGTTACCATAACCATATGTTCCCTCAACCCTTTTCCCATAACCATATGTTCCTTCAACCATATGTTCCCTCAACCCTATGTTCCCATAACCATATGTTTCCATAACCATATGTTTCCTCAACTCTGTTCCCATAACCATATGCTCCTCCAACCATATGTTCCCTGAACCCTATGTTCTCATAACCATATGTTCCCTGAACCCTATGTTCTCATAACCAAATGTTCCCTCAACCATATGTTCCCATAACCATATGTTCCTCCAACCATATGTTCCCTGCACCCTATGTTCTCATAACCATATGTTCCCTGAACCCTATGTTCTCATAACCATATGTTCCCTGAACCCTATGTTCTCATAACCATATGTTCCCTCAACCCTATGTTCCCATAACCATATGTTCCCATAGCCATATGTTCCCTCAACCCTATGTTCCCATAACCATATGTTCCCATAGCCATATGTTCCCTAAACCATGTTCCCTAAACCCTGTTCCCATGACCATATGTTCCTCCAACATTATGTTCCATCAACCCTGTTCCCATAACCATATATTCCTCAACCCTATATTCCCTCAACCCTATGCATGACCCGCCATGCTCTGCCTCTGGTTGGCTTACCCTGCTATTCTAAACCAACACCAACCAATCTCACCCCCCATGCCTAAATCTAACCAAACCAACTACTGGCCAGTCTGTTATGCAAGATATCAGCAATAGCATAGTGTAATATGGGTCTAAGGGAGCATAAGGCTTAACCTGGATGGAAAAAAAGGGAGGGAACTTAGGCCTGAAAAAAATAAAGATAATTATAAATAAAAACATGTCTAGATCATGTCATTCCATTGCTGAAGTAGGCCCTGAAAGAATACATTATACGAGATTCATGGTATCCACATATCTTACAGTAGCTTCAGGTAATATTCATTTGGAGTTGATAATTCCAGATGTAATTTTCAAAGAAATGAATGGCCTGTCCCCAAATTACATTTGAGAATTGCTATCTTCAGTAGAAGCAAAGTTTGTGGAGAGCAGATATCCCAACTGTGACCGTGGCAAAGTCTAAAGATAAGCAAGCTTTTATTATATAAATATCTAAAAATGCTTTTTAAGAATATCATAAAAAACACTGCATAATATATATATTTGTATTACATCATTTTAAATATGTAGCAATTATATAACTACTATTTTAGTACAAGCAGTCATTGTGTCCCAGCAGTAAGCTCTTGTCTTGGAGAGACACATGAATGTGAGCTAAACAACACTGACTGTGGAGGCAGAGGAGGGACTGCCGCCATTAAGTAGGAGTTATCTTTTATATTGCTCCTATAAATCTCACGCAGACTGAATGGTGCAATATACCCTGCAACATGGGTTGACTGCTTGGGCATGAAATTGAAAAACAAAAAGGGAAATAAACAGAATTATTGAGCAAAGTAAATTCTTTAATAGTTCCAATGAGGCCAATGGTCAACTGGTTTATTTATCAAATAAATCCATCAATATATCTGGCCATTTGGAAAGACATTTTTTTTTCCATCTGTTCACTTTGAGCTTCCAGTAAAATATGATCCACACCTACAGTTACATCTACTGCCCGTCTTTATTATCGATATCGCCTCTTCACTAGACGTGTCTGTTCAATCTGTGCATCAGTTTGAAAGTCTCCTCGGCTCTATTTTGAAAATGTGTCAATTACAGGCCAGTGCACCTCAGAGAAGGCAGACAGTAATAGAGATATGTGTGGGAGTGAACAAGTTCGAACAACGTTGCTGCATTTCCCTCTGGTCCTAAAGAGGTCAGAGATTACTTAATATATATTTATCATATATAGCAGTGGAGTTCGAGTCTAAAATGTGTCTACTTCACACTAATCTAAAGAATCTTCGGTGTTGAGTTGTTAACTCACATTATGAACTTTTCTAATTAAGCTATTATTCAAAATGAGCTATAACCAAAGCCATAATGTTTTTCAGAAGCCTAAATGTATTTTAAACTAGGCATTAACTGGAATAATTAAATTAGATTTGTTTCATTTAAACATGTACCCTAGGCAGCCATGATTAACCGAGTGTTACATTTAAAACGTGCAATTATGGACTTTTCATTGAGGCAGCGGAGCTCGTTGCAAATATAACATGAACAATATCATCACCTTATGAAGTTTGTGATGCGTTTGAAAACAATTGCTCTTTTACAAATCCAGAAGAAACAGATGATTAATTTACAGTGTCTACCAACGCCAGAGAAAAGCTTTGTCTCTTTCCCTGCTAAACGCTCCCGTATGTTGTTGTCTTTCTCCCACTTGATGCCTGGCAGGAAGTGCATAGTGGCTTTATACAAAAATAATTCTGACCAAAACCGACCAAAACAGTAATGTTGAGGGCTGAAAAAGCAAAACAACAAGCTGAAAGACACTGAAACTGTCTGAAGAGTTGAGGGGAACTGCTCAGTTGGTTAATCGTTCTATGTTGTTGTTGTTTTTTTACTTGTAGTGAAGTGGCCAGAAGCTCACCCCTTGCACAGTTATCATGAACGTGGAAATTAGCTATGGAGAGCCAAACCGTCTTTTTGGACCTAACATTTTAACATGGGGAGATGAACAGTTCCCGAAATACACTCACATACAGACAGACAAACGGATAGAGATTGCTTAGAGTTACACAAACGACTCATTTCACATTACGCTCAGCTATTTAATCTCTTGTCATTACAACAAAAATGACTATTGAAACTTTTTTAAAGGTGCAAAATTCCAAATGAGGGATCGCCTCCTTGCGGCTCTCAAAATGGCGTCGGCTGAGCCGGCGAGTAACGGTGCTAACAGCACGAACAACGGCAACAGTGCGGGCAAAGATAACAGTATTCACATGAGGGGGAACCAGAGGATGGGCTTCTCGTTAATACTTCTGTCCCATGTCCCCCATCCTGTATTTATCAGTGTGGTGCTGCTGATGACCACACGTTAAACACTGGTGATTCATAAAAGACAGAGCTTCACCAAACCACTTGGCTTCATCACAGAGCCTCACCTGCAGCTCCCCCCTGACATCCCCCGCGATGTCAAAACCTCCTCGACAGTGAGATTTGATCGCTGCTCTTTCCTTTTGCCATTTCCCCTCTTGACTCCCTTTAGATCTGGACTCTCAACACGAGCAAGCCCACCCCGGTGTAGCTTCTCTCTGGAGATGTCCTCTCGCTCTCCGACGGTTCATTCAAGTAGCACGCCCCGTCGAGCTGCCGGGGCGCTGTTGCCTCGGGCTCTTGCTGATGTACAGTAAATGATTGGCAGCCCCGTGCGAAGCAGATGCCTCGAAGGCGGCGCTCTACGCTGAGTAAACACTGAGCAAACTACACGACAATGCAAATGTTGCCCATAGTGAGAGATAGTAAAAGAGACGCTAATGTTGACGCACTTTAAACAAAGAATATTCATTCTTCCAAATCTATATTTTCCCATCTGTTCCCGACCTGCCACACTGATGTATAACCCCCCTCCCTGCCTCTTTCTGTTCAGGTTTCTTATTAAACGTGCTTCCGTTAGCATCTCTCGCCTCATGCATTATATATATTCCACTTCTCAGCGACATGTCGGCTAGCGTCTCTTCTGTGTACCCGGAGGGGCCTGGGTGGCGCTCCCATGCTGTTTGGATTCGTGCGGGGAGCTCCCCAGACAGGAGCGCCAACACATGCAGCTGTGTGACTCTTCATACCATCGTGTTTTTCTCTCCATGAAAAAGTGCTCTCGACTGCAATAATAAACAGCACCGAAGTGGAGGAAACCCCACTTCAAGTTACTGTACAACAACAACAAAAAACCTGAATTGGTTCAACCTGTCTTATTGTGTTTATTTCTATTTCCAAATATACACATAAATTGAGAGTGGAGATGGTACGACACATATTTGTTGGTAATTATGCAGAATTCCTCCCTATATGAATATATGATCTCTACAAAGGTACTCAAGGGTACGTAGAATATGAATAAATATTACAGTTTGTAGAAAACCAATTACAGAGAAAGGAATCAATTCTTCCTGATAACAGCACAAACTGTTAGTTATGTATGTTAGGATTGAAAGCATAAAGTGTATACAAAGTAATAATAATAAGCTAAGCTTGGGGATTTGATGAGTAAATGAGTAAGTAAAATAAGGATATATTCAGCTGTAATGATTATTAAAAGAAATGGTCATATTAAGGGTGGTTCACATTCTAATTAATACTGCCAATGCCATGACATTTTTTTGTATAATTATATGATTCTTCCATTGCACCGCGTTTATTTAACTTTCCTTAGACTTTGACGTTGACAACGCGATCGTCAGCACAAGCTCCTAAAATACTGCTTTTCAATTAAGACCCAGTGCCGTCTTCAAAGAGCAGCTAAAACGTGACCTTCAACATCCACTGTCGGATTATCTGCCGCCTCAAATTTGGTGAGTAGCGTATTCATTATAGTTCAAGGGGAGGTTTTGACTCGGCATCAGTGGAGAATCTCAGATGAATCAAAAACCCATTTTGGGAAAAGTATTACTTCTCATTTCAAATTTAATTATGTTCTGAAAAACCATTGACCGAATAAAGTCCAAATTAACCTTTCCATTGCCACTGCAAATTGGGATCATACCTCGGTGAAATGCTGGATGAAAAGCATGAGGGTGATTGGAGGTAACAATGTGAGTTGGATGGCCTCGCTAATGCAGTAAGAGGCGAGTAAGAAACACGTCTTCTAGGGATTTTTTACTCCAATTGATGAAAGTACAAAATGGAAAGTAAACAGCTACCGTAACTTACAGCTCAATGATGTACGGTTTGATGTTCAGCAGGTATGTTTGCTTACCATGTTCAGCATGTTGCTACCATTTGCTAATTACCAATATATCCCAAAGTGCAGTATGAGGATGATGAGAAGGTCTTTATTTTTCCAGGTATTAGGTCATAAATCAAAGTATTGGACAATAAAAAAATGTTGGACCTGTAAATGGTCCTAGATGGAAAGATCTTACTTTGGGGATGTGTATTGGCAAGAATCTGGAGATACAATATGCATCTTGAAACAAGGGCTAATATATGGCAATGCCATGTTAAATTTCTGTTATTTTACCCTTATTTAACCAGTTAATTGAGAATCAATTCCTATTTACAAAGACGACCTGGTCAAGAGGCAACCACCGAGGCCAAGTTGATAATAATAATAATAATAATAATAATAATAATAATAATAATAATAATAATAATAGTAATAATTCAAACTTATATAGCGCTTTTCAAGATACTCAAAGACGCTTTACACTGGGGACAAGAGACAGACACAAACAAAACAAAACAAAAAATGGAAAGACAAAGCAAACAAAATGGCTAAACAATTTGGTTGGCTGAAAGATGCATTTTTAACTTGGGGTGGACGTTGCATGAAAGGCCCACGTCTGATGGTCAAGTTGTCAAAAGTTGGGCTGGGTGATATGGAGAAAATCAAATATCACCATATTTTTGACCAAATACCTTGAAAATAATAGTTTGACTATAATCTTGGGTTTTACCAGTGGCACTTTCACAAAAAAAATAACACAATTTGATGAATAATCATCAGAAATGTGTTTATAATGCTAGAGGCAACAGCTGCTACGTTCAGAAAATGAAAAACGTCGCCTCTTTAAAACCAGGACAACAATTACTCCAATATTACACTATCAAAAATCTAACATGATATCTGGTCTCGTATCATGATATCGATATCATATCGCTATATTAACCAGGAGCTCATAAAAGTCATGAGCAATCATCCTCTGGGAGCATGAATCTCCTTTCAACTCTTTGGTAAATCAGGTCAGGTATCGAGGCATCGCACTGACAAACTTGCTGCCCCACAAAACAATAAGCGAAACAGAGAGAATGGATTCATCTCAGCTCGAGTTTACTTCGGTATTCATTATTCGTGGGCTTTCACGGTTGACATCAAACAGCAGCCCGGGCGGCTGGCTTCCCGACAGCTGAGCGCACTTGAAATAATCTAGTCCCTGTGATCAATACAAAAAGGCTTCTCTCTGTCTGTGACTGCGTCAAGACACAACCGTTTAGATCGTGCTTATCAAGCAGCTTTCCCGGAGTCTGGCAGTCAAACTTTTTGCTGTCGCCGAGCTGAGCAGACGACTAGTGGCCTCCTCCTCGCCCCGGAGCGCTCCAAGGAACAGCGGCAGAATACTGATGGGAAGACCGAGCTGGAAGGTCGGCGCGAGGTGAAGAAGTGATGGAACAGACGTCCGGAGGGCGGAGGAGGAACATTACGTGTGGCCTTGATAACGAGAGTGATCAACGGGACAGCCGCACTTAGATTGGAAAAACAGCCTCACCCTCTTTCTGCTCACACACACACACACACACACTTGCTTTTCTCTTCTCTTTTTTTTGGGCCCCGGGTGGAAACGTTTCCAGACACTGAAAGACTTTTTCAGGGCTTTCTGGAGATTAAAGTACAGATATTAGCTATCAGAAGGACCTTGGTGACCTGGGGCGGAAATCACAAAATAACAAACACACACACACACACCCTTCACACAAAAAAAATCTCACAATCACTTACACACCCCGGGGGCGCTCGTATATACGGGCACGTCATGCTTGCGAAAGAGAAAAAACGAGGCAGAAATATAATTGAAGCGCTTCTGCTGAAAGTCCTCCTCGTAGCATGCAGCGGTTGAAGGTGGAGAAAGGAGGGAAGTGGTGGGGGTGACTCCCCATTATTAAAGCAGTCTGGGGAGATTTGACAGGTTTCCCCCGTGAAACAGAAGTGTAATCAAGTTGTTTTGTACCATACAGTCTCAAGATATAAACAAAACTTCCAACTGTTTTCATCTACAGAAGTTGTCAAACCTGAGGTTGGAAGATCATTTCAAATGCGTGAGCGTTTGCGAGTTGCCTTCTTTTGAAAACTGTGAAAGTGTCTCGTGGGTGGAATCAGAGAGCAGCAGCATTAGCAATCGAAGCAACTTTGCTTTTTACCCCAAAAACGAAAAAGACAAGAAAAGAAGGTTGATTATCGCTAAAAGTACTGATTCTTAAAGATGCAATAATGAATTGTGTCCATGGAGCAAATGACTATGTGTAATATGAAAGGTCTTTTTTTGGAGGCACTGGAGAACCAGAACCAGGACTCCACAGGGGACTCAGTAAAATGAGGTTTTCTAAAAAGGACTCGGGTGTCGACAGGGACCGCCAAGATCAACCCAAAATGCAATGCTTTACAATCGTACTTACTTCAAGTCAAACCGTGATGTTTTACTAAACATTACCAAGTAGTTTTGTTGCATTTCTGTAATCCGAGAGAAAATACGTTATGTATATATAAATTTGAAAAATTATTGAGAATGCCATATAGTGTAATGGGAACGCCATTTTAAGAAGACAGGGTTGGAATGGTAGGCATGTAATATTATTACAAACACACTGTAATGCTACGCTCACACCTTTTGCAGCACTTTTTCGCAAAACTTTTTCGCTCGACTTTTTGTGGTTAATTTGTTTTTTTATCTTCGTGGCTTTTCTCCGTAGTTACTATTTCCGCCATCCACCATTGAAATAACCACTAGTTCTGCTTTATACTTGTTGTGGAAGTCCCACAAACGTCGGAACATCAAACGCCTTTGTGTCTGTTCATAATATTATTCGTAGGCGTACACAACTCCCGACTCCTCCAGGAAGACTGTCTGAATGAAGCTGCTTCCAGCGCTCCTTCAGGTGGACCAGCAGCAGTTTGATTCAGCGACGGCAGTGATGACGGGCAGAGCATCTCAACGCTGATTGGCTTTCGCAATTTCGCAATTTGCGTTGTTCGCAACCATTCGTGTCTGTGCATTACATGTAATCTTCTCGCAAGAAAAATTCACAACGCTTTTGGTGTGAACGCACCATGAGAACTTTATAAGAGGACGATGTGTCGTTAAGCTGGTTCTGCTCCCCCCAAGTGGCTTCCAGGATGTGCACTATATGGTGAAACCATTAATACATTTAACAGCATTGGTGCACATGCAACGTGCAATATATTTGACTTGACCTAAAACCATAACTACAGGAAATGCATGTGTAATTGGCTCACAGGGTGACCTGCAACATAGTTATGCTTAACAGCATTGATGAGAAACTAACCATTGGAACACAACGTCTGTTCTGTGCTACATCACTACATTTGCGGCCGTTTACGTGTTGGCTGGGCCCGGCTCATTTTCACCAGCAAAGAAGAAGAAAATTAATGCTGGTAACATTAGCATGCTTCTTATTTTTAGCCGGCGCTGAGCAAGCTTCCACCAGTTGAACTAACAAATCTCCGATCAAGTATGAAAACTAAGGTGTGAAAATGTTAATCAGCTACACCTGTTATTTCTGTTTCTGATACATAATCAGCATATCCTCTCATCTCACTTTCAGGGTGTAGATGCATGTTGTGAACACTAATTAGGGGGGTCAAAAAGGGGTCATCCTTATTAGAGAACCAATTACAGATGTAGATTCAATCTTTGAGTTATTTATAAATGTAGTTTCCTGTGCATGTTGAAAGACAAAACTTGATTTGATCCAATAAGGGATGGGAATAGAAGAGCAGATTTAAAACTAGATTTGTATTCAATAAAAAAAGCCATCAATAAACAACAACATCTGACCTAATCATGGGTTGAACTCTTTAAAAAGTCTTTTAAAAAGTTGGACACCGCCTTTCTTTTTGCCCGAGGTCAGTGGCGATGGTAAAAGCTAAATTTGGCTTGGCTGATGGACTCGGATGAGGAAAAGCTGGTTGCCTTTAACGAGACACATCACTATTTATGTAACAATACATACATGGCCGCTTTATGTGTGAACACGTGTAAAGACTCCTGTTGGCCTGTTGAGCCGAAACAAATAAGTAACTCACAAGAACATTAGGAACGGAGGAGGAGGGCAGCATAAAACACATTATTTTTTAAATACAGCGAAGCTAAAAATGTGGCAGAAAAGTCAAAAACACGCTTATCACAAGGAGCTCGGACTTCTTAAGCGCCTGTGGAGGCTTCGCATTTGCCGGTTCCCTCCGCCTCCGGCTCTGTGTTGTTGGGAGGCAGGCGGCTCAGCAGGATGAATGACAAGAGCCGGGGCGAAAACCTGGACCAACTGTGGAGGAGGAGGGCAGGCCTGACGGTACACTTCCTGCCTCGAGGAGAAAAGTAGCACGTTGTTTTCTTGAGGTAGTTGTTAGTTGTGGTGCCAGCAAGCGGCTGAGACGAGCAGCGATAGCGCATGATGGAGGGAGCTGTTTTTATCAAATCGGGGGACCCTAGGGCTGAAGGGGTGAACGAGTGCAGGTCCAAGTGGAGTTTGGCGGCTTGTGATGGAGAAAAGAGCAGCATTCAATGCAGCTGTTGTATTCATGTGCGGTTCATTTGCAGATTCCTTTAAAAATAGGATTATGGATTATTCAAACGCTAACTGAATGACACTGCTGACTCGTTTATGCGCTTTTATGTGTGAAACTTGTATTCTGCCGTCTTTGCCAGGACCCCCTTGGAAAATACATTTTAGATCTCATTGGGGCCATTCTGGATGAATAAAGGTCTAATAAAAATAATAAAAAAGGAAGTATTTACTTTACTGTCTGACTGTTTGGTCTATAAAATGAATGATAAAAAAATGCCTGCCAAATATTCTCAAAGCCCAAATTCCCAAAATCAACTTTTGGACATATAGGACTAAAAAGACATGTTTTTTATTCTCTTTTTCATCACTTCTTTTAAATGTTTTGTTTCTAAATGTCTCATGTTCCACTTGTCTTTCCCTCTCATACCTTACTTTAGGGCAGCCCAGTTTACAGCATTTATGCTAAGCTAAGCTAACCGGTTGCTGGCTGTAGTCTTACTTCAATTTTCCTAACTTTTAGAAAGAAAAAATAATACGTTTATTTCCTAAAGAGTCGCTATTTCCTTTCCTTTTTGTTAAAAAACGTCAAAATCTCTAGATAATCAGGTTATAGAACCAGGTAATCTATTTAAGTACTACAGCCATCCCCAACAGTTTAGTCATCCCTAAAATCCCTAAAATAATTGCATTGATGTTGATTGAGCAGATGTTGAAGTTGGAATGGTATTAAAAAAAACAATCCTGGAGGCTCGCGTACTGAAAGGACACATGAGATTACTACGGTGGGGAAGAAGAGCTGGATCGCTCCCAACTGTAAGGACTAGTATTTGAAGCTCCTTGGAACGAGCTGAGAGACGATGTGTTTGAGGTCCTGGACTGGCAACATATAGTCTATAACAAAGTAGAGTAGATAGGAACCGACTTCACAGCTGAAGTTTCTTTCTTTTATTTTTTCCTCTTTTGGCTCGACACTCCCGGGTGGATTATGAGACGATGGGCCCCCGGGCACAGACGTGCAAAAAGAGCCACCGGCATTCCTACACGCAAATTCCCAAAGAATGGATAGCGGCCGCTGATCCTTTGAAAATCTTCCCTGTCTCGAGGTCCGTTTAAAAAAAATATGTGGCGCTAATGATATAGCAGCGCACACACGGCCATACAATATTGCAGCTGAGTGCAATTTGCTAATTATTGTTGGTACTTGTCTCTTTTATTCACATTTTTTTTAAGGGAAAGCCAGGGTGGCCCCTGACATTCTGGGCCCCCTGGGCCTGTGCCCGTTAGGCCTGTTGGCGGTTGCTAATGTTGGCCACTAAAGTTATGTTTTATAGCGCATACCTACTGCAAAGTATCCTCCTCCCTGACTGATGTGAATTTGCTTCTGAAGACGGTGCCAGTAGCACCATGGGAAAAAAACAGAGAAGCGTCGTCAACAAAGACAAAGTGACAAGCGAGTTACAGCGGCAGAGCGAGGACAGTTAAGGAAAGGAGACGGAGTGAGACGGAAAGCCGTATACGTTAGATGAGGTAATGCTGAATCTCTATCTCACTGCTGACAGACAAAAGTGACAGCAATACGAGGTGTATTTGCATAGCAGATGTTCCCCACGCAGGAATAGATTTATTGGGCGAGCAAACACTGGGGTGGCAACGTGCCATCTGTCTCGTGGCAGCGGCAGATAAATTAAAAGTAGCAGCTGTGAGTACACTGTAGAGGTAAGGGCAAGTTATAGCATCTCGCTCAGAGGAGGAAGGGATGCGTGTCAGGAAGGTTATTCTCCTCGGGACGTCGGACGAGGAGAAGGAAACGAGAGGGAGGGGGGTTCAAAAGCAGAACTGTGGAGAAAGAGGGAGTGAGGCAGAGTGAGGCAGACCGAGGCGTGTTTATCATTTGTCTTCTCAAGTTATGAAAAAGCGGTTACATATTCCCATAACTCACTGTCGCTGTATGAGCCCAAGTATGTGATTGGTTTATGAGTTACACTTTACATCATGCATTAACTGTATGCGCTATTTGTCACCAGAGTATATTACATTTGTAGAAGAATAAGTTGTATTATTATTTTTTTCTGAAAACTTTTGCATTCTTGTTCTCTTTGGTTTTCTTCCTCGTGTTTTTTTCTCCCAATTCCACAACAGCCGGTGGCTCTTGTAAGAACAACGTTAAATATTAATAAGTTAATTATGAGGCGAGCCTCAATGTGTTGTAGTCCACGGGCTAAACACAGAGTTCGCCCCCGCATTTCACTGTGATCAATCAAATTCAAACAAGCAGCTGAGGTGACGCGCAAAACAGAAATAAGCAACTTTGGATGTGATTATAGCCACTGTAAATATCAGGGCAAAATAAAAAGGTCCATCCATTTTCTAATTTTATGGAATCTTTTACAAGTGTGTTTCCCTAAACCAATTTCGGTAACATCGGTTGGCGATGTGCATTTTGGTGTTGGCTTACAACAATATTATCAGAGGCACAAATTAGAGATGTTCTGATACGATTTTGTTCCTTCCAGATACCGATTCCAGTACCAGAACTTGCATATCGTCCGATACCGAACACTGGCCCAATACCAGTGTGTTAAAAACAGAAAGTACTTTTATTTTTAACAGCTGTATACAATTAACCTTGTATGGTTGAGATATGATTGCGGTACGGCCTGTCTCAGGTTAAACCCTTTGTAAAACATGAACTAATAAGTCAACTAAAGCCTTGCACACTCTACACTTTACTCATGGTATTTTCCCATTTAAAATACTGCCAAATTGCTAGCTCTGGCTAACGTTACACTTTCCGCTAGTAGATTGAGTCGCGAGTGACACAAGATGTTGTTCCTGTGAGCTGATGCCGTTACTGGGATCAGTATTGGAACAACTCTTGCTTATCTGTACATATGATCTGATGTAAAAAGGTCTATATTCCCTTCATACAAAGACATTATACAAATATACAATCGACATATTGCTTAACGCACACTCTCTATAAACAGATTTTCCATTCATATAAATATGTATATGGGGGCAATGGGACACGATTTTGGGATTGGAAGCGAACTAGTTTCCGTTTGTAGTCCAAGTGGTATTGGACCCCAGAAGATAGCCCCATGGCCCCAGAAGCTTATCCGTCTTTAGACCAACAGACGTTCCAAGATTGCTTTACACAAAAATAGCTTACAAGACCGAGAAAGCTAAACTAAGGGTTTAGCTTCTTTTTGTTTTTTTTGCAGTTTTACAAAACTTATCAGTGCCCTCTGTTGGATAAACATGCAATGATAATAAAATTACTAAATTGTCTCAAACATTCCTTCTAAATTCTCTGGTGTCATTTATGATTCATCATTGTCAGACTATACACTTAATACCATTAGATCTGCAAAAGCTAATATAAGCTAATACCGACTGATGTATCAACCTGGCTGGTTTCACTGAAAGATCTCCTTTACAACCGAAATCATTAGCTTACTCATTACTATCCATAGCACACCCACCCAGCACTGGGTCCAACCCACCATCATGTTCCACACAGGGCAACACTTAAGAATATTCCTCACAGCCACATAAAATAAGGCCACACACACACACTCACAGTGCAGGTTTAGAGTCACACCTGCTTCAAACCACAAATTGCCTCCCCGTAACCATTATCTGTCTCTTTGTTGTCGAGCCGATCCCATTACACAAGCCACAGAGTAACATGGCTTCTGGAGAAACACCTGGCGTTTGCTTGTTTAATGTGTTGTCTAGAACCAATGACGACTATCTGTAAAAGATAACAATGAGCGTTTAGTAGTCACTGGGTGAGGCAGTCCAGATTTTGTAAAACAAAATAAAGAGAAAGAAACTGTAAATAAAGTGCTCCTGTTTTGGAACTAAATGATATAACTTGATGGATCATACTGGTGTTTTTGTATTCATTTTACCAATCGATTACTTTCCATTAATGCGCTCCGTTATCAACAGCACACCATGTGCTTTTTGGATTGATTTCCTTTCTTTTAGGCTGCCACTGATTTCCATTCATTTCGTCACGGCATGAAAATCAACTGAGAGACTTGCTGCAGTCATTTATCACAGTTAACCCCCTCCTTTTTTTGTCAAAGCACCAATATCAGGGAACAGGGACTCATTTGGACTCTGTCATTGTTGTTGATGCCAGGTTATCGACATCGAAGTCTTCAGAGTCGACTTCTGAACATCCGTTTAATGTCAATGGAAAACACATTCACATAATCATTTTGCACATTGCACACTTTTCGCACACTTTTCGGTTTTCCACCAATATGTCTAATTAATGCAAGTTGTTTTGAAATCTTGGATTTCGACATTTGATAATTGAAAGTGTCCCTGGGTTGATTTAGTACATTTTGCCCTCCAACAATAATCTTATATAAAGATATAGAATAATTAGACAAAGATGAAACTCACTTCAGTATCACGCAGCCAGACCCAGTGGGCGGCGCCGTCCAGAAGACCTGTATCCTGGTGCGTCTGCGAGGGGTGCTCTCCGTCACTGCAGGGGCACAGTTGGTCATGAACTGTGTGTCCTCTTCATCAATGTTCTAGAAACGGAAGAAAGGAAAGATTTAGTATAAACATATTCAAAAGAAATGTGATGGCTGGTGAAAATGTCGCCATGATCTGTCTGAAGTTCACAATTGCCCTCTAAATGAGTCGTCAGAAAACTATCAGCAGTGAATTCCAAACTCAAAGCGACAGGATGCAACTAGCCTGGCAATGCATGCCCACAAGAGCCGTTATCCTGCTGTGGTCTGTCATGTCAATTGCCTGAGACAAGAGGTTATTTCTGGTAGTCAGTAAAATAGATGACTGATAATCCCCTTCGTCACTCACATTGCAGCCTCTCAGAAATGCTTGAGTCACGGAAGACTTGTTTAGACCTAAACATTTGAACTTGCATGATGCAGTTTGGCTTAGAAAGAAACAGGGTGTATGTAGGGCATATATATACATATATATATATATATATATATATATATATATACGTACACCCTGTATATGCCCTATATATATATGCCCTACATACATATGCCCTACGTACACCCTGTTTCTATATATATATATATATATATATATATATATATATATATATATATATATATATATATATATATATATTAAAACGACAAACTGAATTGAATTGAACAAGGCCATTGTTGTATAAACCTTTCCAAATTTGGCCTTTGGTGATCCATGTTTTATTTCAAATGAGTGACCATTGGAATATACATATAATCTTGAAGGTTTATCAAAAGAAATACAGGAAATATTGGGACAAGCTCATGTTCCCACCAATGCCCCCACGAGGAAACAGGCCCCAAGCTAAATTAAAGCGTAATAGAAGCAACATGTTTTTTTTTGTTGAGACCAGTACAACTAAAACTGCTAGCTGGTGCTTATTTTGCAGGGGCTAAGTTTTACGATGTTATCAGGGGAGAACTTATTCACTTTGTTTCCTCGTAAATATGTCGTCAGTGCACCGAGTGAGTCGTCTGTCATCTTCATCCGTGATCAGAGAGCAAGAGAACCGAAATGTTTAATGTACTGAGCTATGGGGGGAGCAAAGATGAGTTAACTGTACGTGTCCACTTTATATCAGTTTGGGGCAGCGAGTCATTAAAAAAACTCAACATGAATCTAATTTGTTCACGGATGTCAACGCTTAATATATTAGCAAATTATTATCCTTTTTTATGATTAAACTATTTATAGATATTAAGACGACATCCACAGCCATCGTGGACACATTTCTCAACAGGCCTACCGGACAAAGGCCCAGGGACTCAAAGTGTCAGGGGCCTTCACCTACAAAATGTAATTTAAAGAGCCGTGTACCAACCAGGAAGAGACTCAAAATGACCACAAAGAAACCTAAAATGACGACAAAATGGCCGAAACAACTATAAAGAGATGCAAAACAGCTGCAACGAGATAACGAGACCAGTAATAGACCTGTAAAGACTATTAAAATAGATAAAACAACCTCAAAGAGACACACAAGAACTACAAAGAGACTTAAAAGCAACTACAAAGAGACGCAAAAGTACAAATTACAAGGTGGCACAAACCAACAACAAAAAGAGGCTCAACATCTATTAAGTATGTTTATCTTGTTCCTATGTTGGAGAGGTGGTGGGACCTTTTGCATATCTGTGCCCAGGGGCCCATTGGCTCATAGTTCGCCCTTTAATTCTGCTTTGATAACCTTAACAATGATTTCTGCTTCATTCATTGAATCACACAAGTCACGCCAGCTCGAGCCAAAAAGTAAAGTTATGTGAAAGATATTCTCAAAGTCCCTGAGCGAGGCTTTGGTTAATAACAGTCTTGCAAATTCAAGACATGTCTGGCCCAGTCCCTCCGGTACTCGGACCTTGTCAGACGTTTTAAAGACTAAACACACACAGAGACAGATACGTAACATGCACACATGGCCTGTGACCTTGTAGCCAGTGTTCCCCAGCTGCCTCAGCTCAACAATAACAATGACCTAAGACCGTCCCACACTCCTGATAGGACATTAAGAGGGAGACAGAAGTCACCATCGGCTCTTTTCCTCCTTCTTTCACATACTATCCTTTCATTTCCACAAACGCATATCCACACAGACGTAAACAGATGCACACATCTAGACCATGCAGAAAAACACATGAATTTAGAGCACAAACACACATATGTCTGTGTATTTGTGAATGGACTTCCTCGGCCCTTCTTGCACAGTGTGATAACTTAGTGTCACCAACAATGTAGTTTTGTCAGTCGAAGGCAGAGACAAGCAACTGGCTAAAAGGCATAAGAGATATCGGGAGAGAGAGATAAGGGAAGAGAAAGTGGAGAAAAAAATAGAGCAAAAGGAAGGCATAGGATTAGGGAATAGACGGAGAAAGTTTTGTGAGAAAGGAAAGTGGAGATTGATAATGACTTCAAAACAGAAACGGCACAAGCATAATAGTTAAATAAAGAGCAGCTGTCTAGACATGAGGAAAACACAGTTTGATTTGTGTATGACACCGTCGGCTCAAATGTACGCGTTTGTACACAATTAACATCCAGAGCGATAGAACAAGAGTGACAGCTTGCATCAAGAGGACAATTGCTCATCACCGAGCTCGCTCAGACTGGACATTGTCTACAGGACAGCACAGCAGTTCGTTTTATTATAATAATACAATGTATTCCAGTCAAGTCCTAAATCAAGACCAGTGGTGTATAAAGTACCCAAAAGCCGTACTTGAGTAAAAGTAAAGATACCTTACTGGAAAATTACTCCAGTAAAAGTAAAAGTCACCTATTAAAATACTACTTGAGTAAAAGTCTTAAAGTATCTGATATTTTCTGTACTTAAGTATCAAAAGTATTTTTCTGATATAAAATGTACTTAAGTATTGAAAGTAAAAGTAGAAGTACATGCTTTTAATAAAAAAGCAAAGGGTCAGAATTTTGAGAATTATGAAGTTTATTCTTTTAAGTGCTGTGGTCACCGTGACCAAGGACCAGGAGTTGTGTTGATACAATAACTGGGTTGGCTGGGATCCATCCATATATATTATGTTCAACATAATATATTGTACCTAAGTATACTTTTGCATCTACTATGAACTTATCATCATAATTCTCCAAAAAGCAATATGACACTATGAAGGACTTGTAACAGTGTGGTTATAAGTATGCTCATTCCGCCCGCCGTGGGTCTCTTGGTACCGGGCCACAGAAAGAATGAATGAAACATTTCAATTAAATAAAAAAAAATCAAGGCCGGAAAGATGTTTTATTGTGAAAAATGACCGCATACATCCGTCTGTGGTAACCTCAGACGGAATCTCTTGACACATGTCAAGATGTTACGTTACTCTAAAAATGAAACGTAAGTCTGTTACAACTCTGTCGGTGATCTGGAAACCAAGGCAGAGTATCCTGAGATCGCCAAAAAAGCATGAAAACCTGCTTCCATTTCAACATCCTGTCTTTGTGCAGCGGGTTATAAGT
Source organism: Myoxocephalus aenaeus (assembly GCA_038501785.1). NCBI lineage: Eukaryota > Metazoa > Chordata > Actinopteri > Perciformes > Cottidae > Myoxocephalus > Myoxocephalus aenaeus. The sequence continues at coordinate 198,053 of JBAMJR010000350.1, forward strand.
TAAGCAGTAGACTGGACTAAAGGTTTAGTTAGGAGTAGAGTCAGTAGACTGGACATAACGAACACACGTCAGGTGTCGTTGTCTCCCGTCTTTCCGAGGTCGGACCCGGTCTGTGAAAATATTGTCTTCACGTAACCGGTCTGTGGCGCATAAAGGTTTGGGAGCGCTGGACTAGAGGATGCAGAGGGAAAATGCAAAACATTGTGATTCGCAAAACCTGCTTGGTGGAGTCTGTGTTCCACCACAGTCCCCGATGTTTTTGTTTTTTTCTAAAGATAGATTTGATTTTGTAGCGAGTAACGAAGGTTTCAGGAGAAATGTATCGGAGTAAAAGTATCAGTTTTCTTTGCAAAATGTAGTGAAGTAAAAGTAAAAGTAAACAGAAATATAAATAGTAAAGTAGAGTACAGATATCCCCAAAAACTACTTAAGTACAGTAACGAAGTATTTCTACTTCGTTACTATACACCACTGATCAAGACCAGCTTAACACTTGGAGGTCTGGTGGTCAATTTCTTGATTTTTCTTGATTTTACATACTTTTTAAATTCCCCTTTTTAAAGTCACTAGCATATGATACAAAATCATGTGTTGTATATCAAAAAATACAGAACAATCTCAGCTATCTATATAATGAGGCACCATTGTCCCAAAGGCACAAGTGTAAATATGAAAATATGACTAAAGCTGAAAAATTGAATCTTGATTTTGGAAATGTCTCATATTTGTTGTGAAAACATAACTTTACTCCGGTGGGATATCAGTTTTGGTGATGGAAATTGGTTTACCAAAAGGTCTTAGGTTCACAAAAGCAGTGGAATATATGAATAAAATGGTAGACACATGTAATTTAATGTCTAAAATTTTTTATTATTATATGGTGGGGATGATGAGCTGTGGCTGGCTTTGCGGCCTGCTAGGTGATGTGTTCAGGCAGGCAGACGGACAGGGAGGCTGCTGCAGCAATGCTACATGTTGTCCTCTGGACACTCACAGCTCTGAATCCACTCTGTAAAATACATTAATACAGTCAGTATGAGTTCACTGTAAGAAAGTTAACGTGATAGAGACAACAGTTGATTATGCACCGTTCAGTCATAGACACGGAAGATAACAGCCAACACGGAACTATTTACCGACGTGCTAATCGCTCGTAGCTCTCGTCAACACACGTTATTTACTGTCTTACAAACATATAATGGAGGTCCAACACTACTGGTCGTACTATGTTCACTGTAAGAAAGTTAACGGTGATAGAGACAACAACTGATTATGCCCCGTTTAGTCATATATACGGATGATAACAGCCAACACGGCACTATTTACTGACGTGCTAATCGCTCGTAGCTCTCGTCAACACACGTTATTTACTGTCTTACAAACATATAATGGAGGTCCAACACTACTGGTCGTACTATGTTCACTGTAAGAAAGTTAACGGTGATAGAGACAACAACTGATTATGCCCCGTTTAGTCATATATACGGATGATAACAGCCAACACGGAACTATTTACCGACGTGCTAATCGCTCGTAGCTCTCGTCAACACACGTTATTTACTGTCTTACAAACATATGGAGGTCCAACACTACTGGTCGTACTATGTTCACTGTAAGAAAGTTAACGGTGATAGAGACAACAATTGATTACTCACCGTTCAGTCTCACAGAAACGCTGTGGCCAGCTATCTGGCCCGTTAGCTCCGGCTAGCTCCTTGTTAGTGAATCCTTCAGCTCTGAAGCTGCATCGTCTGTCCCCTCCAATATAGCTCTGCTCAGGACTCTTTGCTTGGCACCTTCTTACTCACAGTGAAGCTTTGCACGCCTCATACATGTCCATGTTTAGATGCTCAGACGCGGAAGTGGAAACCATATCTATCCGCCAGATTTTTAACCATATTTATGTGACGTATTATTGTGATGATATAATTTTATTAAACATTTAGACACCTGGTGTAACGCTTCGACGCGGGCGCCGACCTCAGAGGGTTAAGTAACATTCAAAATTCAAGACAGACACGCGTTTGAACAGAAGGCAGTCACAAGTCAAGAAAGGTTATGTCCCAATTAAAGTCCAAAACACTGGGTTCCTAGTCTGAACTCAAGACAGGAACGCCCAAAGTCAAGTCCTTATGGGTTCCGAGTCAAGACAGTCGAGTCAGATTTCAGGAGAGACAAGTCCAAAATTAGGTCCCAAATCGGGACTATCAAATAACGAGTCATGTTCAATTTAATTCAGTTAGAGACCCAAGTGAAGATGGACGAGCATAATATATTAAACACGGCCAAGTCCCAAGTCAACAGGGACGGACAGGTGAGTCCAGAAGTAAAAGAGAATACTGTAGCTGAATCCTTGGTTTTAAAGTCACACCAGCCGAGTCCAATCTGAAGACAGGCAGGCCACATGTCAAGACCCACGGCAAGACAGTCCAGTTCAAGACAAGCGAGTCCCAAGTATCCCAAGTCAAAAGAATCAAGTTCCGAGTCAAGTTTGAAGTTAGGACAATCAAATCCCCAGTCAACACAGAGGTGCTACAGAGCACTGTACGCCAAAACCGCCAGACCAAGGAACAGCTTCTTTCCACTGGCCGTCACTCTGATGAACAATTAATCAGACTCTTCCATCTGATTCTAATTCAGAGATATGTGTCACACGTCCGAGGCTTCGGATTAGACTCTTTGTCTTTCTCTTTTTTTTTTTTCATTCCAATTTTATACCTTTTTAAACCTCCTGATTGAAATCATAGCTTTGCCTGCTCTGCCTTTGAGTATGCCATTCATCAAGACTCCTCCATTTTGTTCTAACGGGAAGATTAAGTCTTTAAGGTCATCAGATGACTGGAGGTCAGGGGTCAGTGGTGTTAAAGTCAAAATTGCGTTGACAAGTCTTTTTATTTTTATTTTGTTAAGCCGAGTGCATACATTATTGCTGTCAAGACTTTCCTTCAAACAAAGGAACCAGAGATAGCTTCAAAACCTATTGTTCAAAACCTATTGTTCGATCACTGGTAACAGAGAATATGTGAGTGATGGAAGGACAGACAGAGAGAGAGTCGGACAAAGAGAGGACGAGAGGCAGTATGGGAAGACTGGCAAAGGAGCGTTTGTTTTCACTGCAGAGGAGGCTGGCATGTCTGTGTGTGTCCACGGTTAGTCTCTCTCTCTCTCTCTCTCTCTCTCTCTCTCTCTGTTGAGACGGTAAACACAGATGCTTCAGAGTGCCTGCGCAAGCAAACACAGAGCCCTGTTCAAACACACACACACACACACACACACAAAGAGACAGAGAGCGGGAGACAGACAATGCAAGCCAGAGAACCCTGGAGAAAACTGACAATAAGAGTGATGTAAGGGTGTTTGTTTGTCGGTCGGTCGGTGTGTGTGTGTGTGTGCGCACACATTGCAGGTTTGTAATTAAATGCACGGCAGCTACAAAAGGAGTGAATACAGTTAAAACCTTTGGGACCACGGTGCGGAGATGAAACTTTTCGGAGGATGAAAAGAAGAAAACCCAGGCAGGCAGACACAGATTGAAATGTCACGTCGACGCTTGAAGACAAGCTGATTTCAGAAAAGAGTTCTCTCGCACGATGAAGACCTCGAAGGCGCCCGACATTTCGCCTCGAGCTTTCCATCAATCAAAGCCGCACTATTACTGCAGAACGTCACCGAGATCTCAGAGCCATCAACAACATTGCATCATATTACATTTTGTGTCTGAGCCACCCATCCCAAGGCAGCGCGTCACACATCCAAACATCTCCTCTGCGAAATAACCGCCTGTGTGGGTTTATTTTACTCGCAAATGGAAACAATTCTGTGGCTTTTGGCATTCAATTACACAAAACAACATTGGAGAGGGAGCGCATTGTTCATTGTGTCTGTTTAATATAAAAATGACCCCAAAGCCCTTTTTTAAAATGACATTTTTACCGCTACATACACATTTTAGTGACACAATGCTTTGTAGAGGTCAATTTAAGAGCATTTAAGTGTTTGTGTTCACGCAGACTAGACACGTAAATGGACTCTCTCTATGCTGCTGTTCTGTCCCGCCTTTCTTTCAGTCTGTCATGTCCTTTTCTCGTCTCTCTTTTCTCGTGTGAAAGCGCTGATGTTATCGGGGCTTCGGCGTGAAAAGCGCTGACAAAAACAAGACTAGTCTGTCACCTTGACTAAAGAGGGCACTGAGTGAGCAGACTAAATGGCACGCAAAGTGGGGCAAGCCCTTTACAAACAATATTTTTACCAAATCAGAAAGAAAGGGCTAATGATTTCATGAACAACATGTTTTGTGTTATTCATTAACTTAACAAAACCGTGGGGTCGTTATCATTCTGGACAAGGAAACTCAGCCATTGTATATGTGCATGTGCGTATGAACAGGGTTGACTTTTAGGCTTTTAAGATTTTAGGCTTTGGCAGGTCTGTGTGTGTGTGCGTGTGTGTGTGTGTGTGTGTGTGTGCGCGCACGCTCAGTTTGTTTAGCCTATTGTCAGTGAGAAACAGCATGAATAACCTGGACGGGCTCCTGCTCAGATCAAGGCTGAGTTACAGAGCTGTTGCGACTACAGCAGCCATCCTCAAAACCAAGTGGTGACATGTTCTAGGGCAGTGGCTCAACGTTTCCATTTTCATTACAAATTGGCATGGTTTGTGCACAGGCGGCAACCTCCGGTTATGCAGAGTGGATCTAATGCAGAAGTGTCTTAAACCTGCATTCTCTCTACTGACCAGCAGCAGGCGACTCCTCGGGTTGCAAAAATAAGTCTGGTTGTGTAGATGTCTATGAGAAAGTGACTCTTTATTCCCTCAGTAAACATTATAAACATGAGTTTATGGTCTCAATCTCTAGTTTCAAGTCTTAAGCAACATGATGTTCATTTAGTAAATGACAGACCATAAAGCAGAGTATGCTTTAGGGCGGGGCTTACTGCGATACTTAGCCGTATACAGCGTCTCTACGTCACTCCTCCACATTCTAAATATGGTCACTTCCATTCATTGGCTGCAAAAACAACAACATTGCGCCGCCCATAATCCAACTGGAGGCTTCAAAACGGCAGTCCACAAACCAATGGGTGACATCACGATGACCCGTCCACTGCTTATGTACGGGCTCCGTTTGTGGCCATCTTTGGTGCCCATCTACTAAGCATCAGTGATATTGGTAAGGTGACAGATAATGGGGTCAATACCCGCCAAGCCACAGCCTGCTCCCCTAGCTGCTGTCTAGTTGTACCAGCAGACTAAATGGCAGGTTCTCTCTCTTTTTTCTAGTGTGGCATTAAGGGACGACAACTTCCATTTTGTTGTGCAACCCTGTGTTGCAGAATGGACCTTAAACCTTGAAATAGTCTTGACATATTGTTCCAGTGGTGCGTACTGTTCTATAATTTCAGAAAATACTGTTTATTTCTGCATTTATTTGGCAAACTTTTTGTATTCGTAGTTTGAAGGTCTTGGGATCATAATGTTCATGGGTGGAAGTTTTTTTTAAGTCAATGAAAAAAATCCATTCTTTTCTGCTGTTGAAAATGGAAATGCACTTCCTGTCAGCAAAGTGTTAAGAAGAGCAATTGTAAAATCTTTGGGTATATTTAAAAATATATTTTTATATTTTAAAGTAGATTTGTCACCTCCTTGTGCAAACTCATTTTTCTCAGCCACTTAAAGAGCCCAAACTGAATCCCTCGAGAATCACATTAGTGCAATTAGTAAGAAAGAGTGTCCTAACGCTACTAGTCTTGAATGCATTATGTATTTAATAAGTCATAATCAGTGCAGAGTACGACATTATTTATGCAAACCTCAAGCATCTGAATCAACCAGCTTGTCAAGCATCCTAAATAAAGATGTGTGAACTGCCTTCTCGGAGGGTCCTTGAAGTAAACAAGGACATAGTCGTCCTCGTAAACTCCTGTTAATCAGAAAAACAGGGGTCTTGGGCTCCTGCGAGTCTGGGTACTTAGAGAGGCAATAATTACTTTAGGGTCACATTGGAGTGTGGTTATGCTACATATCAGGTCACCATCATTTCCAACTCTGCACACATCCTTTTCTTTCGAGCCCTCTAAGCACTACTTTGCTTATGTAATTGCCTCTATCTGAAACCTATGACTTGCCTCTGACATTTTAAACTGATTGGGTTTGTTTATCCCCGGCTAAACTCAGAACCCCAGATAATCCATGCAGGAGAAAAAAAAGAAGAAGAAAAGAAAAAAAAGATAATATCTCATGTCTGCTCATCTCTCCCCTTATCCAAACAAGTCTATGTTTGTCTCCCTGAGCAATAACACATCACTGGCCTAGATAAATATGACCCACGTCCCACGCTAACGCAAGGAGGGCTGGGAAAAACACACATGCAGACCCACACGTATACACACACACACACACACACACACACACACACACACACACACACACACACACACACACACACACTTATATATATATACCAACCCAAATGCCCATTGGTTGCATATTTAAGCACAAAGGCACACATTTCCAAGCACACAAAGGCTGCAGACTCTGTGGGATACACAGATGCACTTTGGGGTCTGACACATTAAAACAGAAGTCCTTCAATGGCGGTAATGGGGGACAGAGAGCAGATTATTGTTTGAGGAAAAATAAAAATAAAATAAACAATAAGCAGCAACTCTCAATTGTGGTGTTTTAGTGAAACAGAGGGCGGGCACATTCCAGGACAGCTGCCAGAATCAACCAGAGTACCAGAGAGCCAAATGAGCGAGAACCGGCGCACGGGGAACCGCAACTGTCCTCATTTGGCCCCGCTCCCACGGCACAATAACAGTCATGACATTGCAAAAGTAGCCGCGTAATTAACTCAGGGAGAATAAACTGTCAGGAATATGAATTGCTGTGTCGATTTATTCCAAGTATTATTATGTAAACCGCTCGGATGAAGAGAAGCAGAGTTTGATGGATTGAGGTTGTTTAGACTCTTGTTTTTTTAAGTCTCATGCTGCAGCTTCTCTTGGCGGCCCGCTAATGTGATCGGGACATAACGGACGGCGTATTTACTAAAAGGCAATCATACTGAAAAGTAATTTCTGTGACCACATCCATCCAAGGTTTCCACTGATGTAGTCCTCAGAACGATACGAACATCTTGCAGGAGACATTGTCAACTTCTCAGAAACCAAACATATTCTTTAACGAGTAACTGCAGTGCACACATTAAATGTTTTTTTAAAGCTATGAACTACATACAATAACTGTACTGTGATGAAGTTAACATCGACATTGCTGAACAAATGTATAAAGCATTGGCCTGTATGAGCTGAACATGGATCCAAATGCCATCTACTGTTTTAAAATCAGCCATAATCTTCAAGGCCAATTCTGAGCAAGAGTCGACAATTTGAGACTAATCTAAATCATGAAATAAAAGAATGTAAATGCCCCCTAATCCGTCCCCCGCTCCTCGCCTCTCCCCACTGCATTTATCCTTTTTATACTATTTCCATAACCACTGTGTGTCATTACAATAACAGTTTGTGTACTGGGAATGAAGCCAACAGCACATCCCAGAATCTGGTGAATCAGTGTTAAAGACCGATTCTCCGGCGACAGCAATGGGCTTCCTACCCTGTGACGAGAGTGTGTAGTGAAGCATTAAGTTATTTCATTTGTTTTAATTTAGCAGCTGGCTAGCGGTAGCTAACGAATAGCGTGCCAATTCCAGCATGTTTTCATGCTAACGTTGCACCCGGCTGTAGTCTCTCTCAGCTAAAGGGGAGTCATCAAAGTGCTGCATGCCATATCGCTGTTTTCCAAGTTACTGGAAACGTCATATTGGTGGACTCTGCCTCGAGGCTTTCGTCGTACAGAGGTTCATCTTTATAAACGTGCATTCATATGCAGAACCTGTAGGTAGCTTGAAAATATTTTGGTCTTGGAAGGGTTCTTGATTCCGCTGTAGTCCGAGTAGTATTGACCAATCCCGTCTGAGCAGGCTTTGGTTAAATGCAGGTAAAGAGTCCATGTGGAGAGCATTGGCCAAAATGCAATCTGGGAATCCACCGGCTATTTATTGCAAAATGGTGCGGTGGGGCGGGGTGAGGCTCAGACCTGGGGGCGTTAAAGTTAAACTTTAAACACTTTGGCTGCAGCTCATCTCTAGAGACCTTTTGTTATTATTCCACATGGATAAAAGTGTCAATCGCAACTGTCGATTACGCAACAAAAAGTGTCTGATGGATTTGCCAATATTTAATAAACCAGATTGTCTACTTTAATTTTGTTCAAGCTCCCACACGTTTGCAGCTCCTGCTCGTCGCCTTGTTCTCCCCGGTCTCTGCCTCGCTGCAGACTCCGGCGGGACTCCGAGGTCGAGACTAGGAGGTATTTATTGAAAAATCAAATAGAGCAGGGAGTGAGGAGCGATGTACACGGAGTGGGTGTTTCAAAATCACCTTTGTCTCAATTCAGCCAAAACCAAGGTGCTACTGTGAGCTTCAATGAGGTTATCCTGTTCTGGTTAGTGAGGACTGATCACACTGGAGTCCAAGCACCAAACTCCACGTAAAAATGTAATAAAATCACTAGAAAAAAACATCTCTAAAAAATGTTTTAGAGATGTTTTTTTCATCCGTTGGCAGTAATTAATTGAATCATTTGTATGGCAGTTGTAAAAACCTGCAAAGCATATTCATGATAATTTAGGGGTTGGGAAAGTTGGAGAGAGAATTCAGAGGCAGCCAAGCAAGCGTGCACGGACAGGACGGTCGACAGGATGAAGAAATGATCTCGGAAGCACGTTAAGCGCCACAAACTGCCGAGACTGCAAAATCCTTTGTTTCTGATCGTTTAGTTTTTTTTGATGAATATATTTAGAAACTGCAGTTGGATTTGCATAAAAAGACACATGATGATAGATAATCATGGGATATTTTGACCAATGGATTTCCATGACTTTAAACCAAATTTCCATGACCAAACATTTTGTGAAATCTCGGTGTAAACATGAACAAGTGAGAACATGTAGTATTTAAACTAACAATGAGAATACAAAGCATACAGTAAACCTTAAATGACACAAATGAATGAGAGACAATAGTTTGATTAAAAGAATAAACATTTATATAGATGCCTGTATGTATGCCTGCTTATATTTTGAGCATCTTTCTTTTAAAAGCATTTTAATTATTTCAAACTCAGCGTAAATGAACGTCATGAACACATGAATATAACACATTTACATGACTTTTACAAAACATTTGGGATTTTATTTTTTTCAAGGACTTTTCCAGGCCTGGAAATAACCATTTTAAAATTCCATGACTTTTCCAGGTTTTCCATGACCGTAAGAACCCTGAATATATAATAAATAGCAGTAGTTTATGAGAAAACTGCGCAAGAGTTCAAAATTAACAAAATCCTATAACAACGTCCTGATACGCTAAGTGATTCGCCAACGGCTGAATTTTCCACTAAATTGGATTAAAATCTGCTCCCAATTATATACAAAAATAAATTACAATGTCTGCCTTTAATCTAAAACCAACGATTTTTGCACACATCGATATTTTAGACAAAAGTATTTTTACACAACTTTGTGGCAACCGCAGTGCAGAACCTGTTTATTAGGCAACAACACTACCATGGTTAGATTAAGGTGGTTTGGGTAAAAATGACTGCGTATGTTGTATAAAATATATAACTTTGTTCCAGAACTTACATTAGTTGCGTTAGTTGAGTATGCAAGTTGCGAGAAAAAAGGCAAATACTTTTGGGTTCACACAGGACATGAACAGTGGACTCCCCCGGGTGAAATTCCTGTGTTTGTCGACCCGACCTCCTCCAACTGGACTGTATTGCTTTTTGTCGATTTTCAACGTTTGGACCATTGCGGATGTTATAGTTTGTAGTGCTGTTGAATTGTATCAAAAAAACACTGATGTTCATAGTAATAATATAATGTCCAACACATATATTTCCAATTGAATCCAGTGAAGAACGGCAACGGCAAAATATCCCTGACTATTTATTGGTTTTGGCACTTTCTTAAAGGGGCACTGTGGAGTTTTCCTGTAAAGCAGTAAAACTTGTTCTCTTCTATCCTCAAGTGACGGCCAAGTCTCTCCGTCTGGTACTCTGGTCCAGACAGAAATATCTCAACAAGTACGGGATTTACTGCCATGAATAACTGTTATACAATAGTGTTCCCTCTAGTGCCACCATGTGCAAATACACATGGAGATGGATAACGTTTTAATTAAGAGCAGTAGATTAAAAGAGAAAAACAGTGACACAATTTCGCATTTTTGCAATCAAAGAAATCCTTTAAAAACTTCTGGATGCACTAATCGTTTCGCCCATAGGTGAAAATGTTCCACCACATTTTATTGAAATTTGCTCCAAATTTTCTTCTTTTTTTACACCCCCGTACTGTTTTAACATGATATGGCCATAAATAATTGGTTTTACCGTTGTGTTCTTTTTAGAAGAGCTGGTAGAAATGAATGGAACATGGGAGCCAGGCCTTGTCACCCAACTTCAGTGGCTGACCTCACTTATGATCGTCCAGGTTCCAAAAGCATAGACCAGAAGGTTGGAAGGTGCACATTACACGGAGTTGCCCCGTTTATTAGGTGCACGCAGCTGAAATTACAACGTCGTGCATCTTACAAAAAGCGGTCATCATTTTCTGCACGTTCTCCCGGGCGAGGCCTTCCACTGCAGAACCCGTCTAGGCAACACAACTACTTGGCTAGGGTTCGGAAAAAGATGTTAATAGGATAAGTATGTTTGAACTACACTGTCAAATTTAGGAAAATGTTGTGGTTGCCACCCGCCAACCGTCCAACAGCGGAACAATCTGAAACCAGCAGTAGTAATGTTTAATCTCATTGCCCGCATGTTTTTGTGCTTGAGCGATACCAAAACTCCACAGGGTACCTTCAAATAATGTGTCCGTAGATTGATTACATCAAGGGATGTTGATGATTAACCGTTTAACCAATTCAATTAGATCATGTTGACAAATGAACGATTTTTCTAAAAGGCCGAGCAAAACTCGGGAGGAGCGGCTCGTCACTAAAATGCGGATTGCTGGTCCACCTTAAAAGGTCAGCCCGCCTTAAGCGAGCCTTGGCGGGAGTTGTTGCCAACGTTTACGGGGCTAACCCCCTTCACTTCAAATCAGCAGGTGGCGAGCAATACACGTGCACTGACTTGAGGATTTGTAGCATTTATTCACTCGCAGCTCAGCCAATAGACGCGGTGGCCACCGGGAAAAGCGGCCGACAGTCTGATGAAGTCGGTGGGCTTCGTGGAAACACAGACGGGGACTCTCGCCCGCTGCTGTCCACATTGAAGCAAGCGAGAGTCTGGTTAGCATCAGGGCGTCGAGCCACAGCCGCGGACGTGTGTTCCTGTTTACACTGAGCTGGAGGTAATTGAGGAAGTCTGGCTCTCTCCTCGGGAGCTCTCCGCCGCTCAGCGGGGGCCGTGTTACTACCGAACCAAACATCTCACATCTCACTCCTGCTTTCTCCCTCGACTCTCTGTGTTTATCTCTGCCCTCACATACCTCCCTCCTTCTCTCGGCCCTCCTCTGCTGCCTTCTCCTTCAATCTCTCCTCCCGCTGGGGGTAAATGGGGAAAGATGCCATACCTGACCCGAACCCCCGAGAAGAGGCAACCGCATCCTTTTTTCTACTCCGCCACAGCAGGAGAGTTAACAGATTCCTAGCTTCATTCGTGTCCGTCAGCGGCACCTCCTTCGACCTCCATATCGGGAGACAGCGGGAGGGGGGGGGGGGGGGATGAGCTCAAACAAATGAGCTCATCTGTTTGGTGAACCTTCCCAAGAAAACCCCCATCCTTCCTCACCTGGAACTGGCCGGTGTAGTCGTCGTCCGTGGTGCCCTCTCTGCCCTCCTTCAGCGCGATGAGGGTGAAACCCCGGAAGTAAGCGGGGCTGGTTGCCAGGAGGACCACTGTTAAAGAGGAGGGGAGTGTTTTTAACTCCAGACGGTAGACAGTAAAAGCATCTGCACACTTTGGGGGTCACAAAAAACATGAACGCGACATGAAAAGCAGGAACCGTGTGAGCGTCGGGTGTGACTGGTGGAAGAGTGAGGGGTAATACATCCCACGGTAATAACAGAGAGCCTGTCAATCTCACGCGGGGAGTTCAGTGTGAAGGATTTTATTCGGCTCACATTTTATTCGGCTCGCCCTAACCTTGGATTTTCAAACCAGCCCATTTATCTTGAAATCTGACAGGGAAAATGTCAATATTTTCAACCTCATCCAGATTTTTTATTTTTTTTATTGAACATATTTGCTGCTTAAAGGCAGTGTAATAACGTCAGTGTTTTTGCCCCTGGGTGTTGTCCTTCACAGGGCTCTGATTGCTGATTAGAATGTAGCCTTGTATTGCTAAATGTGGCATCAGAATCAGAATCCGTTTATTTACCAGGAATGTTTACACAAACAAGGATTTTTTCTTGGCGGAAGGTGCATAACATTAGACATTAGATGAGACAATCAACAATCAACGACAACAACAGTGCAATAGATATTAAATTAAGTATAAGATAAAGTGCTCAGAGAAACAGATAACGTTAATGTAAAGTGTATGTTAAAGTGTACTGTTAAAATGATATGTGTATTTCACAGCCCGCCCCCGAAAAATTGCATGATATGGAAAATGATTTCAGTGGGGAGACTTCAACACAAGGTGATGATAATACATTTTGGATTTTAAAAAGCAGAGAACGTGAAAAGGTTGTTATTGATTGTTGACAATTCCTAGCAGTTCTAAACTTCCCTGAGAGTAAACCAAAGTGTTTTTGTTTAGTTTTTCTCACGTGGACACCAGGCAGGATAGGGACTTTTAACCAGAACCAGATCTGTGAGCCGTTCTTCTCTGAGCGTGACCCCTCGTTTAGGGAGAGGAGAGGAAGTGAATATAGGTCAGCCAGTATAACATTAGAAGCCTCATCAGGCCACAACTCTCCCGCAGGAGCCAGAGGAGTCGCGCCAGCTGGTTTGGAAACTGTGTCCTCCGGGCTGCGATTACTTGCAATGTACATACCCAAGTGTTCTCTTTAGGAATACTGTGCATTGTAGTGCACATATGCCCTGTTTAACTTGACAAACACTTAATGTGGCGCAGCTTTACGCACTGATTGCGCAGACGGACTGGTAAACAACATAAAAGTCTACCTCTGTAGGTGCTGCCCGGATGGTAGGTCTCCGGGTCCCCCTCCACCCGGAGCCGGAACTCGTGGTGCCCGTCCTTGCGGGTCCCCTGGGTCTGCGCCCGGAGGATCCGCCCGCAGTACCCGTCCAGCCTGCCGCCGGCGGGCTCCTCCACGAAGGCGACGGCGTTGCACACGAAGCTCGAGGCGAAACAGCAGAGCAAAAACAGCACGTGGAGGTACATTCCCATCTCGGAGTCCGGAGATGAGTGTGTTCAAGCCCCAAGAAAAAGAAAAAAAGAATTAAAAACACTCAGTGGAAAGGCGAAACCGCGGACAGAGGATCAGCTCCAGCCCTCTTTCCACATGAACTCCCAACCCAACTACAGCGGCGTCACAGTCAGTGGTGAAGGTGGAGAGAAGGAGAGTCCATCCTGAGCTGGAGAGAGAGAGAGAGAGAGAGAGAGAGAGAGAGAGAGAGAGAGCGCGTCAGGGGCGCACCGCGGAGAGGGTGTGAGAGAGGAGCTGCTGCTGCTGCTGCTGGTCCCGGATCAGTGTGCAGCGCTGACGGAGAGCCTGGGAAGCAGCGGGGTGGGTCGGGAGGAGGGGGGCTGCCAAATAACCGAGCGCGGGTGCACGCGGCTGTCTCCTGGATGTTTAGGCGAGGGAAGGTCCAAAGCTGGAGCTCCGCACTTTTAATAAGAGCCCGCCAGCCCGCCCTCCCCTGTCTGTCTGACACGTTCTGCTCGCTGTTCAAAAGCGACAGCAGTTTTAATTTTTTTGCAACATAGTTGTATCGAAATGTTGTTTCCCCCCCCCCCTCCTGTACTGTCCCGTGCGTATTTACGCATTATCTGTGTCACTGTCACCAGAGTTCAACGTGTTTTGATGAGCAATGAGCAATGAGCATCACACAAAACGCAGTACTGTTCAATACTCTGAAGTTAAAAATACACCAGAGTACATATGAGCCTCGTACAAAAAACACACATAGGTCATGAGCTCCTTTATAAACTCCGATCATTTTCTTGTGGATTAAATGCACATTCCCTGTCTGGACTCTCGATGCTTTCTCCTCACGGGCTGACTGACTATCCCTCTAAACCAGGGGTCACCAACCTTTTTGAAGCCGAGAGCTACTTCAAGGGTACAAAATAATACGAAGGGCTACTTGTTTGATACAAACTTCCTGAACAACAAAGTTGCACAGATCACTATATATTTAACCCCTATCTAACTATCTAACTCTATCTAACCCCCTTCAGAAATGGTCGGAGTTAGGGCTGGGCGGTATGGCCAAAAATTAATATCACAGTATTTTGTAAGATTCTGGCGTATTTTTTTCTTCAGTAAACGCATTCATTCATTGATGCTGAAAAGGACCGCAGGCCAACTGAACAGCTGTTTTTACGTTGGTACATAGAGGGTGTTAGGAAGCTAAACCTGGAGGGACTTAGGACCCAGGGGAATGTAGGTGAAAAAAAACAGGAAGGGTCTGTCTCTTCCTGCGACGGAGTTTCTTCTTGGTGTGATAGTGGGCGAGCTGTACCCAGCATGCTCGGTGGTGTAATTTTATAAATGTACAATTATTAGTGTTACAAATTGTTAATAAGTCACAAACTGTTGTGTCTTGGTGTTTTACCCTGTTAAAATGTGTTAGTTGTGGGTTATTAATTGTTGTTATAAAGTTTTAACCGCGACTAAAGTTAGAACCATGACACGTAAGTAGCTCCGACCGCTTGTGAAAGCTCATAAGCGTGTTCTATTTTTAGAACATGCTCTGCGGGCGACCAGGTGCCCGCGGGCACCGTGTTGGCCACCCCTGCTCTAAACACTTTCACAAGACTTGCATGCATTTTTACAACAGGACAGAGTCTTGTGGCCACTAGGTGTCGCCATAGCATCTTTGCGCCTTTGGGTGCTCCAGAGCTACTTAGTAAATGTGTCACTCTCCTCATCACTGCACCCTTTATCCTCACGTTGTATTACAGCGCGAGGGATTATGGAAATGGGGGGTTTAAAGTTTCATACTAAATGTGTAGTTTTGAATCAGCTGAAGCAATAAGTTTTAGTTCGGTAGTTTTTTTTTTTTCATCCAGTTCCTTTTTTGTAATTTATTTTGTTCCTTTGTGACATTTTGTTATCCTCCTTAAGTCTGTCTGAATCACAACCATGAACAAACACAGTTTATTAACATTTCTTTTATATTTACTACAATCAAGTGCGTGCGTGCGTGTGTGTGTGTGTGTGTGTAATAAAACCTCATGGAAATGAGCTGAATCAAATAAACTTGCACCAAAACCGATTCGCTCATGTGTTCGTTGCTTTTCGTCCAAATGCCAAACGTGTGTGTGTGTGTGTGTGTGTGTGTGTGTGTGTGTGTGTGTGTGTAAACCTGAGGAGTGTTACCCAACTGAAAGCAGAGAGCTGGAGATGGTTAAACCAAACAGCCTGGATGGATCCCATCTGGAGTGACTCTGAACTATAAACTGTCTGACGGATGGCTGACGTCTGTTGCGGACACCCTCGGCCGAGAAGTGGCGTCAAGATCAGAATGAAAACAACCTGTTTGCACACCAGCCAGTAACATTTCTCCACTTAAAAACATCCAATTCAGTTGGAGGACATCAGTGTTGCTGTGAAAATGTTTTGCTTTGTGTAAAATCCCTGCTGTTTCAAAGTCTTGCCTCAACCCTAATGACACATGCATTCGTCTTTAGTCAACTTGCCTGCTTGGATAAAACTTTCATTCAGGGTAATAAGGTTGTGAAGCAGGAAGCGCAGGCCAAAAGGGTGTATTAAATATGAAAATTGCACTGATCTCAGTGGGGGGAAAGTCATTTCCTCTAATGGACTCAAGGGGTCCTGAAAAAGCCTTCAGTATTGAGCCCAAGTGTGTAACAGAAATTTAGTTTTTTTTTAAATATATTCTGCTCACACAAGGCATTTGCTTTATTTAGGTCCTTATAAGTAATGCAAATGGAAATTTCCATGTATTAATATTTGTAGGGTCGGGTGTGTGGGGAAAAGCAGGTTCAACCTTCCTCAACTTGACAGGTAGGCCTTACAATTAGAGTGATCCTACGATTGGTAACTGGAAAATAATGGCTGCTTTATTGGTTTGTTTATTTTAATCCCAGAAATCTTAACTTTAATCCATATTCCTATCTGTTGAGAGAGAGAGACTGGCAGGGAGAGGGGAAGAGAAGGTGGACTATTGCTTGAAATCACGTCAGATATAACTAATAATAGTGTGAATGTCTTATAAATTAAGCTTTGAAGTCCAAGCTGTTTGGTACAGCACTAGTTCTAAATATGATTTGGATTGTGATATTAAAGGCCAATATTAAGCGGACTATGATGCTGTGGTATTGTCGCACCAGACACAGACTTTCAAAATGGAGCCGTTATTTGAATAGAGGGGACACTGCTATTAAATAAAAAATGTTGTAATATTTTAAATATAATGTTCACACTATTTTATATCTGATTATTCATGTGACTTTAACTGTATTGCTTGCAAAAGGCTATTTAAAGCTTCGCCGGACACTGAGCCAACGCCCCCTGCTGATCAGACCACCGTGTGGTTTCTAGAGTAACCACGATTGGACAACCAAAACGGAAAATTCCTCAAATATCTCGAGGGTACAAACCATGCTATACAAAAGAAAAAAGAGGAAGACAGACAGACATATGTAACGTCTATGGAGGTTAGAAAATACTGGACATTTGTGTGACACCGTTTTAAAGCGCTGCTGCTGTTGTATTGCATGTGTAACTCTGGGAGCTGCACACACTGTGCTGCAGTGCTCCGGCTGAAGAAATGAGATGGAAATGATGTGGAGTTTGCCTGCTCGCACGCAAGATTGAATTCTTGAGATTCAAGTGGAATCACGGAAGATGATGACATGCCTGTGACACGCGGGTCGGTTCCTCTGAAAAGACTCAACGCACATAGTCCAACATTAGAGTCACTTCCTTTTCTGTTGGCTGTCTCTTCTAACTGGAGGAAACCCCCACCCCGAAACGCCTGATGGCCATGCAACAGTGTGTCTGCCAACAAATTATAGGGACTGAACATCTATAACAAAGTGTCAGCCTAAAGCACGAGGTATAATTCACATGAACTTACATCCCCTGAAGCGAAATGAATCATTCATGACAGGTTGGTGGAGATGCAGCAATGTGAAAGCACAATATTACTTTCATGCAGTCCTCATGCATGGACATCTCTGTTCCATTCCCAAACCCCTCACTGCCCTGAAACTCACCACAGATATCTGGTCCTGTCATTCAAATTTAACAAGCTATAGATGGAGGGAGGCAGTGCCGGTGGGGGTGGAGGGGGGTTAGTGGCAGCCCTCAGAACCCGACCGGGAAAAGACTGGAAGTAAAGAGATTCAGATACAGAGGAGCCACAGAGAACTGAATTAAAGTAACGGCAGGTAGAGCGGTGCATGATGACACCCAGCTGTGTACACTCTGCATCCACGGAGCCAAAGGTTTCACTTCAGGTTGTCCGAGCCGACTGATCACCAATTAAGGACAGCCGGGAGCAAAGTACAACACAGTTGAGTCACTTCACTGGAATAAGTGCAAAGTCGGGGTGGGAAATAATCACCCAGCTCACAGTCCTAATGAGAAGAAAACGCAATGTTTCAAATGTATTTGGACCTCATCAAATCTTGAAACAGTATCCGCCCTGCATGTCCACAGCAGGATGGAATAATTGTGCTGACATTTGGAGAGGGAGCCGGCAATCAGCTCCTCTGTGTTCCCTGTGCTGCACCTTTACCTCCAGCTAAACTGCACTCCTTTTAATGTCTTCGAAGTGAATGTGAGTCTCTTTTTTCCTTTTCTTCCACTTTGGCATCCTCTTCCTTGCCTCGCTTCACACTTCTGTTAAAATGCACTTATTAGCCACAACAGAGGTGTGGCTATATGGAAAGCAGTGTTGGTCGATCTGTCCATCCACTTTGGTCCGGCTGAAATATCTGTTAAGATGGATGAATAGTAATACCTTTACAAGTCATGCCACCATGCGGTTGACATATGTGGTTTCATTGATTTGGTCCAACAGAAATACAAAGTCCTGCCCCTTTTGGTGGACCACCATGGGACCTGATCTCGGGAGACAAATCCTTTTTGATCCCGTTTTAATTGTGCCACAAATTGACTATTGATTTGGTCAATTTAACAGATGATTTAGCAAGAAAGAAAGTCGATTGTATCAAAGTCTATGAGAAAAGGACTCTACTTCTCTCTTGATTTATTCCCTCAGTCAACATAGTAAACATGAGTTAATGTCTCAATCTCTAGTGTCAAGTCTTCTTCAATACAGCATGATGCTCATTTAGTACATTATAGTCCATTTAGAGTCAAACAGACCATAAAGCAGGGTATGCTTTAGGGAATGCTTACTGTGGGTTGATGCCGCTAGCAGAGACATATCAGAATCAGAATCAGAATCAGAAACCGTTTATTAGCCAGGAATGTTTTCACACAAACAAGGAATTTTTTGAGGCGGAAGGTGCATACATTGGACATGGACATGGGACGTTAGACGAGACAAACAACAATCAACAATCAATGAAAACAGTGCAATTGGTATTAAAATATGTGTAAGATAGGAAAGTGCTCAGTCAACAGATACGTTAATGTGAATGTACGTTAAAGTGACATGTGTATTTAAGTTAAAGTGTATGTTAAAGTGACGAGTGTTTAAGTATGCGGTGTGCAGAGGAGTGAATGGTCAAGAGAAATAAAAAATAAAGAAGAGAAAATTAAAATTAAAATTAAAATTAAGAGTTAAAATTAAAAATTAAAAATTAAAATAGCTGGGGGTGACAGAGACAGTCAGTGGGGGACCCAAGCCCCATTGATGAGCCCGACTGCTGACGGGAAGAAACTGTTTGTGTGGCGTGAGGTCTTGGTCCTGATGGACCTCAGCCTCCTGCCAGAGGGGAGGGACTCGAACAGGATATGTCCAGGGTGAGAGGGGTCAGCTGCAATCTTCCTAGCTCGCCTCAGAGTCCTGGAGGCGAACAAGTCCTGGAGGGATGGCAGATTACAGCCAATCACCCTCTCAGCAGAGCGGATGATGCGCTGCAGCCTGGCCTTGTCCTTGGCAGTGGCTTCTTCAGCTGCCTCAGGAAGAACATCCTCTGCTGGGCCTTCTTGGCGATGGAGCTGATGTTCAGTTCCCACTTGAGGTCCTGGGAAATGATGGAGCCCAGGAAGCGGAAGGACTCCACAGCGTCGACGGGGGAGTCACACAGGATGAGAGGGGCGGTTGGGGCTGCGTTCTTTCTGAAGTCCACAACCATCTCCACTGTCTTCAGAGCGTTGAGCTCCAGGTTGTTCTGGCTGCACCAGGTCACCAGGTGGTCAGTCTCCCACCTGTAGGCGGACTCGTCCCCACCAGAGATGAGTCCAATGAGGGTGGTGTCATCCGCGAACTTCAGGAGCTTGACGGACTGGTGACTGGAGGTGCAGCTGTTGGTGTACAGCGAGAAGAGCAGAGGGGAAAGAACGCAGCCTTGGGGGGAACCGGTGCTGGTGGTCCGGGAGCCTGAGACGTGTTTCCCCAGCCTCACGTGCTGCTTCCTATCAGTCAGGAAGTCTGTGATCCACCTGCAGGTGGAGTCGGGCACGTGCAGCTGGGAGAGCTTGTCCTGCAGCAGAGATGGGATGATGGTGTTGAAGGCAGAGCTGAAGAACAGGATCCTGGCGTAGGTTCCTGGGGAGTCCAGATGCTGGAGGATGTAGTGGAGGGCCATGTTGACAGCATCGTCTACAGACCTGTTGGCCCTGTAGGCGAACTGCAGAGGGTCCAGGAGTGGGTCAGTCAGGGTTTTGAGGTGGGACAGGACCAGGCGCTCAAAAGACTTCATGACCACAGAGGTCAGGGCGACGGGCCTGTAGTCATTGAGTCCTGTGAACCTGGGTTTCTTGGGGACGGGGATGATGGTGGAGGCCTTGAAGCAGGCTGGCACGTGGCATGTCTCCAGGGAGGTGTTGAAGATCTCAGTGAACACCGGAGACAGCTGATCAGCACAGTGCTTCAGGGTGGAGGGTGAGACAGAGTCCGGGCCCGCTGCTTTACGGGGGTTCTGCTTTTTGAAGAGCCTGTTGACGTCCCTCTCCAGAATAGTGAGGGTCGTCGCTGGGGAGGCGTGAGCCTCCGATGGGCTGGGGGAGGGGGAGATGATGGTCTGTGGCTGGTTGATGGGCCTGTGGGGCGTGGCGTCAGGACTGCTCCATTGTCTTTCAAAGCGACAGTAGAACTCGTTCAGCTCGTCTGCTAGGCGGAGGTCGTTCATGGCGTGGGGGGTTTTCGGCTTGTAGTTGGTGATCTGCCTGAGCCCTCTCCAGACAGAAGCAGAGTCACTTGCTGAGAGCTGTTGTTGCAGTTTCTCAGAGTACAGTCTTTAGCATCTCTCACCGCCTTGCTAAACCTGTATTTTGACTCTGTGTACAAGTCCTTGTCCCCACTCCTGAATGCCTGGTCCTCGCTATGTCACTCCACTCCACATTCCAAATATGGTAACTTCCGTTCACTGGTTGCAAAAAACCACAAACTCAAGGCTTTAAAATGGCAGTCCACAAAGTAAAACTTTACCTCTGATTGCCTTACCTTGATATTCTTTGCTAAACCAAATCAGGTAGAGATCCAATATTGTATTGTTGCAGGGAGAGTGTGAATTTTTTGAGCAATGGGCCTGAACAAAGGATGTCTGTTTTTGCTGATAATGTGCTGTCAGACAAATGGGCTTTCGGTCCAATGCGACACTTTTCAGACTATTAGGGTTTTGGAATAATAGGTGTTGAGAGGTGTCCTGTTTACCAGGTTCACATCTCAATTTTGCATGTAGCATGCTAACATTTACCAATTGGCACTCAAAGTGCAGCTGGACACATTGGGAATAATTTGACCGGATGATGGTGCCATATGAGAGCGTAAAGCAGACTTAATAGTTATTAGTCATATGTCACTCAACGCCACAAATGTCAACCTCATGGTGGTGTAAAAATAAATGTCTGGAGCTCATTAAAGTTGTTCGGACACATCCTCTGAGACCATGAATGTCTGTACATTGGAGGCATGGTTATGCCTCCAATAGTAGTCAGATAGATAGTTCCAGCTGGATCAAAATGGTGAACAGGCTGACCGGCCAGCATTGCTCTCCCTGGAGCCATACCGTTAGCACAACGGGAAAGGGGAAAGCTTAGGGAAAAAGATTCCTACTTGTGAAACCATGCTTGTTTATAAGACCAGAGCTAATCTCAGTGACATGTTGGAGAAGATACAATTTGGAAGTAATGCTGCCCGTTTAACACCTTAACTCCTGTTTAGCTCTGGCAGAGCCGGGCTGACTGACACAGTCTTTGTGCAAAAATTGCTTGCCGTCACTGAGAAGCGCCATCATATCTAGCTTCTCCATTGTGTCAGTTTCCGCGGTACTGAGTATCACTGGCCTCACTGCTGTCTAATTCTAAATACAACTTATAATACAGCGCAGCTGTGTCTGGAACATTGCTTTCATTTTTTCATTCAGGGGTTCTGGTGAGACTTCACTTCATAATGCAGAATCACTCAGATGAGTCAGTGGCAATGGAAATGTTCTTTTGCTTTCTAAGGAAGACCTTATTCTCCACTTTTCTTACTATTCGTTAAGGACATGGTATTTCTTTTTAAAGATAATGTTGGTTTTACCTTGCAAGCTAGATCTAATGAGATCTTCTAAAATCTATTCAATGCTGTTTTAAAAAGAAATCTGTATGCATCTAGTCAATGTGGGGAAAAACAGCACTCTGAATGAATTGCTCAAATGCAGCAATCTGCAGCAGTAGTTTAAGAATTGTATTCAGTACACAGTAGTTCCATGGAAAACGTGTACACAGCAAGCTGCATAGATAAGGATGATCCTGAATACCTGGAGCACTGATGCTGTAGCCAGAAAATAAAAAAAGCTTTTATGGCGAGATAAGACAATAAGTTATGTTCTTGGTAACTTGGGTGAACTGACCCTTTAAGAAATGTAATTCTCATGGCCTCTGCATAAAGAGTTGTCAATCTCCCATGTGAAATAAAGTATTGCATCCCATAAGAGCCTGAGGGAACTTTAAATAGATGTAAAGATTATGATATACCTAATTTACATATCACGCAGCCCTATTCGATGTCCCTACCCATAAGGCTGTGTTGTTTTTATTGTTTTTATAACATTACCATTATCGCTACAGACCAGAAAGTCCGATCTTGCTTCACTGGGCTGGATGATTCCTGACTGGAACTCTACTTTTACAATCATGTATGTTTGATATTTATTCTGTGACTACGGTGTGATTACGGTGCGATAAATCATTGTTGGATTAAAGTAAAAAGCAAACAAGTAACGCTGGTTAGGGTTTAACTGCTACTTGTTTTACGTTCATGTAGAGGTCACACAGAAGGTTATGTTTAGTGTTTTCAGACTGACTTCACTGATTGTCCACGCAACCCAAACATTTCTGCTTTCAGTGTGAAACTGTGTTTATCAATTTCACCTATGCATACATGAACTTTTTGTAAAATTAACTATATCAAAAATATAAACACATACCATATAAAAATCTGGAAAATGACTCATTCATGTGCAATATAAGTATCAAGTATGTGATTTACCTGTTTATTATACCTTTACTGTTTGAACATGTATTGTACTTGTTTTGTTTTGAACTGATGTCTCTTGTTGCACTGTCCGCTGTAATCCTGCAAATGTCCCCACTGTGGGACTAATAAAAGATTATCTAATTGTATAGTAAGTGTCGGTATGATAGCGCTGAGGCAGCAAAGGAGTAATACTGACAAGTACACCCCTCCAGACTAAGGATGTACTCATATGAATAGGTCACGTCTTTTCTATTTTTTGCTCATTCATTGACGCGTTTGTAGGTGCAGCGCTGTCCGTAGTACTGAAATGGAGCGGAGATCTCTGACAGACAGACAGAGCACAGTTTCTTAGCCTGCTTGCTTTTCATGGCTGTAATCAGAATTTTTGGCCCTAATTAAATTCTCCCCCAGTGAGATTATTTAATCCACAGAGAGATTGGAAACGACACAGGAGAGTCAACAAAGTGACAGAGTGAGCCACAAACAGCAGTTTCCACTCATCTTTCCCTGCTGATTTTGACAGAAAATCGTTCATAAATTAAAAGAATATAATGCGCTTTGATAGTGCTTAATTTATATGTGAGTGCTCTTATTAATACATTAACTCTTTGATTTTAAAACAGTAGCCTCATGTTGTTGTCTTTCTTAGGCTTTCACCAAGATGGTGCTCCGATGGTCCTGCAAATTTGAAGAAAAAAAAGTTGACTTTTCATCCATAACTAAATTGTTTTTGTATTTGTCATAGTGTTCACGTGTCTTTACTGACCCCCAAAAGAAAGCTGGGATGAAGACAAAGAAAATATAAAAAATCTGCCTCTGCAGCTGACGACTATTTCAGATTGTATTTGTGAGGATTTGGGCCTAACCCTGAGAGTTCTGCCCACAGCTGCGCCTCTTTCTCTGATCAGCTGATTCACAGCTGATTCTCGTTTCCTCTGATTACCTCCTGCTGTCAAATACTCCGGTCTTCCTCACCTCTGGTGTCAGTCCGTACCGTCTTCACCGTCTACCAACCTGGTCCCCCGCCCGTGAGTGGCTCGGTTGGCTCCTGTGAGTCTTTTTCCTTTTGGACATCATGCTTGGTTTTACCTTCCTGCCAGTGTCGAGCCTCGGGTTTCACCTGCATGAAGAGAGCCTCCCGCTCGTTCCACGGAATTCCGCGTGGAGGCTTGAGGATCCTGTTGCCTGTCCGTCAGCCCGCCGTTAACAGCCACCTTTCGGCTTGGACCGGAGAGGAGTTCGCGGACGTTATCAGCCACTTTCCGGCTTGGACCGGAGAGAGGTTCGCGGACGCTTCACGGCCACCTTCCGGCCCAGGATGGAGCGCGCTCCCATCTACAGTCAGTTCGCTGCCGTCCCGTCAGCGGCTTCTAGGTGCGCGTGTACGCGCCTCTAGTCAGCGTCCCACCTGCCCGCTGTTCGTGACTGTCTGCGCCCGGACCTTGTTTGTTTGTTTTGGCCGTCTGTCTGTTACTGTTTACCACCGGACTTTGTTAGTTTCTTCCTGTTCCCCTGCTGCAATAAACCTGGTTTAACAACGATCTCAGCTGTCCTGTCGCTGCATTTGGGTCCGTGAACACATCACGACAGAACGGACTGACCACTTATGGACCCAGCAGCCACAGCAAGTCCTCGGAAGAGAGGTCTCCGAGATCAGCAGCAGGGTCCAAGGTCTCTCGCAACCCCGCCCCTGCCTCCAAGGTCAGACGGCGAGGACCCCGCAACCCGTTCGTGAGTCTTTCGTGCCGTGTCCCCCGCTGCCGCCCTGCAGCCGTCAAGTGTCCCCCGCTGCCGCCCTGCAGCCGTCAAGTGTCCCCCGCTGCCGCCCTGCAGCCGTCCCGTGTCCCCCGAGGCCGGTTCCCCCGAGGCTAGCCCCCATAAGTCGATGCCCCCGAGCCTAGTGCCCTGAGCCTAGTGCTCCCGAGCCAATTGACCCCGAGCCATTGACTGCAAACCTAGTGCCCCCGAGCCTGGTTCCCCCGAGTCTGGTCCCCCGAGTCCGGTTCCCCTGAGGCTAGTCCCCATAAGTCAATGCCCCCGAGCCTAGTGCCCTGAGCCTAGTGCTCCCGAGCCAATTGACCCCGAGCCATTGACTGCAAACCTAGTGCCCCCAAGCCTGGTTCCCCCCGAGTCCGGTTCCCCTGAGGCTAGTCCCCATAAGTCAATGCCCCCGAGCCTAGTGCCCTGAGCCTAGTGCTCCCGAGCCAATTGACCCCGAGCCATTGACTGCAAACCTAGTGACCCCGAGCCTATTGACCCCGAGTCTAGTGCCCCCGAGCCTGGTTCCCCCGAGTCTGGTTCCTCCGCTGCCGCCTCGCAGCCGTCCCTAGCCTTCGCTAAGTCAATGACCCCCGAGCCTATTGGCCCCCGAGCCTATTGGCCCCCGAGCCTATTTGCCCCGAGTCTAGTGCCCCCGAGTCTAGTGCCCCTGAGTCCGGTTCCTCGGCTGCCGCCTCGCAGCCGTCCCCAGCCTCCGCTGCTGCCTCTCGGCCATTCCCTGTCCCCCGGTTCCCCTTCAGAGTCCCGTCTGTCTCGCTCTACGGAGCCCCCGTCTGTCTCGCTCTACGGAGCCCCCGTCTGTCTCGCTCTACGGAGTCTGTCTCGCTCTACGGAGCCCCCGTCCGTCTCGGTCTGCGGAGCCCCGCAGCCTCCGGTCCGTCCCCCAGAGTACATCTGAGCGCCTGAGGGCCGTCCTCTGGCCAGGTACCCGGACTGTTTGTTCCGTACTCCTGGTCCCTCCTCCGGCTCCCCTCCACCCACCCTAGGGGATTGTTGTTTTGGGTCGTCTGGGATCCGCCCCTTGAGGGGGGGGTACTGTGAGGATTTGGGCCTAACCCTGAGAGTTCTGCCCACAGCTGCGCCTCTTTCTCTGATCAGCTGATTCACAGCTGATTCTCGTTTCCTCTGATTACCTCCTGCTGTCAAATACTCCGGTCTTCCTCACCTCTGGTGTCAGTCCGTACCGTCTTCACCGTCTACCAACCTGGTCCCCCGCCCGTGAGTGGCTCGGTTGGCTCCTGTGAGTCTTTTTCCTTTTGGACATCATGCTTGGTTTT
This sequence comes from Myoxocephalus aenaeus, assembly GCA_038501785.1. Lineage (NCBI taxonomy): Eukaryota > Metazoa > Chordata > Actinopteri > Perciformes > Cottidae > Myoxocephalus > Myoxocephalus aenaeus. The sequence goes on from JBAMJR010000350.1 coordinate 223,945, forward strand.
ACCTTCCTGCCAGTGTCGAGCCTCGGGTTTCACCTGCATGAAGAGAGCCTCCCGCTCGTTCCACGGAGTTCCGCGTGGAGGCTTGAGGATCCTGTTGCCTGTCCGTCAGCCCGCCGTTAACAGCCACCTTTCGGCTTGGACCGGAGAGGAGTTCGCGGACGTTATCAGCCACTTTCCGGCTTGGACCGGAGAGAGGTTCGCGGACGCTTCACGGCCACCTTCCGGCCCAGGATGGAGCGCGCTCCCATCTACAGTCAGTTCGCTGCCGTCCCGTCAGCGGCTTCTAGGTGCGCGTGTACGCGCCTCTAGTCAGCGTCCCACCTGCCCGCTGTTCGTGACTGTCTGCGCCCGGACCTTGTTTGTTTGTTTTGCCCGTCTGTCTGTTACTGTTTACCACCGGACTTTGTTAGTTTCTTCCTGTTCCCCTGCTGCAATAAACCTGGTTTAACAACGATCTCAGCTGTCCTGTCGCTGCATTTGGGTCCGTGAACACATCACGACAGTATTTGTCGCCAATGTACTTCAGGATATTGGATGGTCTTTTGATCTTAGTGCAAGTTGAAGTAATAGCATGAATGATTGAGCGGTAAAGATGAAGCTGTTCAACTGGTGGGTCAGTGTCTCTGGAGCTCTTAGGGTTTGTCTACATAGCAGAGTGCTGCTGAGTTCATCCAGGGGGAACTGACATGAATATGTAAACGGAGAAGTTCATGACTACATATTTTTGGTCTCCATCAGCAGAACTATAGCTGACGCATACACACTAATACACACACACACACACACACTGAATCAGACATGTGGACGCACACATATTTGTAGCACAGATGTATTTTGCATGCATAACAGACACATGTGTCGTGTTTTCCCATGAGAATAAACCTTTAATGTTTTAATGATCCATAACTCTATCAAAAAAACACACAATTCCTCAGTGTGTTGTCAATTTCATATTGTTTTCTCTAATGAACATTGCAGCCTGTAGGAGCTGCAGCGAGGTTGTCGCCTTGTCCCACAGTTGCACCAGCTGTTAACCCTCTTGCTGTTGCCCATTATAGCCTCACAAGGCTGTTAATTGGCAGTCCTTCACCTTCATTAAACTGTTCTCAACTGACAGCCCAGCATCGCCTACAGGTGAAGAGCGTGTAGTGGCAGCAGATGGTTGCATGAGTTGGCTTCTGCTCCTGCTGTTCTGAGTAATGAATTTAGTTCGTGCCAGCTTATTGTAGACAGAAATCAAACCTGTACTGTTTTAATACTAATCACCCTCACAGCAAGCCTGGTAGGAATACACTACATTTTCACTCTAAATATATCTAATGATCAGTTCATTCATGGCCTGACAACATTGCAAAAAGTAGTCCAATTGTTTGGAAGTTTATGAGAAAATGACTTAATTCATTACCTCAGTAAACATGAGTTTATGGTCTCAATTGCTAGTTTCAAGTCTTCTTCGGGACAGCATGATGTTCATTTCGTAGATTATGGTCCCATTTAGAGTAAAATAAATGATAAAGCGGGCCATGCTCTTGGGCGGGCTACCTTGTGATTGCACGGTCGCTATCGTTAAAAGAGCCGTCTCTACAGTCCAAATATGGTCATTACTATTCACTGGTTGCAAAAAGCCAAGATGTAGGCGGCCATAGTCCAATGGCCAAAACGGCAGTGCACAAACCAATGGGTGATGTCACAACGCCTATGTCCAATTCTTATCCACAGCCTGTGGTAATGTAACGGATTGTCATCCGTTACATTACCGTCAGCAAAGTTTTGTAGTGTGGCTCTAGGGAAGTTTGGGCCCACTACTAATCAGAGGTTGAGTCTTAGTGACTTTGGAGATGCCGAGTTTTCATCTAGTGTCACTAGCAGGTCAAAGCTTCCCCATATCCAGTAAAATATCTCATTATCTACTGTCCTGAATAGTTTGCCGCAAGATTGTACAAGAATTCAGGTTTCCCAGACGACAGATTCTAAAAACTCCACTGTGGCTCGGTACAGCCACAAAGGAGGCGCTAGCAGGGCTGTAGCCTCTTAAAGAATACGACAGCGTGCTGAACTGTGACTCATTCACCTCAGACACATGTTGAAAATAACCTTCTCCAGCTACTTCTGCTTTCATTCACACAACAACTTGATGTAACACCACACACAATTGTATCTGTCTTGAGGAATGAGCCATGATCTAATGGATGCATTAACCTGAATGAGTTTTATGCTTCATTTTGAACCCATTTCCTCCCTCTTGTAAACACTTATCACCAAGTCTTTACCATGACCCTGAAAAAGTAAATGTCTAAATGTCAAATGTGTCAAAAATATCCCTCTCTTTTTTTGGTGCTAAGTCTTTTAGCAGCTGCCGTGTCCTTGAGGAATGACACAATTATTTGTGTCATTCCTCCACCATTTCTGAGATGATTCTTTTGATGCCCCCAAGGTGTTTTGTTGCAAGGTAATAGTCGGATAATAATGTTTTTAAAGTTTTACCTTCACAACTAAGTACCTGCATTGTAAGTGTGTGTGCGTGTGTGTGCGTGTGTGACGCTGAAATAGTTGCCTTCTCCTGGAGCACATCTTGGCTTGTCTTTTATTACCTCTGTAAAGGGCCCAAGGCCTTCCAGGCTTAAAGCAGTTACAAATAGCTGTGCCGCCCTAAATTGCCTGGCGACGTCCCTAAGCAAACTCATCTTTTTTGCTGTATGTATTATCATATTTTTTTTTTAAAACAGCCGATACACTTTTGGAACTAATTGACCACTTTCTGTTGAAATGAAGCATCAAGGACATACCAAGACCCCATCTTCCTTATTTCCGTGAACACTTTTGGTATGGCCTCAAGAACCCATACACACACACACACACACACACACACACACACAGACCTGCTGAAGCCTAAAATCTTCCAAATTCTCTGGTGAGCAGACTTCCCTCATATGTATGTTAATGAATCACTGTCTCAGCAAAACACACCCTTAGCGGCAGGGCAGTTTAGAGACCAGGGGCCCTGAATGAACCTCACGGTCAGAGATTCGGTCTCCCCACACCGTTCTGATGCTTTTCTTATGGCAGTTTTTTTTCATTCCTCAGCATTCGCAACAACAAGCTTTGTCCAACGCTAACTGCCCGAGGCAATGTTTGGCTTTTTCTGTTCCGTGACTGTGTGAATGGATGCGGATAGACGTATGCTTGTTGGAGTGTGAGCTTTTTGTCTTCATCGTGACTGACACCTGACACTGAGTAGCGGGTTCTGCATAACGCTGGCTCAGCGTAATGCCGCATTACCATTCAATACGGAAAAGTTTTTGGGAAACTTGTTATCACCAGGAGTAGAGCAACCGTCTTTGTCATTTCACATATTTAGATGGATGTAGACGTAACGTGACGCTTCTCAATAGTATCCTCAGGCTACCAACTCAAGGTTAATTGAGGTCAATATAATTGTCATGCTACCTATGCACATCTATGCTGCTCAAGTAAAAGAACATTTACGGTGGAGTTTGGAGGCTCAGTTGAGGAGTCTTAGTCTGAGGACATGAGGCATGTCACTAGTCTGGTGGTACCACAGGGGGAACTGTGGCCCTTGCCAGACGGCAGCAGGGTGTGTATCGTCTTTTAATGACCTCTGGGTTCTGGGCGGGGACTGCCCATTGTTCTGACAGCCCATTTTTACGAAATCCCATTCGTCAAAAAAATGGCGACCATTGTTGGGGAGGCGCATTGATCCGAATACACTCTCCCTGCAACAAACACAGGCACATGGCTCGTTTTTATTCAGAATTATGTCATCAAGCCTTGCTGATCAAAAGGCATGTTAATCTTCATGCCATCTGAATGCGCTTGGTTCAAATACATTACATAACAACTCAAGTTTTTCAAAAGTAAGTTCCTGTGGATGCCAGGCCTAATGTTTGAAAGAAGATGGTGGTTATGCTACCTGACCAAATATCTGTCAACAGATACACCTTATTCTATTTATACAATACGACTAGTAATACTAATAATGTGTTATAATTCGCTATACTGTACTATCACAGTAGTGTACTATCACTTTCTACTATATTACACTTAAATTACACACTATTTATACTCTATATGTTTTACTATGTTTGCATATGATGCAAATATGTTGCCACCACTGTCACTTTATTTTCCTGTTAGTCAAAGCATTGGTCACATGTACTTGTCCCTTGTATTCGATGTTATTCTATCTATCTGTACTTATCCTGTCCTTGAGCTGCTGTGACACCTGAACGTCCCCTCTGGGGATGAATGGGATATCTTATCAGATCTTATCATTGTCTTTGTCTGTAATTGTCTGTCTTGGAGTATCTCTGTATCTCTTCACTGCTATATACAAAATATATAGTTAGCAGACTAACTGCCAGTTTCTCCCTATTTTACTTTAAAGATTTAGATTATTTTGTTCTCCATTTTTCAACGATTTCATACTGGACGCAAAGATCACAATATTTATATGTATAATATATGTGGTGTGTTTGGACCTGGAGCACAAGAAAGGGTCAAATGATCGGGACCAATATTCACAAGAGGCGTATCTACTGATGTGTTTTATCTTGTAGAACAAAACGTTAAAATATCTTAATTTTGTGTTTACCACAGAGCTTATTTAACCAGAAGTGACTCATTTGCAAGTTTTAGGACTCATTCCTGCACACTGATGTGCATTACCGTCTGACTGGTTGTGTTTCTGCTACGTTGTAGTGATTTCACCATGTTCCCAGATCCATTCCAGTATTATTGTAGTATCATTCTCCTATTTAAAGTCACGGGGTCGCTGTAGCCGATCCCAGCTGACATTGGGTGAAGGCAGGGTTCACCCTAGACAGGTTGTCAGTTCATCATAGGGCACATACAGAGACACAACCATTCACCCTCACATTCACGGGCAATTTAGAGTCTCCAATGAACCTGAGCTGCATGTCTTTGGACTGTGAGAGGAAGTCAGAGAACCCGGAGAGAGCCCACGCTGCCATGAGGAGAACGTATAAACTCCACACAGAAGGACCGCCCATGATCAAGGATCGAACCCAGGCCCCTCTTGCTGTGAGGCGACAGTGCTATAGCCACTGCACCGCCCTGCAGCCCTGTTCCCAGATCACACATTGCAATTAAAAAAACATGACCCGAGTTCTAATAAACAAGGACTCCTTTAAGATTGTTAATGTATTGATTACGCAGCGCTCCCTTTGAGGGATGGGAGAAAGTTCGACTGTTCTAGTTTTAAATGTATGAGCTTCGTGCCCATGCTTTCTTTTTAATTAGTGTCAAACGCCGCAGGAGAAAAGGGAAAAAAGGAGACGGGAAGAAAAAAGAAGCATGTGGCAGGAAATTAAATCAGCTTGATTAAGTGATTGTTTATGAGCGACCAGAACCATTAAGTAGGATTTTATTTCCCCACAATCCCTTTTAAAGAACCCTTGTCTTTATACATTGCTTCATATCCTGCTGCACAGCTGTTGTTTGTAGTGTCGCCTCAAAAGCTTCAGATTAAGCGGCATGCGTGTTTGACTAAGATTTGGATATCTATTGCTACAGATGGGTGTCTTTAGAAATGCACTTCCTCTATCCCAATACAAAAGACTTGATTTCCGTGTTGCTTCGTTATGATGCTTGTTGTGTGTCTATGGATGATTGCTCATCATCCAACAGAGAGGAATGGTATCAAGGTTTGTTCATTGTAATGGACTATATCCTGCTCTTCCATGGTACTGCATTGTTGATGGCATTGGTCTGTCCATTGTGGAGACAATTGGTTGTAGTAAGAACATGTCAATACCCATTATAGTATTTTCAGGGTAACATATACTCATATAGGAGGCAATGGATGAAATTGTATCTAGAATTTTTTTTGGGATGAATGAGTGAGGCCTCAAGTGTGAGATTTGGCTGTCGAGTGTCAATTGTTTAACGAATTATTTTTGTTCAGCACACTGTTTTGTGTCTTTATTAAACATAATTATACCCCACCCCCTTCATTTAAACAATATTCATATTCAAAACTATCTTCCTCAAATTTGACAAATTACAATTGCAAATTGTAACATGGGGTTGTCACTGAATACACTTCTCTGTCACACAGAACTAATTGAATCAGGATTGACTCATTTGATAAAGATACTGAAAGAGTAACTGAAATAATGTATTGATATAGTGCACAATAGGAAAGTTCAAGAGATATGAGAGGAGTCTCAGGTGATTAAACTCCACGGTGACGGTGAAGTGGATAGTGATACCATGAGCTCTGAACCGAAACCAAATGCAATCCATTGGTTTCGCGTACAGGGACACGGACTTAACTCACTGCACACTGGAGGTCATTTTCAGTCGATTTTCTCGATTTGACATAATTTTCTTAGATTCACCTTTTAAGGCACTTGCATATAAGATATATACCCATGTTTTACATCATAAATTGCAGAACAATCTCAGCTATCTATATAATGAGGCACCATTGTCGTAAGGCAAAAGTGTAAAGAAAAAAACTTTATAATATGACACTAAAGCTGAAAAATGGAATCTCGATTTTTGGAAATTCTTCATATCGCTTGAAAAAACCTAACTTTACTCAGGTGGTGACTCTGTTTAGGTGATGGCAATTGGTTTACCAAAGGTTTTAGGTTCACAAAAGCAGTGAAATATATGAATAAAATGTTAGATACATGTAAATAAATGTCTAAAACTAAAGTTTTTATTATCGTTTTTTGAGTAGAAATATGGTCTTTCACAGCTTTCACCAAAATGATAAAAATGGGACTGAGAAATGACTTCATAGTGCAGATAAAGCTTCAGGGAGTGTGTGCAAATGAAAAATGACCATCACAACAATTATTTTTTTTTTTTAAATAAAAATATGTATTATAAAAAAAAAAGAAAATATGTACAGAATATATATTCAGAAATATAAAACAGAACAAAGACTAGACCATTTACAATATACAAGTATATATGCTTCAATGGCATATCCTCATGCCATGGCATGCCAGTCATGGAAACAGTTTCTGTTCAGCTGCAGGCAGAGGGGAACGTTACACGCCTCGCACTTCCACGCCGTGTCTTTGCTCACTTTCTTCATGCTGCAAAGCTCGCAAACCCTGCGACCCACCGTGGACTTAGTTGGAAGAACAGTTTGAAGAGTTCAATGGGTGTTGCTGTGGCACTGACATGTGGACCTGGTGTCCGGGCTGGAACTTGATGACGGGGGGAGCAGTGTCCGGGTCTTCATCCGTCCTCCAGGACAGCGTAGGTGCAGGTGGTGCACGTGCTGCTGTCTTTCTTGATCTGGCCTGAGGTGAAAGTAGTCGCCGGGCAGCACGCGCCCTGTTTGCTGGAGATGGTGTCTTTAGTCGTCGGTCAACGCGCTGCCTCTTTGCTGGTCGTGGTAGTTGCCGTCCAACACGCTGCCTCTTTGCTGGCCAGGCTGGTCGGGGCGGCTGGTGCTCCTCTCTGTAAAATAAATCAATACTAGTCAGTTGAAAGAAAGATGACGTAAGAAAGATGACATTGGATGTGCAAACATTATTCAGATCATGACTGTGGTAGTAATTTTAGCATAGTGCTCCGCATTGGATGTATAAATATTAGTGGTAGTAACGTGAAGCAGAGTGTTGTACAAAGCAGATTGTGTATAAACATTACTTAGATCATGACGTAGTAACGTGAACAGCAGTGTGCACCGCGTGGCTGGCTCTCGTACTCTCCTACACAGTGTACACATTACTAGTTTGTACACATTACTAGTTTGTACACATTACTAGTTTGCACCATGCAGCCTTACAGACACGTAACAAAGTTTAGTAACAACACTTACCCATCTTCCTCAGAAGAACTAAAGCCTTCGAGCTCTGACGACGACGCGTCGTCCTCCTCCTCGCTGCTCTCCAGAATCATGTGCTTTGCTTCCTGCGTGTTGAATCTTTGTCGTCATGATGTTGATTGTAAACTGTAGTGTGTACATGCTGTACAAGTTGGTAGTCCTTTTGAGATTTTCCTGAGTGTACATTGGTTGTTTAGTTCACGAAATGGCGACGGACATATGACTCAACTAATCACAGAGAAGGATTTTTTTTTTTTTTTTTTCCAGAGTCAGATGACACACTGCTGCCCTTTCGCTTGCCTGATGATGTTAAAATTATGCTGGGCTCTGCCTGGGCAGGCACCCGGAAGCAGGAAGCCTTCTCTTTCCGCCAGACGTAAAATTATATTTTTGCGATGTATTATCGGGGTGCTGTGAATATTTTAGAAACTTAGAGAAAAGTTTCAAGTGTCACCACGCGAAACCGCGGGCTCCGTGGACGAAGGGTTAACATCGCTCAAGCACAACTTATTTTTCTGTCAGTTTGGACAAAATTTCACTACAAAACAAAAGTTAGGTTTCAGCAACAAAACCACTTAGTTAGGTTTTGGAAAAAACATCATGGTTGAGCTTAAAATAACATACAGTTAGGTTTAGGCAACAAAATGAACGTTAGATTTGGACAACAAAACGTAGTTAGGTTGAGGAAAACCGTCACCAATGCGTCACTTTACAGCAACACATGGCGACATGGTGTCGAACACTGGTCTCGTGGTCGAAAGTCCTGTGTTTGTTGGGTTTTTCAAATCACATTAAAGGTGCAGGGTCAGTGTACGTTTTTATAGTTAGTTTCAAAAATGTAGTTTCGTCCACCTTGCCCGAGAGGAGGGAAGCTGGCTCGGAGAGATTGACCGCCAGTTAGCGGTGAGCTGCATTCAGCATTCAGCCGAACCCCAGCAAGCTGGCGCTTAGTCTAAGGTCCTTTCCCCGGAGCTGCCTCACGCAATCCCGGCGCAATCCCGGCGAAAAATTAGTTTTCTGGAGACGGGGAGGACGAATTGAACATAGTTTTCTCGTTTCCGAGCGCTTAATGGCACAAACACACAGATGGCTAACGGAAGCTAGACGCCGACGCCATTTGTAAAGCGGTACTGCAAGAGTTTCATTAAAAAAATGCCTTGTTAGGGATCAAGGGTTTCTGTCCACTTAAAGAGTGTTTTAAGAGAAAAGTTGAAGAAATATGAGAGATAAATAAACAATATCGTGCCTTGATCTGAACAGGAAGAAGCCCTGCGGATACAGAGAAGATGAGACGTCAAGATTACAGAGGGAGGGAAAGTGAGGCTGGTACACAGCCCCATTGTGTCATCTTTTTCCCGTTTCTGTGCCTTGAGTGATATGAAAAGTAATGTTTTTAATTGGTTGTGCCATTGCTATCCGGTAACTTAATAATGGCACGCATCTACACGCGTGAAAGTCACATCAGGTCACTCCAATTAGCTCGATAACAAATGTAAAAGGAAAACAACAAAAAAGTTGCCGCAGTGACAAGCTGTTTGCTGCACGCCAGCACCTGACATTTGAGGGCGAAATGTGTGCGGTTGAGCGACTAAATCAGGCGACTTAGCTGCCCTCGAATTGCTATCATGTAAAAGAATCACCATGACAAGTTTCCTGAGGCATATTCATGTTTTTTTCCATCTCCAGGGAGCGCATTTCGAAGGGTGATGGTGTAGTAGAGGAACAGATAACCTCCAAAACAACAGTGGAATAAATTACATCTCGCGAACCAAACCAGAGAAAAGCATTTATTAGAAAAACCTTCGTCAAACAATATTCCATATGAAGCACTTGACAAATGCATTAAAGCAAGACGATACTTTGACACCGCTGTAAACAACAAAACACCCTTTGTCATTGTCTTGTACATGACCCACACTGCGTATTCCTATCAAAGTAGAACCAAAAAACAATTACAGATGCAATAACTTTTGCTTCTTATAAAAGCGCACACACACACACACACACACACACACACACACAAACCTAATCCCCAATCAGTGGTCTGTCAGTGGAATAATAAGACGCATTGCCTCCCATTCAGTGTTATTTTTGCCATTCTTTAATGATGCTTTTTAGGGTGCAGCAGGAACATAATATTCAGGCTGCAGGCAATTTGGCTTGGCTTGTTAAACCAGATTAATTGTGTTAGGAAGAGGAAGTGTTTTATTGCCTTGTTCCAGGCCTGCAGTATATTTCCTGTAGCCTCGGTTTACAAAAGAGATTCTGTGTTTCTACAGTGTGTAGGCGCCTGTATTTTATTTATTTTTAAAACAGGGCCGTGGCAGCGAAGCTGGTGTCAAACCAGTCACTCCAACACCCTGAATAAGAAATGGCTGCGTGGCTTGAATGTCTTTTTAATTGTGCGGTAATGTCGGCCAATCATCCGACTATTCTTGGTTCGAGTCTCGCCGAGACTCACTTGGGAATTTGGCAGAGTTTCAAAGCTCGACACAATCCTCTGTGAGAAGCAGTCGATCGAGCGAGGTGTTGCTAGGTTACGGTGCCGGGATGCTGGCAGTTGAGTGGACATCCAGCGGTCAGTTCATATAAAGGGTCTGTCACATCAAAAATGCTATAACGGGAAAATATGCTAATAGGACTTTTGTGGGAGAAAAAAAAAGAAGCTTCAATGTGCATGTTTTCGGTTGGATCAATAGTAACAACAGTGGCGGTGCGTCAATAGAGGGCGGTATTAAAAAAATAAAATAATATATATTGTCAAAAAACATTATATACCAAATCATTTAAATAAGAAATATACCGTGTTGACGCGCTAAATGTGTGTGGCCCTTGTCAACAACCACTTAAGAAATACCAAATATAATATATCGCCATTCATCATCACTGAGAAAAGCCCCTCCCCCTTTAGGGGCGCCGGCCAAATGTGAGTCTATGGCAGCGAACAAACATTTCACCCTCGTTGCGGCAAGGACAGCTTCTCATTGGCGGATGAAACGTGAATCTTCGGGCGCACAAATCTGCGCCCTAGCCAATGACATTGTTTCTTATTGCAACGTGGTTGGACTATTCGTCCAATCAGAGACCTTTATCATTCCCTCACATCCCATATAGCTCCCACGTAGCTACGCGAGCAACACAGCTAGCAGAGACTTTGATTATGTTAGTATGGCGACTGAAAACTCTGTGGTATCTCTACGCGAAACACCTTTCAATCCACGATCAGATGTTGACAAGAAGAGGCTGAAAGAGTTGGGACCCGAATGTCCGGATTTAAATATGGACGTACACCCGGAGCTTCTCCTCAAGCTACATGCTAACCGGAGCTGCTAGCTGGATGCTCAGTGTGGAGCAAAGCAGTGGCTCTGAGCAGCCGAGGAAGCGCCGGCTATGAAGGAAGATGAGCTTGAAGGATTGCTGCAGAGGTGAGTGTCAAAATCAGCAGATGCCTATTAGAGTTTAATGTTTTATCTTTCCCACAGCAGAACACATGTTGGACATTGTTAGATTTGGGTGGATATCATATCAGACTATAACTTTATCTAAAATACCAATTCAACCCTCAACAAGTGTGTGTGTGTGTGTGTGTGTGTGTGTGTGTGTGTGTGTGTGTGTGTGTGTGTGTGTGTGTGTGTGTCATAGCTCCAGGCTACAGCCATCAAGGTGGCTCCTGGCCTTTTGTCTATGTTGATGAGCCATCAAGACACACAAAACATAGTTTTTTGTCTGTAGTATGAAGCGTGTTTGTAGTAGATATTTCCCCACAACTTATCTTACTGTCTATGTTGATGAGCCATCAAGACACACAAAACATAGTTTTTTGTCTGTAGTATGAAGCGTGTTTGTAGTAGATATTTCCCCACAACTTATCTTACTGTCTCTGTCTCTCTCTATATATTTATCTGTAGGTTTGTGACACCATACTCGGACACACCAGGGAACGCTTTGCCTTCAAAGACCACCTCACCAGTGCCACCTTACTGCAGGGCCCCCAGTTTGAATGCTACGTCAATGTATTCCCTGAAGTTGCTCTGGCCACCACATTGAATGTTTCTTAAACCATTCTGCTCTGAACCTCTCATGCCCAAAGTTAGTTTGTTGATAGTTGTTATTGGACAGTGTTGAGCACTGTGTTTTCTTGAAATAAAGCTTTGTTTTTTAGAATATTCTACTCAAAACCTCTTTTCTTCTCATTGTGGAGTGCTATTTAAACCGCGCCGCCCAACTGCGCCCCCCCAAAAAAAAATTTCACCAGCCGCCACTGAGTAACAAATAATCTGATGTAATTCGTTGGACACAACTGACTGAAACATTTTTAACTTTGCAATTAGATGCAAATAAAAAAGTTAAACTGTAAGGGTGAGTTTGCACTAACATCATCAGGGCGATATCTTTTGTGAATCGAGCCAGGAGACTTTTGGGAAAACAGCGGTTGCAAATGTTGCATTCCACATGCAAATTCCATTCTTGGTGAATTTGCCCCTCAGTGCACTGATTTGTTGAACTTTATTTATTGGTGGATTATTTGTCCACCTTCAGGAAAGTAATCTCCACACACACTCACCCAGGCCTCGCGCCGTGCATCTGTCCCACTTCATCCACAATAATGAGCCTCCTCCCGGCTGTAAGCTCTGATTTACACGCCGCCTCGCTCGGAGCTGAGGCAGCACAATTCTTGCCCATCTCCACCGTTTCTGCTCAATAAAACAAGGATAACACGACAAATATTCATCCCAACAGTGTTTTATCCATTACGGAAAAAAACAGGGAAAGACAGAGAACGGGAGAGGGACAGTGAAAGAGAGATGAATGGGAGGGTTCGTCATCCATTATGAATGACTACCTCAGTGCTCCCCTTTATTCAAAATGGTTTTTATAGCATCACGGAGTGCTGATGCAGTAAAAGTGAATTGTGTGTCTTGAATGATCAGGGACAGTCTTTAGAGGTGGTGAGCCCAGTGAGCAGACGCTTCCAATAGGCGCTGCGGGAGCAAACGGCACCTTAAGGGCCTGAAACAAAAGAGGCGTTCAAGAGCGACTTGTTTTTTGCCCGCCGAACACAAGTTGGAATGAGAGGTGTAATGAATCGTGTTAATATTACAAACTTCTTCTCCCACACACGGGCAGATAAGCACAAGCGTATGCTCATCTGCTGAGGGTGGCAGCCTGTACTGTAACCACAGGGAGAATAATGATGATCCTTCAAGATAATGAACCATGTGCGACAGTAGCCAGCGGCCTCAGTGGGAACACTGCCATAGTGTGTGTGTGTGTGTGTGTGTGTGTGTGTGTGTGTGTGTGTGTGTGTGTGTGTGTGTGTGTGTGTGTTACGATTTCCTTAAAGGGATAGTTGAGATGTTTCAAAGTGGGGTTGTATTGGGCGCCAACCTCCGGTACTGTAATGTGAAGTCAATGCTTTCAACTTGCATTCTCTCTCATGGCCATCAGGGGGCGACTCCTCTGGTTGCAAAAAGAAGTCTGATTGTTTAGAAGTCGAGGAGAAAACTTCTAACTTGTTGATCTATTCCCTCAGTAAACATTGTAAACATGGGTCTATGGTCTCAAACTCTAGTTTCACGTCTTCCTCAATACAGCATGATGTTCACTTAGTAAATTGTGGTCCCATTTAATCATGATATGCTTTAGGGTGTGGCTACTTTGTGATTGACAGGTTGCTACTGCAACCAGACCCATATATGGCATCCCTACATCATACCTCCACAGTCCATGTATGGTCACTTCCAGTCACTGGCTGCAAAAAAAAGATGGCAACGGCCAAAATCTGGTCTCCGTGACGTCAACCACATATTTCTGCAGAGCTGTTGTGAAGCTCAAAGTGGTTGGCAGTTATGATTAAGCCTCATTATATATCTAACTTAAGCCTTGATATAACCTAAACTGGTGAGTTATATAGAAATCCATCCCCTGTACTGTTGAAATGGATGGGGATGTTTGCTATAGAGACCATTTTTTTAATCAGAGGCTGTAAACATGTGTCATTGTGGACTAAAGTTGGCTATTTTAACATGTACAGTATGTGGTTGTTGTGCTGCTGTGTTAACTACATACCCAGTTTGAATCCATGTTGTGTTACTCAGTTTATTTTCGTCCCCTTTCTTCTTGTCTTTGTCTTACTTTGTACGATCTCTTTTGGCTGTTTATGTTTCAAAGATCAAAGTTATCCCAGTTCATCCTCTGGGGAACATGAATGTGTGTACCAAATTTCACCGCAAGCCATCCAATAGAGTCAAGATATGTCACTAAAACCCCAAAATGTCAACCTCATGTCGGCGCTATAGGAACCGTCAGGGGATCGGACTTATTGTCTGGGAACCATGAATGTCTGAACACACATCAAACTAAAATGACATTCGTCACACATCGACTCCCTCTGAAGGCGCCGCTCCCTGTAGCTTGAAAATGCAATCGATGTCAGATTTTCTATGTTTCTTGTTAACAAGAAATGTCTCATATCCGATACTTTTCAAACATCAACCTCAACCTCTGTTATTACCCAGGCAGTCAAATTGAGCGCTGCACTGGTTGTGAGTGCTTTTTTTTTTTAAAGCCTAAAAAGCCTGAGTGGCCAGATTATTACCTGCAGTGTTTTAATCAGTGAGACAAGTTTAAGGGAAGCGGCACGCTGTGTTCCATCCCTACTCTGATTACAAGATCTTTGCAAAAGGCTGATGAAAGTAGACATTTTTTTTGCATCAAACATGGGAGGAGTGAGTTAAGCTGGAGGTAGTTATTTGCGTTTTATTGAGGAAGAGCAATCTGATTTCATGGTTGATAGTGGTGATGCATGCTGATGCCAGGCGTAAATCAGACACGGAATAAATCTGGGCGCGGGACATTTTAATGCAACAAACACTCAGTCCTTCACGAACCCTTCAGGTTTTGGTTGTTTTCTTGTCATCGTGTGGTTTCAGTCAGGGATTGCTATGAGAATTGACGTATTGTACACACACACACACACACACACTCGAGCTCACGTTGTCATACGGAGGACGAGAGACAAATTGGAAACTTCCATCATGCATCTTCTATGTCTCAGCAGGTTGTCATTCCCAGCCCTCCCTGGCCTCTGCAGATATGCTGACAAGGAGCAAAACTGCTTCTGAAACAGGGGTGGGCAACTTTTCTGAGATGACGTTTTCCTTTCAATCTGTGTGCCATGTTAACATCGAGGTTATTGGAGTGAAACGGTTGTTTTATTCATCCATAAAGACAACGTGCATCGCAACATTTAAAAAATATATCTTCCGCCCACTGTCCGAACATTGTAATTATTATTATTAACTCCGCCATGAGGATCATGCGATCGGTCCCGCGCGTGAGCGCGTGCACCTTGGTGTCTGTCCACCGCCAAGCTCGCGCAAGAACAGTTGTTGAGTCAGCAACACAGACAACAGATCACACTCACTTACTTTCTGTTTGATCGACAAATGTATTTCTGGAGCCCGTCACCAGTGCTGATGGAGTTACCACCGCAATGAAGGAATGGCTTTCCAGCACTTATAATGGGGTTTTCCATGAAAGCATTTGGTTTAACGTATCTTTTTTTGTTTGTTGGTTTGAAGCTCACGGCATTTGTTCACAAAGTTTCATAGAGGTTTGCTACAGTTAGAGTTCTCCCTCAGTTGGTCGTGTGTTTTTCTTTTAGAATGCAGACTGCAGGCCTCAACAGAGATCTTGTTCTGGGAGGCAGATTGAAAACACCAGCTGCCCCCCGGGCCCTACATGACATCTGTTTTAATCTGGTCGGCATATTAACAGCTGATTAATCATCAAGGTGTTACGATGCTCGGGTGACAGATTTCCACAGTTGCCCCTTGATGAAAAACGAATTTCGAAACGAAAAGATTAATTCCCACAGATGTTGATTGCAATATGTTTGGTCATGCCTGGTAAAACAATAAGTGTACCCGTGATTAATTGCGTTTTTTAAAACCGGGGAGCTTCTTCGGATGGGAGCCCACGAGCTGCGGCACCACATTGGGCCAGGGGAGTAAAGCCAATGGCCCCTTCCCTACTTCCTACCTCCTTTCTTCTCAACAGCACACCTGTGAAGTTTCGTGGCACTAGAGGGTTTCATAAAATCAGTCCAACAGAAATATGAACACTTGGCAGAATGTTCAAAACCTCCTCTGAGGTAGTTTCTGCTACAGTAGGTTCACATTTTGCCTTTGCAGTTTGTGGTGAAAAGAAAACAGAGGTAGAGAATATCTTGGGGTGAGTTCTTTTTTTGTGTGACAATAAGGGACACAATAGCTTGTGATTACATTCCTCACAGGCCTGAAGGACTTAACTTCGTTCCATACAACTACGGGGGAAAGCCACGTCAGTCTGCCAGGTCTTCAGCATGAACGCTGCTAATTATAACCGTTACAAGGGTTGAATTTTTGCGACGAAGTTTAATTTCCAAGAAGGGGAGTTTTCCTGGCTCCGCAGCCTTTTTGTGCGGGGGGGAAATACAGTTTCCTTTATGTCCTCCAATGATCCCAGACAGTAGCTTTCTTAAGCTCAGAAACCAATATGCCAATTAAACTCCTTTTATTGTTATTATCAAAAGCTTTTCTCCGAGCCGAGGATCAATGGCATGGAAATTCCCCGGGTTCAAAGCAAGTCGTAGCATAAATGTTGAACCAAATCCCTCTGGCAGCGCTTGTGCCAGAGGGATTTGGTTCAAACGCCGTACACACACACAGTGACTCCAGAAAAGCCTCGACATATCTTGGTCCTAATCCATTAGTCAGCTGTTCGCCTTCGGATTTCCTCCCAGAGCACATGCTTATTGATTTAAAATCACTCCGAAACCTCCTCTCAGAACTTCTTTGGCTCGATCACTTCTGTCCTCCTTTCCACAAACATGCACTCATTTGTAAATTAACCTGAGGCTTCAACGTGATCCAAGGTAGGGAGCAGGTCTTATCCCTCTCCCTTGTGCCTAATAAAGCCCTCAGGGTGATGTACAGCGCTCCCTTAAAAGCCTCATCAGCTCTGGAAACTAGAGAGCAAAGAACATCCCACTGCAGTAAATGTGAAAGATGGTACCTTTTTTTTCTCTCTCAGTTAGAAGCCCTTTGAGTCACTTTTTTTTTCAAAGAAAGATAAATAAAAATAAAAAAGTGAGACGAGAACACGTGGGCTGTGTTTGAGCTTTTATCTGCAGCTGAGGTATTAGAGCTGGCTAAGTCTCATTAAACAGAAACCAGCGTTTTATGTGACAGATGCAGAGCTGAGGTACAGTCCTTACAGAAGAGGTACGTTGTTGGGCAGAGGGGACGCGGGCAGTAGCGGCAGCAGCCAGTACCAGCAGCAGCGGGGAGCTAGCAGCAGCGCTAGCTAGCGCTGCTCCTAGCTTGTGTGGCAAGATTACATTTGTGCCCACAGTCTTCCAGACTCGGAGGACACTCAGGATCCAATGGAATCCCCGTCACCTTTACAGGAGGCCCGCCCACCGTGATTGGCTTATAGTTTACGGGATGCGCCGAGACCCAGCGACCAAAGCTCCCTCCTGCTACACTTGCTACAGCGGGACACTGACCGGAGGTAGGAGCGGCTTGTAACCCGACTTGTAACCCGACTTTTACGGTATTTGAAACTACCAGTAGAACGTTTGACTATATGTGTCACATGGAAAGGTCCCCTCGCAGTGGAAGCTACAGAGAATTATGGCGTAACTTATGGCTGTCCTTGCTAAACGTAACATTTCCATCGTTCGGGTTTTTGGTTTTACAGCCCACGACTTTCCAACAGCGGAAACCACGTATAGTGTAGGGTTGGGCAAACACGTCAGATGGTGGAGCACACCACAAACAGCAAAGTGAACTTGATTAAAAGTAGAAGTGGGCCCAATATCGATACACAAAGCACTTCATTTGAATCCAGTGCCCAACTTTACTGCAGTGGGGAAAGCAATTTTGAGTAGAGCATGCATAAGCTCATTGTAGCAGATCGATACAAATTATGGAGCAGGGCATGGCCTAATAGTTTTATTTTATTTTATCAATGGCCTAATTCATTGGGTACAGTACTGTAAGGAGTTTACAGAAAACAGTCAGAACACTGTGACAGGGTTTCTTGCTTAGCATCCATCAACAACGTTAGTTTTTCGATCGCAAAGTATTGCGCATGTCATTACCCCGACTGCTCCCCGTGTGGCTGGTCTTACCGTTGGATGTGTATTACACACACACACACACATGGATGTGGTCATACGCTGACACGCACGGACTCCATGCACTTCCCCGTCGGCACAACCCAGAGTCGATTTACAATCTCCAAGATGACTTTCCCATAGTCCAGTGCTCCGGGTGTTCCCCTTCCATGTAATTTGATTTCAGGGAAATTAAAAAACTGATTGCACTGTGGTTTTGCTCCATGCAGCCGACCAATGCTGCAACACACACGCGCACGCACACACACACACACACACACACACACACACACACACACACACACACACACACACACACACACACACACACACACACACACACAAAACATGGTGTTATAGTGGAATGTGAATCAGTTAAAGAGATGATATGCACAGTATTTCTGTTCCCATCTCATCATTTGATGATGTCATGTCGAAGATTAAGCTGTCTCGTAGAAAAAAACGCTTCCGGAAATCATCTTGCGGCTCGAAGGGGCCGTGTTTGATCATTTGACGGGTGTCACAGGCTTGTGTGTATTGATAACCTGTAAAGCACTTCCAAATGACTCAACGGCAAAAAGCAGGTAAATTACTTGTCATGAACAGATGACAAACAGGATAAATTGCTATTAGAGCATGAGCTAATGGATGCTAATCCATACCTGAATAATACCTCTGTGTCGTCAGGCAGTCTTTCCTTCAAACGCATACGTGCGTGTACGTCCGACCACGTACACGCACTTTATAAAAAGGGACAGAGCAGACTCTTTCTGCTAAGGAAACTGAGGTCTTTTGGGGTGCAGGGAGCACTCCTGAAGACCTTCTTTGACTCTGTGGTGGCATCAGCCATCTTTTATGGAGTGGTCTTCTGGAGCAGCAGCATCACGGCAGCTGACAGGAGGAGACTGGACAAGCTGGTAAAGAAGGCCAGCAGCGTGCT
Organism: Myoxocephalus aenaeus; assembly: GCA_038501785.1. Taxonomy (NCBI): domain Eukaryota; kingdom Metazoa; phylum Chordata; class Actinopteri; order Perciformes; family Cottidae; genus Myoxocephalus; species Myoxocephalus aenaeus. The sequence continues at coordinate 242,878 of JBAMJR010000350.1, forward strand.
GGGGCGTCCTCTGGATACCGTGGAGGTGGTGGGGGACAGGAGGATGATGAGTAAGCTCTCGTCCATGATAAGCCACGCCTCCCACCCCATGCAGGACACTCTAGCAGCGCTGCACAGCTCCTTCAGTCACCGGCTGATTCATCCCCGGTGTCTGAGGGAGAGGTACCGCAAGTCTTTTCTTCCCGCTGCGGTCAGGCTGCACAACCAGCTGAGCTCCCAGTAGAGTAGACAACTCTGACAACTGAACACTTTACTTCACTTTACTTTATCACTCACCTGGTGCAATATTATTACGTATATTACGTGTATTTACGTGCAATACGTTTAAGTACTTTCTATTCAGTCTGTATATTAATATTCTTCTCTACTGTTTTACTGCTTATATTTATTTATATTACTTGTTTCTATTGTATTATTGTATTATTCTTTTATTCACTTGTGAGCAAGGCTGCTGTAATCCTGTAATTTCCCCACTGCGGGACTAATAAAGGATTATCTTATTTTATCTTATCTTATTTTAAAGAAAAATAGATGTGTGTTCAAATGTCAGTTTTTCCGTCTTTTCTCTTCTCTAAGCAGATGTCCTGCTGATTTCAAAAGCCTCTATATAAGGTGTGTGTGTGTGTGTGTGTGTGTGTGTGTGTGTGTGTGTGTGTGTGTGTGTGTGTGTGTGTGTGTGTGTGTGTGTGTGTGTTTCGGTACTGCATAAAGGTGTTCATGGGATTTACTGTAGCTTTTGAACTTTTGAAAAATTATATCTATGCTTCATCTAGCCCAAGATCTTGTTAATTTCTTTCCCCTTAAACCGGCCGTACATTATGTTCCCAGACAGATTAATGTTCTTCTATTCAGATCCATTTCTTTTTGGGAGTTATTATGAGAGAACGAATAATTTCCCAAGTATTCGGAGAGAACTACTGAATGGAAATCATGAAATCATGAATCATGAAATTTCATGTTTGAAAATGGTGGATTGGCCAGATGTTTGTAGCGACACGGGGCTAATGGTGCACGGCACAATAAGTACTTCATTTTGAGCAAAGTGTGCTAATGTCTGAGCTTGTTCAGCCTCATCTCCAGCACAAAGCAAAGCAGTTACATTAATTTAAAGGTCCAATATGCCACTGCTTTGCTGCGCCCTTTCAGCTTCAGTTGTCACATCACAAAATGAGCTGCGTTTCCAATCACGTGTCAGGCGAATTTTAAACAAACTTTTCAAATGTCGCCAAAAGCAAAATGTGAATTAGGCTTGTTTCCATCAACTGGTTCGTAGCGAATAAACTGTCCTCTGTAGTTTCATCAGGAGCTTTACGCATGGTTGTAATCTGTCAGTAAAGAGCCAACGGTAAAAAAAAGAAGACGACTTGGCTCATTTGCAGTTGTTTTTAAAGGCTGTCGAGAGAGGGCTCAAATGAGGGCGTACAGTCTGTGCGATCGTGGTCATCGATGGGCGGACATGGGCAGATAATGAAATGTACTCTGATTTGCAAAGTGCAAAATCAAAGATAAGTATAATCTAAAAGTATAATTTAATGAGGAGCATTTTTTTTTTACTAGGAAGCTACACTGGAGCTATTTTAACATTTTATGAATTGATCAGTATGCATTTGGAGTGAAAATCAGCCTCTAAAGAATTGCACTTCATAATTTGTGCTGCCGGAATGAGTCCTGTAACTAGACTTTTTGCACTGTCAAAGTTAATAGGTTCTCTGAATGGGTTTTTGGTGAGATGGCAGAAAGGTCTGTCTGTGGTTCACACAAGCTGAGGAGATTTTAAAGTGTCGTTCTACTGTATAAAACATATCAGTAGATATCCTTGTGAATTTTAAAAACGACGCTTGTTAACAATAAGACTACTGAACACCATCACGATGACTAGTCCGCCTTTACAGCTCAGTCGTGTCTACTCAATTTCACACTGTGGTGTAGTTTGTTTATAGCTAATGTTAGCTCCTCACTTTTAGAGGAAGCATTCACGCTTAAAAAAATCATGAAAGTGGTGTTTATTTGTGAAGATTATCTTGCTGAACAAAACGTTGAGTTTATTTTCTGCAAAAATCTAATGTCCAATGGAAAAATATCATTGTCTTTTTCAGGGGCGTCGTTAGGCCCGTTTTAAAATGTTCTTCAGCCCCCAAGGAGTTTAGCTCAACGTAAACTATACCAAGGAGTACCATCATACAATATTTATCATTCGATAATTAAGATGTACTTGAAATGTGTTTTTTTAATTGTTGTTATTCATGTTTTTTCTTCTTCTATTGAATGGTGTATTTGACCTAGTTCATCTTTATCTCAATGATAGTGTCCAAATGAGCATAACATATCACTGGTTTGTGACACATGTACAACAAAATAGATGTACATGTTCCCTTCTGCTCAAAATAAAACAAGTAAACAACTCAAAAGTTGACACTGTCAGGTTCATTCTCAGTCCATTGGATTTGGGAGTGACGCGGATATGAAAGCTAGTTTATCCGTCTTTCCTTTACAAGCAGGAAAAGTATTTCTCTCTCGTTATTTGAGAAAAGTTCATATTTGTGTTCACTATGACCCTGAAATTGTGTCTCTTTTGTTATCATATACTGAATGAATGCACGCAAAACTACAGAGCAAAACCACACTCTTTCTGATTGAACCAATCTATGAACTGTCTGAAACAATGGATATCGGCGGCCCCAAATGGGCCCCAAAAAAAATTGCGTGTACACATCCAGCACTTCCATAGGGGCTAAGCCCCCCCTTTCTTTCAATCCTAGAAACGCCCCTGGTCTTTTTGTTGATGGAACCAGTTTGACGCTAACTTCCGGGTTCACAATAATACGTCTTCCCTGCAGCACTCTATTGAAGTTGTATTTCTCACATAATTTCTCATCATTTTTTTCTTTCTTTCTATTGTTATAGTTATAGATTCAGGGTGATGTTTAATTCAGCCATTGTCCTTTTGAAAAATCCAAGCTCTGTACTTTTGGTGAAAAGCAATGTAACCCAAAATCAATGAGCCTCGAACACATCGCGGCGTGATTCAAACGCACCATCGTTCATCATACGGCTGTCTGAGAAGGTTTCGGAGAGAGAGAGCTATAAAAACAGCAGTCAAAGAGCTGGAATGATATCAGCATCATGGGCTCCTCTTTATCTGGCTGGACGGATAATCACCATAAATACCAAGCATGAGCCCAAACACTCAGGTGAAAGGAAGCCCTCCTTCCTGCATTGTGGCACCTTGCACCAAAGGCTTCATATTCCACTCTCTTCCTTCTCATTCAAACTTTTATTTGCTTGGCCTGGCTCAAAACTTTTGGACTGATTTCTATCATTAAAGCTTGGTTGTGGTGTCTGACTGAAGGCGAGCGTCAGATTAAATCAGTCTGATGTTCCAAAGAAAGCAGCGATAACGATAAAATGTCAGCTATGTCTGGTCTCTTTTTTGTTTGTTTGTTTTCCTCCCTTTCCGCGGGCAATAATGCTGAATCTCAGTTTTCTGTTGCAGCCCCTGAGGAGGAAGTTTATCAGATAATGAAGCGATCACATCTGTGAGTTTTAGAAAATGCTACTTTGAATCTATGTTTGTGTATCTAAGGGTGCTTTCACACCTAACCTGTTTGGTGCAGTTAAAAACGACCTCAGGTCAGTTTGCTCCGTTGGTATGGTTTCTTTGGGCTGGTGTGAAAGCTGTCAATCAAACATTTGTATAATCCTGTCTCTACCCCTATCCATCAAAACATGTAGTCAATTTGCAGTCTTCCCCAAGTGGGTCCTGACGATGCCAAAGATAATCGCCAAAACTCTTACCTGTCATGTATGATACATTTGTACTCCTCTTGGTTCATTTGTAAAATGTCAGTGAACAGGAACTGGACCAGAACTAAAATGCAACAACGTATCATTATATCCCTCTTGTTCCATGAACCACACAACAGGTGTGAAATAAGTGTTCTGTGCCAATGAACAATAATGGATGCATGGCTTCAGGATGCAGTACAGTCAAAACTCCTTTCGGCATTATGAAAATACCACAAACGTTTTCTAGAGTTAATCATGTGACGGCATCGTGCAGCTCCTTTAGTTCTCCGCTTGGACATCTAAACCACTTGAAATGGTGTGAATGCAGTCACGTTATGTGGACACAGGACCAACAGGACGGAAAGCACCCATGTGGAATAAGAGTAGCAGGGTGTGTGGGCAAATTCACCTTCACTGCATTCTTGATGCCTGTTCCTTTGTGTGATCACCACTACATTGCACCTTAATTAAATCTGCCAAAGCTATAGTCTCGGAACAGGAAGGCTGGGTTGAGGTGGACTATTCGAGGGTGCAAGCAGTGCATTACAATGATCCCTTTTGATTGTGATGCTGATTCCTGCACTTAAAGTCAAGACCCCGAAACAAATCTCTTGCCTGTAGATGTACGGCTTTTTTTAAATCCAAAGTTTGTTAGTATATTATCCATCTTGATGCCAAAGTAAGCGGCTAATTAGCACACTATGCTACCAGGTAGCTCAACATGACATGTGCTTGCTGGTTTGCGTTGCGCCGCGGCCGTAACTAATTGTTGTGACAGACTAATGACAGAGCTCGACAGGGCGATGCAGTGAGACCAGACTGGAATAAAGAAGAGTTTTATGTAGCTTCCAATACCTGGCTGGTTGGATGGCTGATATGGAAAAATTTGAGCAGCTACTGTCATCAGTTAACTGTTCTGACTCATGCTGCATGCTGCAAGGATGGCCAATCACATATTTTCTTTCTTCTTTGGCACTAATTATAAATAATAATACCTTGACCTTTCATTCCAACCCAATAAAAACGTTGGCATCGTAAGTTTCTGCAAACCACGAGTACGTTAAATATCAACATTTCGGAACCAAAAAAAAGATACGTGTATATCAACATTATAGTCTTTTAAACACTCCTGGTGCTTTTGCTGTTTCAAAACTGCATTCTCAATTACAATTAGGCTTCAAAAGTACTTGATTGGGTTTAGTATAAAATGTCCCCAAACAAAGAAATTCGTAGTTGACTAACACAAATGTGTCTGGTTAAGTAAAGGTAAAAAAAAAAGTCAATTCATTCAATTAGTTGATTTTATTGAAAGGTCTGTAAAACTCTCTCTTCAAAGGATAACACAAAACCACCACAACCAATCCTGTGTACCCAGACATGTGCTCACAAGTTTCTTGCAAATAAGTCCTCCAGCATGTGGCTTAACGGCTGACTGTGTTTTAAGATTGGGACACGGTCAAATAAGCACCACAGCTTTACTGTGCAGATCCACAAAGGCCTCTGCATCCTTCAGTAAGCTCCTTGACACAAGCACTGATGAGACTAATTATCAGACTGAAGCCATGAGGATTAAGAAATGCATACTGTTTAACACGAGACATCTGAATGAACAGACGGTCAAGGTAGACTTCGGCTGCATACCAGTACTCTGGAGGCAACGGACACTATTTCTGGGGTTCTGGGGTAGCCAGTGCATATCTTCTGCCAAGAAAAATTCCTTGTTTGTGTAAACATTCCTGGTTAATAACCGGATTCTGATTCTGATCTGGAAGCTTGCATTTCGGCCCATGCGGGTTTTCGACTGTTACCTGGATGCAACCAAAGCCGGCTCTAACATGATTGGTCAATAATACTTGCCGTACAAACGGAAACCAGAAGGCTTCTGTTGAGTTCTTGGAAACTCTCGGGTGGTCATGAGGAGTAAGGGGTCCAGGAGTCGATGAGTTATGATGATTAAAAAGTATTTAATCAAAGAATGATCACAAAAACAGCTTATGCATGTCGATCGGGTCACTCCTTCCTCAGCGGACTCTCCTGACTCGCACGTCCGCTTCGCTTGCGTCCCCCGAGAGAGACCCCCTCCTCTACCGCGCGTAGGTTAGTCCATACTATCACACATGGAGCTTAAAGCCCTTCCTACTGGTTAAGTCATATTTTCACACCTTTTCCAACAAACTCCATGTTCACTGGCCTGCAGCTTCCGGGGCGGAGCTACTCTTCTTCTTCTACAGACTGGGTTGTCTGCTGCTTCATAAAGTGAATGTTCAGCTCCGCCACCTCAAGCGAACAAGAGAACTACACTTCCGTCTCAAAACAGTCCACCGGCATCCACATGCACTGTGCAAACGTTGTTTTAAAATCCATTCACACATTAATCATTAATAAAACAGTGACCTTCATATGCATACAATTACACATTCTTCATAATAATATCCCTTATTAATTATCATATTCCATGCATTTGTAATGTACAATAAACCTCACACTGTACAAGTCCAATTGTGACAAACCAAGTTCTAAAAACCCTACAATCCCTCTCTTTATACTATTCCATAGTATAAACACCAGTAATTCTTTATTCATCACCCACAGTGCATACATCTCAATACATTCATGTGTCATAATCCTGTGGAAGAAAAAATTCCCTCCCTCTCTAAACCGTATAATATATACGGTTTCAATAACGTAATATATCAGTGTGGTTCTATTCATCACACAGGTAAAAATCTTAAAATCAGGAACAGTTATGTGCACTGCACGTCTGCACATGCGACTCCAATGTTCTAGGGGGTGCTGGTGAGTGTCCCACTGCATGTCATAATCCTGTCCGGCTCCTCTAGGCTTCTCCATGGTCTGCTCCCGATCTCTGTACTCCAGTTTCTTCGTTTCTCTCCATCTCCAGGAATCACCAGTATCTTGGGAAAAGATCAACACAACAGGTTCAAAAAACTGCATCATGGTCACTTAATCCAAACCTCAGTGTGTTGTTTTATTGCTAAAGTTGTATGATACTTCTCCATACTACCTGCACCCAGCGGGTCGTAGCTCACTGATGTGAAGTCTCTCGTACTGACAGAAGCATGATGGAGGTCGGTAATGAAGTGACAAGTGCCGCTGTGAAAGAAAGCTTAGAGGCACAGAGAGGTCTCCGAGCTGGTCTCTGCTGCTCAGGAACTCTGGCTCAGGGGATCACATGTTAATACAGTCCTTCATTAATCGCTCAGTTTCTTTCTCATTTAATTTCTCCTTTCTTAATACTTTCTCTCCCCAATCTCCGCATCTACGCCACCACTAACCCTTCCTTCAACTTCCACAGTCCATCTTCAACTTCCTTTTTCCATTCTCTTCACCATGTCATAATACTCTGGGGGTGGGGGTGAATGTAGTATAACATCACCCACGCTCTGCTCTTCCACCTCGGGAGCCATCAACGGCATCATCAGCCGCTGGTCCTCCCTGGTTAGAGCAGTAGAAATCAATCGGGTTATCAGAGTTCTTAGACATGGGACACAGCAACATCCACAGAGTACTAAAATTGCTATCATAATACCCACTGTAGTAATAACTGAAAGGAATAATTGTTCATACTTACCGAACCATCTTTCTATGAAGTTTGTGAACTCGTTGTCCACTCCTGAGTTCTCCGCCAATTCGTTGCTAAGTGAGCTAAGCCCTGCTAAGGCCCTGGACACTGAACCATCGGGGGCAGTGTTGTTAGGAATAAACGTGCAACACATTAACCCAAACATTTTACACACCCCACCCTTCTCAGCGAGCAACATGTCCAAAGCCATTCTATTTTGAAAGGTCATAAGAGACGTTTTCTCTAATTGTTCCAGTATCCCCTTGATTGCATCCCTGCTGTAATTAACAAATCTCTGCTGGTTATAATAAATGTTATTTATCCAATCTACGTTTTTATTCATCTTAACTAAGCAGATTTAAAGAATCTCCTTCTAATGGGATTATCGTTACAGGCATAATTAGTCTAACTAAGGCACAGGTTCCTGTCCAATTCCTTGGGAGATAATCTCTGAGCACCTTACCACCACAGTACCACCAAACATCCGCTCTGGCCATCATATGGTCACCTACCATACCACTGCTGATGCTCTTCTCCTCTGCGGTAACATTAGCGATAGTGTGGCAGCGTCTCAGGGTTCCCACACGGACTGAGCCTCGCGAACTGTGAAGGCAAGTGTAGTTGCCTTTGTAATATGTAAACACTGGCGGGTGCACTGGGGGAACTGCTGGAAACAACAAAACAAACATGTTACAATTTCATCTTTCTTATTCATTCTAATGAACCAAATATTTACATCACATTCCAAACCATAAAAATATCTACAAGTGTTTCTCTAATTTATCAGTGGTACCATTTGTGAAATGATATCACTTAGTTTTGGCGTGGCCTTTCTGGAGGGCGTGTGAAGCCTTTGCAACGACTTCAAACAGCCCTACCCCAGCGTCCACTTTAATCCAGATCATTTGTTGACCCGTGTGTTTATGCTAACATGTGTCATGTCAGGTGGTGCATAATATTAAACAATATGAACTCAGAGCTCATCATATTTACAATTAATATTTACAATATCAAACCTCTTCCTGTCCAACACTCAACCTTACCAGTCACCTGGTTCCACTGATGACACGTTCTCATCAGCTGGTGTCTGGTTGGCTCCTGTAAGACAAAAACTCAAACGCAATTTGGTTAATCTTTCAGAAAAACCTCCTCAGAGTTTGATCACGCTCGATATTTTAGCTAATTCAGACTTCATCATCTGATTAGCTCTCTTGACTACCCTGGAATGTTGGGTCATAGTCTGCTCCGTGTGAATGTGTAATGTCTAAATATGTCCCTCTCTTGTACGTGTTTGAATGCAAAATGTGTGCAGTTGTCAGACCTGATCCTTCTTGACAGCCTGTGTCTCAGTATCAGCCACTTGACGACTAACTGGGTCTTCTTTCTTACAGGGGATAACTAACAGTGTTAATTACCGTTTGAATATGTCACGATTTTAACTTAAATTTGAATAAAATTCGGAAAAAAATAGTGGCCTTTCTGTGGTCAAGTTAAGCTTTGAATTCATTGGGGTCTCCTCTCTCTCCCTCTCTTTTCTGAAACAATACTGTGGATCTTATCCCATTTGATTCAGAAACCATCCCGGTGGAAGGGCTTGGTTGATGGGTGGAGAGCTTCGATGTCATTGTTCTAGTGGTTTCCCTCCTGACAGGTCATTCTCTCTCCCAGGCTCTGGCTGGCAGCCGATGAGCATGGGGATGTTGAGTCCTTTCTCCTTGAGGTGCACTGCGACAGTCTCTAGCCCAATGTCCACATTTGCCACAATTGTAACAGATTTGCCGGTCATTGCTATCCCTCTGACCTCTGTAGTTTCCTCGTCCTCCTGACCAACTTCTTTGTTGACAGCGGCCATTCTCTCTTTCTTGATATCTGTCCTCTTTTCCCTTCTGCCAACGAGGTTGGTCACCACGTTCCTTCAGAGCATCGGCCACTGCTTCTTTAATCTGGATGGCTAGGTCACTCATAGCAGCCATCTGTTTTTGAATAGCCTCAGTGTCTTTCTCTTCTATCTGCATTTTCAGCAGTCTCCTTGACATCTTCCGGTCGCCTGCCATCTCTTCTTCTACATCTTCATTATATTGATTGATGTGGTGGGTGATATGTTCTCCCCACGTCTCCAACGTGGCAGTCCTAATGCCCACTGTCCGTCTCATACACCGTCTTACTGTGGGCGGGAGACCCTGGACAACTGCATTTATCCATAGTCTCAGGGAAGTCTCATCTTTGTCATGTCTTGAGCCCGTAGATAGTTCCCACTCTTCAGCAGCCCGCCTCAGGTATGTCGTTGCTTCTTCTTCTTTCTTGTACTTGATGCTATCCAGACTAGCCAGGTTGGGGATATAGGGCCAGTGTGTTCTGATTGCATCAAACAGTGCAGTACCGATTGTGTCTATTTCTCGGCTATCTTCGATGTTTTGGCAGCCCGCCTTTCTCTGTAGTTCCTGCAATTCCTCCAGGCTGGAGCACTGCACCAGAATGGCTCTCATGTCTCCCACTGCTAAGGGGGTTCCGATGGTGGCTGCATTCAATGCCTTGATCCATGGGGTTCCTCCTTTGGCCAGGGGGGGCAGCTTGTCAATAATATACTTAACATCCCTGGGGTTATATGGCTTGTATCGTTTTACACCATTGCTCAAGGTCAGGATTGGGGCCTGTATGTGGAGATGTTGATTTTCTTCCTCTCTCACGACATCCTCTTCTTTCTCTCTTGATGACTGCCCTTCCTGGTAGTCCCTCTCCTCCTTGCGTCTCGGAACTCTCCCTGTAGTCTGCTGCTCTTGGGAGTGGTCTGCACTTCGATTTACAATTAATTCTGCTGGCATGGATATTTTGCCAGGGAAATCAAAGCTTAGGGGCTGTTGTTGAGGTGGAGGGGAGACTAGTATGGGTTGATTCCTTAATCTGGCTCCTGCTTCCCATGGTGTGGTGCTTGGTTGTGCAGACAGGTTTGAAGTGTTTTGACGAAGGTTTTCAGAATGTGTCGGGAATGGGCCTGATACGGAGTTTGTAGAACGGACCAGGGCCGCTCTTCCAATGAGGGGGCTTGTTAGGTGGAGGCTTTCTTCACACAATCTCAATCTCTCTTCCCGTGCAGCCTCACTCCTTTCTCTCTCACTTGCCCGTTCTCCCATTTTGAACAAGGCCTCCTCCAGAAATTCAACCTTGTTCAACAGGAATGGGATTGCTCGGATAGCCCAGTTGCTGACATCCTCCATAGTACTTTCCTTTATCTCCACTGGTTCCATGGATCCAGCTAGGGTGGGGTAAGTGGACCGGGTGGGTTCTGGGGACGATGGTTGTCCAGTCGCACCCTGTGACTGTAGAAGGAGCTCGTCATATGTCTGGGGGCTTGGTAGTTGGGGGCCGTCTGCTAACTCTACTTGAACTCTCCTGTTTCTCTCTTTTCTAATTCTCAGCATGTCCTCTTCCTCTCTCATGACCCTCTCTAGACATGCAACCTGTTCCACTAATTTTTGGAATTCGCTGTCAACCAGGGAGCTGCGATCATCTTCAACCTCCACAGTGCCTCCCTTAATTTTCACTATCGGGGCCATGGTGTATGGGGCCTCTCTAAAAGGGTTGCCTGCTCTGTATGGTGGAGGGTGTCCAGTTAGGTCAGGATAGATGGGCTGGGTGGGGAGTGGGCGCGAAGTCTGGGAGGTACAGACTGCCTCTGATGGTGGCTGCGTCATCTCCTCCTTCGGGGCTGCTTCTTCCAGCGGGGTCTCTTCTTGGATCTTCTTTGGGGTGTTTTCCTCTACTAGCGCCATGCCATAGAACAGCAATCGTGCATTCATGATGGCTTTGTCGGTTTCAACCACAGCCGTTGTGGAGAACGCACGCCATCCTTTCCCTTTCGGCTTCTCCTTCGCTTTGCTGTGTCTCAGCTCGAGCGCTTTCATCAGTGCCATCTTCTCTTCCTTGGTGGGCACCTCCAGGCTTGTTACATCAAGTAAACCCTCAGCATGCCATTCTTGGATGTGTTTTCTCAGTCTCCTGTCTTTCTTCTCCTTTCCGTTGTCCGTCATGTACAGGGCTGCATCGCAGGCTGCATCAATCCATGATGGGGTATTTGTTGGGGATGGCTCAGACATTTTGAGAGAATCAGGTGCTGATCTTGGCTTATATAAGGAAATGTAAATGTAGAAATAAAATAACAAACAATACGTGTCTAATGTGCAAATGTGGTGTAGTTGGAAGAATACAATTGGTTAAGGTTATGGGGAAAAAATACTTCACACTGCCAGAGATGGTAAAAAGAGAAAGAAATCCCACTGCAACCGATCTAGACAAAGGGAACACAATATTACACTGCGATTGAATAATAATGCATGCCAGTGTGATGTTTATAAAACTACAATTCTGTTAAAAATGGAAAAATTATGAATTTGCCAAAACGTTATTAATATACAACTATAGTTAATATTCTCTCTATTCTTTATAATGTGTAAATGTTTTAATCCCACTATATGTTGTTTATAAGTGTGAGGATCAGTGTGTGTCAGTTGTGAGTGTAAACAATCTTGTTATTGTTCTAAGTGTCAGTGTCAGTGAGGAAATACCCCTCCAACCTCTAGAGGCGCTATTATTTAAGATGAAGTACTCTCCTTTCCTGTTTCCTTTCTCGCACATGTGGTGCCACGTTTTTTACCTTCCCCCTATGCGACCAGCGCTTAGACTGTTGTGCTACTTCTGTTAGCTTTTTGCAAACTCACGTTCGCTCAGCCCCACCGTATTGTATAAACCTAACCTCAGCTAGTCTACTCGGTTTCTCTAGAGGACATAAGCCCGACCGTCGCCGTGAATACGCCACTCATCCCCCAATAGACTCCTCAGAATAAAAGTTTCACCCACACAAAACCAGGCGTAGCACCCGCCGATTATGCCGCATGTACGTTAGACTGCTATGTTAGTCAGCTCACGTTAGACAGTGCACGTTAGACAATCATGTTAGACAGTTATGTTAGACCGTTATGTTAGACAGTTATGTTAGACAGTTATGTTAGACAGTTATGTTAGACAGTGCACGTTAGACAGTGCACGTTAGACAGTGCACGTTAGACCGTTATGTTAGACAGTGCACGTTAGACCGTTATGTTAGACAGTGCACGTTAGACCGTTGGACAGTTTACGTTAGACAATCATGTTAGACAGTTATGTTAGACAGTTATGTTAGACATGCTCAAGTTAGCCCGTTATGTTAGCATGTTAGACCACTGCTCGACCGGGCGGCACCTCCGCAATGCCCGTCGCCGCCGCGTCTCCTCCAACCACTCGCGCACCTCAGACGGACGGAGCCGCCATTTTACAGCGAGTTTCACACTCGTCCACCTCAGCTGAACAGTGCCGCTGGCTCACACGAGGCTACCAGACACACACATATATAACTGTATTACCTCGTCAGACGGGCTTCTCTCCACTCGCATGTGTCCTTTTACCTTTAGTCGAGGCGCCGTGACTAGACGAGAGATCGTCCGCGGTTTTCCGAAAAAAAATCCGGCCTATACCTCCTCATGATTCACCACAAAGAGTCCCTTCGTGGTTGCCATCTGTTGAGTTCTTGGAAACTCTCGGGTGGTCATGAGGAGTAAGGGGTCCAGGAGTCGATGAGTTATGATGATTAAAAAGTATTTAATCAAAGAATGATCACAAAAACAGCTTATGCATGTCGATCGGGTCACTCCTTCCTCAGCGGACTCTCCTGACTCGCACGTCCGCTTCGCTTGCGTCCCCCGAGAGAGACCCCCTCCTCTACCGCGCGTAGGTTAGTCCATACTATCACACATGGAGCTTAAAGCCCTTCCTACTGGTTAAGTCATATTTTCACACCTTTTCCAACAAACTCCATGTTCACTGGCCTGCAGCTTCCGGGGCGGAGCTACTCTTCTTCTTCTACAGACTGGGTTGTCTGCTGCTTCATAAAGTGAATGTTCAGCTCCGCCACCTCAAGCGAACAAGAGAACTACACTTCCGTCTCAAAACAGTCCACCGGCATCCACATGCACTGTGCAAACGTTGTTTTAAAATCCATTCACACATTAATCATTAATAAAACAGTGACCTTCATATGCATACAATTACACATTCTTCATAATAATATCCCTTATTAATTATCATATTCCATGCATTTGTAATGTACAATAAACCTCACACTGTACAAGTCCAATTGTGACAAACCAAGTTCTAAAAACCCTACACTTCCGATACCAAATTATTTCCCCGTTGCTGACAGATTCAGCGTTCAGATCCAGATATCTGTTTTATGAGAATAGACTATTTTCCCAACCTGCATTGTTGTGTTCATTCTCTGTTTTATTATGCAGTCAGACACCCGTAGGCTGCTGGGGGATGGACTTATTCTCCCCTACCCTGCTATGCTGTGTGTGAAGTCCAACTCCAACTCTTTCAGTGGCTCTTTCAATTTCAAGCAGAAAGTAAGGCTTTTGGGTGTAAACGTGAAAGCAAACTTGTCAGCTGTATTCTGTCCCTCTGCTTTTGTCTAGCAGTCAGGTACCCAACATCTGCTGAAGAGCCCTCTCAAAGAACTCCTGACTTCAACCAAACTCTCTGGTTAAAACCTCACTTTTTTCATTTAATGCTGTGTGTGTGTGTGTGTGTGTGTGTGTGTGTGTGTGTGTGTGTGTGTGTGTGTGTGTGTGTGTGTGTGTGTGTGTGTGTGTGTGATAGCACGCATGATAAAAGTATTTGCTTTTTAATTCAATACAATTTGTTTTATTGAAGAGCTTTGCTCCATTGACATTGAATTATCTCAGAAATGCCTCTCTCCATCTCTCTCTCTCTCTCTCATGGTTGTGGGTCTATAATCTGCCCTGTATTCATTCAAGTAATTTTGTTTGGCATAGGGGCTGAGACTCACAGGTGCAAGGCCTGGACGAAGAGGCATGCACCTTGGCGGCTCTGAACGCTCCTCACATCTGTCCGTGACCTTGAGAAAGAGTTATTACCATTGTACAGGGGCGTGCACTGGTAGAGAAAGACTTTCCAATTAAGGACTGTGGATACAAAAGACAGAATGTGCACACATCATTCAATCTGAATTACTCCTTCTGTAAAAAGGTAAATGGTAAAATTGATTTCGCTTTACAATTGCCTCCCATTCAAACATTCACACACACACACAAGCTGCCATGTAAGGCGCTGGCCTGCACAACTTGGGATTCAGGGTCTGGCTCAAGGACACTTGCCAGGAATTGAACTGCCAACCTTGTGATTAAAGGACAACCCGCCCTCTCTCCCGAACCACTCGGAATGAACAAAACATGTGAAGCTTAATTGTAACAGCGAATGTGAGCAACATTTAAGTCAAAGCTATGGATTCTGGGCTCTGGCCCAATTACTTGAGTAGGAGATAGCGATCACAGATAATTGACTGAACAAGATGAGTGAAATAACAATATTTATAATGGATTTGAAACTACTTCAAGTTCTTTATTATCACAAGCACAACAATTACAGTGAAGCAGTCCTTGGCAATGACAATCTCGGCTCGCAGGCTCCCTCCAACAATGCTCATTTCTAACTCAAGCGTAGTCATAGTGACACTATTCTTGTACTTTTTCTTTAGCTGCCGAGCTATTTGGCACTCCATCCCTGTGATGGACATTGACGTATTAGTGCATGTCATCGGAATGACGAGATGATTAGCATTCACCGGCGATAATGTGGTCTGCTTTCTAATTGCTTGGCAGATAATAAGTTCACTCTTCACTTTAAGTCACTTTTCCGTGACCTCATGGGAAAACGTCACAAGGTCAAAGAAAGACGTGAAGGAGAATTCATTAGGATTGAGGAATAGACAACTGCGATGCTCAGAGAACATACACTAGGCTTCATAATTACGATGCAACGGCTCACCTTGCAGCGAATCCAAAGAGGCATTCACAGTAGGAGCCCTGAAGGCAAACTTCCTTTCACAGCAATAATGCATCATTAGTTTTTTTAATGAAAACTGATTTATTTTGATGCATTGAAAGACATGCGTTTTGAATAGCGCCTGTTTCGGCCTTCTGTCGAGGCACTGATGATTCTCTCAGGATGGAGAAGACATGGCTGGGTGCAATATATGAAGGCCATCCTGGTGGTCGACTGTCTGGCACATCTTCCGCAGTACGCTGTTGTCTCCCGGGTCTCCGATGCCCCACAGACGGCCGTGCTCAACATCGTACATTGCATGTCTGATGCACTCTTGTGTCTCATAGACATGAAGTGGTCCCTTTCCCCACACTGGCCATGGCGTCCAATGCTTCCAATGTCAACAGCCCAGCCTTTAGCCACTGTGAGGGAGCCATTGATTGATGCCACGTCCGCATCAATCCGTGATCCGCATGGACAAGTTTAACTGATCCCTGACTTCCTCCTTCTCGACCTTCTTCTTCGTGAAGGCCGACACGCCCTCACCGCTCTTGCACCCATTAAGTGGTGGGTGGAATAAGTTGGAGGGCAGGAACTCTTCATTGGCGACTCTTTACAGGATGAGGCTGAATGGGCCATGTCCTGTTATGAGAAAGTTTAACCCAAGAATAAAGGTCTACATACTCCCAGACTGATTTAGCGACATTCCTCTTCCCACTGAAGAGCTGATCCAGTTTAAGCCTTGCCTTGATTAAGGCTTCTGGCACTGAATTGACTTGAGTTAATGATATTCCTGAAGGCTGACGATACAACAACTTCGATCATTCCAGTTTGCCTTTGGGTTTTGACATCTTATTGAAAGTTTACAACATCTAAGCATTACCAAGTTATGGCAAAGGCAGCTTACGTGATCTGATAGAATTATCTCCTTTTCTTTTCATAAAAGATCAGTCCTGTGCTAAAGGAGATGAGAAAGGAAGCACTGACACACCTTTACTTAGCAGAGAATTGGAACATTTCAACAACAAATGTTCATTGTTGTCCATTTCAGTGAGTAACATTCGATTTGAAACTTTCCATATAATTTCCCAACAGTCATATCCTATATTGATTAATACAGTTTTTTTTAAACTGGATAACTTTCATCCAGTATTATATTCACATTATACAAAAACGTTGTCAAATTCCTCTCCCCTGAGGTTTTATCACAAAATAAAAGCACAGCTGTTAACCGGTACCGTTGATGGCTCTGTTCCATTCAGGTGTGCCAGCCAGCCATGGCCGGGAGCCATGGTGCACAATAGCAGGACCCTGGCCCAGAGTACCGAAATGGAATTTAGTCATCTTAAGTAATGTTATTGGTTACGCCTGTGTCTGAAAAGCCAGAATGTGTTCTGTGAAAAAGGTCTGTAACCGAGAGATGCTTTGATTCATAAATGCTGGCATACACACAAACGATACCAATGTGCAGGTAAACGCATCTATGAACAGCGATGGCACAGCGGTCGTAACATCTGGGCCGTAACAGAGATTATAAACATAAGTTAGGGTCTGAAAGTGCTGTGGGAATGGGCTTTCAGACACTTACGAGAGTTTTGACACCAAGATATACCTGCAAATGTGTCCCTGCATACACAAAAACACGTCTCCACGAATGTAGGACATTAATGAGGGTCCTTGCCTGGCATCACAGACAAACTACATATTCAGTTATTTGCTAAACTGGAGTGCTGTTTTTAAAGGGATGGTCAGTCAGTGTATCACCTACAGTGGATGGCAGTCGGCACGCCCCCACACTGGAGAAACGGACAGCAGGGGAGCAAGGCAATATACTAATGTGGACGGGGGACAGCAGCACAACAGTCAATGTTTCCAATAGGGAACTGAACCTGTTACTACAACGCTGCGTAGACCAGCAACTCCCGTGTTCTGCCAGGAAGATGATCGTTTTTATGCCTCTGCTTTATGTTTATAAAAAGGCTTTATGTTTTCGGGTTGTCCGTCCATCCGTCCGTCAGTCTGGTCCATCTCAGGAGCGCATGGAGGAAACAAACAACTTCCAATTTGGCACAAGCGCCCACCTGGAAGCAGGATTGAACTGATCAGGTTTTGGTTGTCAAAGGTCGAAGGTCACTGTGAACTCACTACTGTCCCATTCTCGTAATATTTCACAAATGCTTGGAGTGAAATATTTCAAATTTGGCACAAACTTCCACTCGTCTAAAGGTCCAACTCATTAAAATTGGGTGTTCAAAAGTCACTGTGACCTCACCAATACACATTTTGGGCCATAACCCGAGGATTCATTATGCTAGTTAAATTTCTCTCAAATATGTAATATTTTGGACAGACATGGATATGAACTGCATCTTAGTTGGCGGAGGCGTACAACCGCAAGACGACAACTCCAGTTCCCAATGGAGTCTTAAAATGATATTGATACCCTATTCACAGCAGTACATTGCTTTGCCTGCATGCTGGTACTTCTGCCTGTCTCTCCACACTGGGAGCGTGCCGCCCGTGGTCTCCTGGATAAGTACCTAATTCAAAACGTTCAAACTATCCCTTTAACATTACAGTGAAATGTAGAGGAAAGCGCTTGGAAACCAGCTATGACAAATACAGCTTTTCAGTCAAATGAGCATGCATTTACATGTAGCTGCCTTTTCCCTTTAAGCATCATTTAACTGTAGTAGATTGTATTGAATGTTAGACCAAGCAATACATTCTATTGCATTTTTCTCTTTCTCTTCTTCAAAGTAGGCGAAGAAAGAAAAAAAAAGTTACGTAGAGCTTGCAAGAGGAAAAACTTTCTGGTTGCAATCCAAGAGAAGAAAAAAAATGCTTCCCAAGGCCTTTTGAGGAAAAGGCAGAACCATCTCCAAAAAGTGTGAATCATCATAAATATAACCCATACGTGTGAAGCTTTGAGTCTCTCTTAGTGGGAACTTCCATGGCCTTGTGGAGGACATTGAACCTGAAATAACCTGTGAGCATTAATGCAACCTGCAAAGAGAGGGAGACACAAACGGAGGGATGAGGATGGGAAGAGGAGAAAGTTAACGAATGCAGAGAGATCTTGATGTGCACAGCTGTCTTTTAGAAAGAGCAGGTTTCTTCTCTTCAGGACGGCAGTGGAAGATGGATCCATTTGGCATCACGTCCTTGCTGCCTTTCTCACGGACAGTTTCCTCACAGTGATGAATCACACGATTTTGGTCAGTTGCGGAGAGTAATGCCAATTTCATTTCATTTTTTTATATTTGTCTTCTGTTTCAACACCTCAAGAGATTCAAAGGTTGTTATTCATTTTTAAGGGCCAGCTTTTACTGGCATTCTGGCATGGAAAAGAAACAGCTTGGCATAGAAAGCAGCAGGTTTTTTTTATTATGAAAACAGTGTAGATGGCTTGATTGCAAAATAATTGATTGTGTGTAAAGAAAAAAAAAAAGATGGCACAATGTTTGTGTGAGTGTAATGTGGATGTGTGTGATCGTTTGAGGGATTTATCATCCTGATCTAATGCTTGGAAAAATACATCCACATAAAAGGACATTGGCACTCGCATCACGTCACAAATTACTCCCCGTAAGTGCAGCTTATGATTTGATTTCCGCCTTAAAAGGTAAACCACGGTCTAAATGCTGAAGAAAAGTAACGGTTAACCTATAGTCTAAGGCAGAATTCAGGTCCAAGCAGGACAGAAACACAAGCAGTCAGCCCTTTTTTGCCAGATTACTGCAATCCTATTTCGTATTCTGCTCTGGTGCCATTTTATAATCAAGAGGCTCATTTTGTCTGTAAAGGGTTCCTCATTCGGACTGGGCAAATAATAGAGTAGGAGACAGAGGAGAGAAAGTCATGGACAGAAGAAGAATGACGCAGGGGATTTAGCCACTTCCCTATCTCTGGACAGAAAAACACATCAGCATTTAGTCTGGATGTGAGCCCGCCGCTACGCACACTTTGAATATCTCATCTTAGATCTCAATCTTATCTGCGATTGTGACAACAACAATTGATTGTCTTTCTCTTGCAGTGAGGGCTGCCCTTTTTAAACTTTCAATCCCTAGTGATCCAGATAAGGCCCGCACGGTGGGAGACTGTTATCATCACTTGACATATTGGATGCTCGGGGAAAAAAAGGAGACTGATCAAACATGCTTTGAATCAGCATTGGCAGCTTGGTGACAAAAAAAACGTTTAAAATCTCAGGTGTGCAGGTAATTGCAGGGCTGCTAACGCTCACGCAATCGACATTGTTCACATGCTCTCAATTGAAAAAAAAATTTTTTACAGCAAAACACCGCTTAGATTTTGATGCACACCTATTTGTACTGTCACATTATAGGTAGCTTGGAAGGGCCAAGAAGGACGAAGAAAGGCTGAAATTTTTGCAATAATTGTTCCACAGCATGTGTTAAATTGTCTTGTAAAAAAATGTAACGTCACCAACAACCATAAAACATTTCCATTCTAGGTTTGCTGAGAAGCGCAATGGATTACTGCTCAAAATGTTATATGACCATGTCACATATAAAATGTTTTTACTGCACATTACCGTACAGGGAAAGTCTGCTCAAATGATATTATAATTATATATAACACAATGAAAATGTCCTATTTTTAAACTCTCATAAATTTAATTAATAGATGTTTTCCTTCAGAGGTATCCTGAATGTTTTAATGGGATTTGATGTAATGAGAAAATTTAAGGGACAATCAGTTAAAATGACATTATAACACATTGATGATTTCTTCCTTTTAGAACTGATGTTGCTTTCTTTCCATCAGATCTGAGTGCGGCAGCAAGTCGGAAATGTGGGTAAAAGACTACATGCACCAGAGCGTGTATACAGAAAAACGTTATCAGCAAACGAAAGACCACAGTCCTACATATTCACTGTGGGTCTCACACGAATTCCAGCTTTTTTACATTTATTTTTCACTATACTATTGATGTAACCTGTAAAATAAATTCAGTTTGATGTGAAAGGAATGAAATAACTCGGCCTACATTTATTTTTTTGGTCTCATTTGTTCTTAACATGTACGTGTTTTCAATAACACATGGAGCGGAAGTGGCAGTAAGAATGGTCAGGAAAGTTAATTTACGCACAAATTTCTCTTTCACGATTTATAGATGAGGCCATTTACAGAACAACAAAGCAGTGAGCGTTGAAAGGTTTGAAAGATGGGGCCATAGGGGTATTTTTTACGGCTCCGAAAAGTTCTGCTTGGACTAATTAACAATCTAGTAGATAATGCATTTTTTCCACCATTTGGAATCTTTCAAGTAAACGTGAGGATTCACACTTAGAACGATTAGATTGGCTGTTTTTGTCTTTCTGAAACGTGACACAGCCGTCATATGATTCCATCTGGCTCGTAGCATACAGCTCGCTAGGCTATGTTTTTAGTATTTTATACAAATTCTCGCCAATGTCTTCTGTTTTGTGTTTGGTTTGTGCGCGTACAAAGAACTGTCAGAGGACAATACGGCTTTGTCAGGAACCACTGTTTCCAATACTCAAGCATGCTATAACACCCATGGCATGGCCTCTCAATTCAGGCCCTGCTTATCTGATAGGTTCAAAAAAGAGAAAGGAGTGCTTTCCTTGAATGCTGATGAGTCTACAAGCCTGAAACTGGATAGAACCTGAATGTTTTGCTTCGATTTTATGATGATGAGCTGGGCAGAGCTATAACGCAGCATCTAGCCAGCAGGAAAGTAAATATTGTTGATGCGCCAGCCCTTATGCTGGAACCATGAGAACTAGGAGACCAGAGTCTAATGGTATGCGTTGGAAGCCAGTCATCAGTATTCTAGTCATGGACGACTGTGCATTGATGAGGGGCAAGAGGACCGGAGTGGAGACACGAGCAACATAAATACAGGTAATAGTATGACCGGTATTTACAATTTACATTTGTATTACCGTACTACAAATGTAAATTGTAAAGGCCAGTTAAAGGCAGGGTTTTGATCAAGGCATGCACTAACATCTGAAGAGAAAGGCCTGGGTACCGGCTCCGGGAGCAGCGGTGAACAGAAGTCGTAAGGAATGAATGAAAGCTTTTATTGCCCCTAGGGTGGTTTGCTTTGCACAAAGAGCATAAAAGAATATCAAGAGAACGCCAACAAACATATGCCATGACATAAATCGTTTGGGAAATCGATAAAAGGACATCAGCGGCAATTTAAAAAAAGACGTGTCGAGTTCAGACCATGTGTTCAGAGCTTGTTTAGCGGCTGAATGTTGGGAGGGATAAAGGATGTGATCCCCTTTTGGGCTGCACCCTGGGCATGCTATACCTGCGTCTGTAGCACTTCGCCGAGTTCCGCAAGTGTTTGTTTCTGCGTGCTTTGACATTTATGTCCTCTTCGGCTTTCCTGTTTCATTTGGTCACTCACCTCTCCCTCTCGTCTAAGATAACTTTACTTCCTGCCCTTGTGTGTTTCCCGCCAGTGTGATTACCTTTCCCCGCCCTGATCAGCTTCACCTTCCCCCGATTACGCCACCACCACCTTGCTGGAGTATTTAGTCCCCTTTGTCTGTTCCAATTCGTCTCAGCACCTAACCAGCAATTTCTCCCTGTGATCTTGATTTCCTGGTTTTCCACTCGCCTTTCTACGACCCCCAGTTTTGGAATTGTTAGCCTGACCCGATTGCCTACCTTTTTTTTACTGGTCTGGTCTCGAGTTTTGCTTTTGAGTCCTTGCCTCAGTGGTGGATCTGCTATGATCTTGTAAGCTGAATTCATGTTCGACTGAATAGCTGAGTGAGTAAGTTGGTTCCTCTGTTATCTCACCACCCAGCGAGGAGTTGCTTCTAAATCAATGATCATTTCGTCGTTATTAAAATCAATGAGTTATCTGAACACCAGATGGAGAAATGGTTGATCTCCGCTCTATGATTGGTCTGTGGGGTGGTGGAAAACAAGGTGGGGAGGTGGGATGCACCTATCGGTGGTTTTCTGGTTGCCTTGGAGCCAGTCGTATTATTGCTTTAGCAGAGATCCCTACTTTTTGATACTTCAGAATAAAATTGTACATATTGACATAAGCTTCATTATTTGTGGTGCATCTAGGGAGATAGCTTCAAGATTCTGCACATGTTTGTAAATAGTCTCTTTAATTTGTATATGGGGGAATGTAAAATCACAAAAATCTGTCCCATGCCCCATGTGGGCCTCGGTAAAACCAATGGAAGTGTTGTTGGGTGTGCTCATGATGGGTCTCAGCAATAGGTTTTTCCACCAATTGCTGTTTGTGTACAAATACACACCTCCTCCAAGGCAAGGCTCTCTGTGTTACATTACATTTAGCTGACGCTTTTATCCAAAGCGACTTACAATAAGTGCAAAGTGTTGTTCTCAGAGTTTGACGAGTTGACGGCCTTGATCAACTTGTTCAGCGGTATCTTTATCAAACTGACATAAAAAAGAATGAATTTGTTAGGTTGGATATCTCTAAAAGACTTTCAGGGATCCCTCCAGACCAGCCATTGGGGATCTCCCGCCTGTCAATATAAGACATATCAGCGCCTCACCAGGAGGCTCGAGAACCTCCTCATGAGCCCCCAGAGTCCCGTTGAAACCCAGGGGCTTCGATCAGTTCAGGGGTTACATTTACAATCCCAAACCAATTAGAAGAGAGATGGTGCACTTTACCTCTTTTGGTTTGTTTCACACAATTTGTTATTGTTTTGCTATTTGTATCGGTTAATTTTCAATTACCGTAAAAGTCGGGTTACGAGCCGCTACTACTTTCGGTCAGTGTCCCCGTTCGCTCCCCACTGTAGCCAGCTGGGGCTCCTGTTAGCGCTCCGTCACTTCCCCGCTAACTTCCGCTAGCTCCCCGAAAACCACCGAAGGTAGTGGGACCAGGCTCGACACCCGACTTGGGCAGAGGGGACGCGGGCAGTAGCAGCAGCAGCGGGCAGTAGCAGCAGCAGCGGCCGGTAGCAGCAGCAGTGCTACCTAGCGCTGCTCCTAGCTTGCTACAGCGGGGACACTGACCGGAGGTAGGAGCGGCTTGTAACCCGACTTTTACGGTAATTACGTTACTTCTCCGACCCACCATTTTCAAAACACATTTCATGCACTTTAAGCCCCATGACATAGACCAACCCAAATATGGCAATATATTCAATGAAAGTTCAATGAGGTCCAGTTAGAGATAATTTTCTCATGCAAAGGTCTGGAACATCACAATAATGTCTAACTTGCGCTATGATTTAGTGCCATAAATATTGAAGGAGCCTTGCAGTTGTATTGACAGCTGACTGTCAAATGAAGAAAGTTCAATTGAATAATATAAATCAATCAATATCAAATTGAATCAGAATGAATGTCAGACAGAGCAATAACTATGTCCAACCTTTAACTACCAACTATCAACTATCCAAGTAATTTTCGAAAATTTCCGATCGTCCTGCTGTACGGATCTGAAAGCAAACTGTGCCTACTCATATAAAACATTCATCCCTCCCTGCAACCTCGCGAAGACGAGGGGGAAAACGGACTCTTGGTTCCGATGAAGAGCACGCAGCCGAGAGGAGTGTTGCAGCGACATGCTCACACTCAACTGCACACTGATACGTAGGCTACAGACACAACAACACATGGCATTCAAAGTGCAAACACACACACACTCTCTCTCACTTGTCTGATAAACCATTAAAGTGCAGTGGTTCATATCATGACACGTTAATAGACTTTTCTCCCCTCTGGCTGTGTGTCTGAGTGCCTCTCTGGAAAGCCGCCCGCTTGTCGTTGCCTGCAGACGTTAAAGAGTCTACTATCGCAGGCTGTCACTCTTGGAACTGCAGTTTAGGACTCTCGGGAGGTGTTTGTGAGATTATTTGGGGTCAATAAAGTGTTTCATCCGGTAGTGATCAAATACAGTAACTTGTACACTTCACATAAAACTTTTACAGTGAAGAATACATCTTTGAGATATTTTTTCACTGCTGGTTATCTCAGGAAAAAAAACACAATCTCAATTTTTTTACAAATTGTTACAGCCTATTTTAGGGTACATCATAAGTAACATAGCTAGTTATTAAATATTTTTTTATTGAAAAACCTTAACAAAAGGATGAGGCAGCTGGAACACTTGAGGAGTAACATTTACATTTTTCTCTCCACACTGACCTCCCTGACAGTGCAGTTTTAGTCCCACATGATTTACTTTCTTGTTTGTGCACTTTTGATTTAGGTATAGTTTACCCAATTTGTCAATACAACTTATGTTTGGTACGTAGTCTCTGGCTCCAGTTTACTCTGGGCATTGTGCAAGGTATATCACCGGGTCACAATTGACAAAGTAATGACTACCAGAAATAAACCAACTAAAATGGAAGCAGGGACGTCAGAGTCTCCAAAGCCAAAATAACAAACAAAACCCCACACTAACTAGAAAATGAGAAGGTCAACTGGCCTACAGGAACAAACTGTACTGAGCTCTCTAACCACAAAACAGGAGAAGACAGAAAGGACAACTAGACACACAAACACACACACACACACACACACACCATTTTCATCATATAGTGACGTGTTCGTCTCCCGTGTTAAAAGTAAAGTGGACTCTTTGTCACGTAGTTGTAAGTCACATAATTTGTTAACATCATTAGTCACTGTCACGTGAGCCGCTGGTCACGCGAGTCGTAAGTCAGTTAAGTTAATGCGTCCAACTCGTTTCCTTAACCTAAGTGGTTTTAATTGCCCAAAACTAAACATCCTGTGAAGGCGCATGACGTCCAAAACGAACACATTGGTGTAACAATGGGTTGGACTTGACACATGGAGGTCCGATATTCCCTCTCCTTTTCCCTCTGTTTTGTTCTGTACCAACTCCTCAGTAATACATCTGGATTGATAGCTTGCTAGATGCTATGTTCACCAACACGAGCTGGTGGTTATGTGTATTTTTGTGAGATGAGGTCAGTAATAACAGTAATAGTTACTGAAAGTTCCATGTTGGAAAACCAAATTATTCAGATGTCCCTAAATTTTACATTGCCACATGCCTGAATATTCATAATAAAAACACTTGTGGATTTTCTGTCCTAACTTTTGAAAATGCAGTACGTAGTTATCTCCTATAAACTGCACCTCCTTCGACGCAATTTGTCACGTCTTGTTACAAAGGTATCATCTGTATGTGCGGATTTGTTGCTGCCAAATCACTGACAATCTCACAAGAAAAAGCTCTTTCCCTCCCAGTGAGAAGTGTTGTTATTTTCGAAACAGAGGTGTCCTTCTGATGCACATCTCAACCCCGAGCTAAACTCTGAATGACATGACCAAATTCATTTGTATTGAACCGGCCCTTTAGGCAGTAAGGACCGGCTAAAAGCTGCTTATTTCTGAGCTGATGCCAAGCCCAACTAATAGTCTCAGGGAGGTGAATAGGTATCAGTAGCTGCCCTGGGGGCTAAATGATTGCTTTCTGCAAGTTTCCTCTTCAGCCTTTAAAGAAAACTGTCACCAGATAGTAATTGCTCCAATAGAATATATGAAGAAAATGTCATGATATCCACATACCAGCCAATTTCTGATAGACATATAAACATTTACAATTGTATCCGTGTCTTGGGGCACATAGTGTCCATTGACCTTTTCTTCCATACAAATGCCCTGTATATCGCCTAAATTACCAACAAACACAATAAATTATGCAGGATTGCCCATCGGGGGCTCGGTTTGACCATTTTTCAAAATTCCTCATCCTGCAGCCACTAACACCCAGCTCTTTATTAATATGGAAAGTATGAACACTTTCCTGCAGTCACTGACAATTCAAATAATTATTGTGGTAATTATAGAGGCCGCAGCAGCTTGCCAAGTCCTTTTTTTTCTTCATTTGAAACTGCTGAAACGCTTCTGAGCGAGTACAGCCAGCCAGAGAGCAGCCAGCATCACTAATAGTGCTTTGATGGCCCTGATCTTAACTACGGTTGGTAAAGCCGTGCAGCTCTGGGTATCCAGCCAAATGTAATCATGTCGAGCGCTTTTATGCTCTGCATTGGATTATTTTCAACGTGGGGTAAAACGTGGGGCGCTCGGCAACACAAAACAATTGCAAAAAGCAAGAGGCCTTGCTGTGTGAGAGTGGGCCCATTGAGATAGGGTAACGCGGGTCCAGAGGATGGATGCTTTGAACACTCACAGCTACTGAAATACAACTGGATATCACAGCTGTAGCTCAAATGACTTCGGTGAGGGATGAAACAATGGGGCTATTTGGCCCTGTTGGGATTTTATGGTACGGTCTGATCTGTCAATAAAGCCATGTATATTCATAGTCCCCAGAGGAGGATTCTTAATTACCGAGAGTCAAAGTTTCCAAGAGAATGTCTATACGTGTATGTACATGGTCTTCTGAGGGCCGCCATGAGGTCAATTTTGCATGATTTGGTTAAAGAATGATCTAAATATAGTCAGCAGTTTGACAGGAAGTTAGCTCAGCACATGATCATCAATTTTGAAACGTGTACGTGTCTTTCAAAAGGCCGTTGCTCACAAAAGGTTAAATGAGACGACAAAACATCATCACTAGTCCTCGTTGTGTGTGCTCACTCTCATGCATACATCATGTATGATAAACTTGTTTTTGCCACAGATAATCAGCAATAATCCATAAACCATGGATGCACTTCAAGCATTAGCAATAGGCCAGAGTCTTAAAATAGAGCATTACATGTACATTACGTTGTCTTATTGAAAATATGCATACACTATAACTGCACAACTCACTGTAACAGTAAGAATTATGGCTAATGAGCCACTGTTGAATGTTTACATTTTCTAATTACTCACATCGGACTGTAACATCTCGTTGAACCAATGTGTTATTACCACGCTAAATCAACTTGAGCTGTCTCAAGTCATTTACTTGTGTCTGAGCACTGGAGAGTATCTGCCGTCATCCATCATCCTCTCCGACAACCGCAATTATATCAAGAAATATGGAGGCGGCAGGTTCCCACAGAAACGTGACAGCAGGCCGCCGATGTAATTGCGTCCTTGATCGTACGGGAGTCGTGTCCCGAAGAACAGCATCAGCAAAGTGAGCGATCACACACGTGACACCTTGTGGTCTAGTTTTCACATCTAGTTGTGCTGGATGTGGCATGTTTTCATGTAAGTGCTGAATGACGTTACGTTGTGCTTTTTGTCAGTTACCCGACAGATGGCCGTTCGGATGCAGATCCATCTTTCAAAGCTGTTCCTTCACAGGGAAAGTGTTGACTAAGTCCTGCACAGCACTCCACACCGCATGCTGATCATATTTATAGTTTTGTTTTTTTCTGTCTTGATTTGGAGATGACTTGCTAGAAACATTGAGGGAGTAAAACGTAACCTTTGTAACCCCAGTTGAGCCACAGACATTTCTCAAAAAAATTCCAAATACAGAATATCTCCTCAAGCCACAAGGGCTATTTGAATAATTTCAAAAGGTATAATATATAGAAAACATGTGTGAGACTAGTTAAGAGGTTCATATAGCAGTATACATGTTACTGGTTTATTGGTTGATGATAGAACACAGGAAATAAATAAACTACTATAAAATAGCGCTATGTGTTAACAGTATCTGTGCAAAGTTTGACTTTGATTAAGTGAAGTTCGTTATTTCTTTTGAAAAATGCTCTTGGAAAATTCTGCCTTTTACGTTATTTCTACGGTACCTTTGTCAATAGGTAATTTTTTCACAATTTCTTTGGGTATTTTCAATCAATTCTTTTTGTTAAAATATTGTGTAGGATTTAGGAGGTTTTATTGGCAGAAATGTAATATTAAGTTTGATGTCTTCAAAAATATGTTTTTGTTTCGTTAGAATGAGCCATTTATATCTACATTTGGAGTTGGTCCTCTTCCACAGAGTCTTTCATGTTTCAAATAAGAATTCATTCATCAGTAAACACACACAATCCTCGGTGGTAAGCAGCAGGTATACTCTTGATTCATTTTGCAGAAACTCCCATGAACTTGCAACAAAGGAAAAACTTCCACAACTTCCTACATTTCCCACAATGCCTTTTGGCAACTTCTAATTAGCCTAGTTTCATTCAAAGTCGGGTGCGTTGCAATGCAAATATGTGAACACAGACCACGATATGTCTTCAGGCTGCATTGCATTGTGGGTGGTGAGGCTGCTGGTGGAGTTAATCGCTATTCTCCTCTCCTCTATGATGGATTCCTCCGCGGCGAGACCATTGACATCGTCATAGTCTTTGATTCTCGGGGACAGACACCAAAACTTGACATTTTACATCAGAGTTTGTTTGTTCATCGCCCGCAGCTGTTAAACTTATGAATGATAACCTCAGAGCAAATCATCTTTTGACATGCATAACTAAAGGCGTCCCACAAAGTATTCAGTATGAAGTGGTTGTCTATTGACTGTATACACACACACACACACACACACACACACACACACACACACACACACACACACACACACACACACACACACACAAACCCATAGATCAGAAAGAAAGGAAACAAAAAAAAAACAAGGCTATGCTCTGTGATTTATTCATTCAATAACCAGCAGGACGATAATTTTTCTCCATTTGGCTGCATTAGCCCTATGAGAAAAACGGTTAAAAAACGCTAGTAAATAAGGAATAGTGAACGGAGAAAGGAAAAAAAAAGAAGTAGAATTACATTATTGAATCTGACCTTCTACCAGCTGATGGCATGATTGCTTGATGTTTAAATCGGCAGTGCACATAAATCATGCCAGATGAAAAATAAAAAAAGGCACTAGGCTACGGAAATGAGGCGGGAGAAAGGTTTTCGTGAAGAACTGCTGAGTGAGATGCAGCTGAAGATGTCACCGTTGCGTGTGCGATTTATGTCCCTCCTTATTCCCTGCATTCCATTCCTTTTATTCATTCTTCAGACCTTCCTCACCTCACTTTCTCACAGAAAAATGAGTCTTTCTCACGCCTGGAAGCAGCCGCCCAAATACCGTGAGCCGACTCGTACGTGAATACATAAGCCTGAGGTTTCCAGGTCATGCGGTGCATGAAGGGCTTCGGGACTGAACTTGGCGGCTTCTGGACTGGACAACAGTGTGGAATGAAAATAAATTAACCTTTTTCATAGGTAGGAAACAAGAAGTGAATAAGGTTCTCCCTATGCTAATGTCTCACCATTTCTCAACCCATCAATCAGCTTCCTCTGCATGAGGTTCTGTTCAATAACAAGGCCACGCTAGATTAAAATAAAACATGTTCGCGTTTTTACAGGGCCGAGTCATTTTAAATATAAAAATAGATGCATATTTAGCAATTCTGCAGGACCAGTTTTGTTGTGGATAAAATTCAACATTTCTTATCATCAGTATTAATTGATATAACAGTTGTCAACACAACAAACAACATTGACATATCATCACTGTAATAAAGTTGTTATAGTAAACAGTTGCTTTAAACTTTTTGCATCCAGCAAACATGAAGCAACATTATCAGTCATTTGGGCTCATGGGAAAAGACCAACATTCATTCATGTGTCAACCTTTTTGTCTCCTTTTAGCTTTGTTTTTGGTCTCCTCCAACTTCCATAGTTTAGTGTAAATGTGTTCATCCTTTCCTCCAACACTTTAGTTCCAAACAAAAATATTCCAAAACATGGCGGCTAATGGCAGCTAACTTACTGTATATTTCAGTTGGGGTCATCTCTATCAGGAGAAACTACCTTCTTAGTCAGAGGGAAGAAGATAGTCTGCGGTCTACTCATCTTTCACATATTTGACTCGATTCTATTCTATCATATATTCATACTCATCTATGTGGATGAAACTATTCTGTTAACTAGGTTATTCATAACAACAGTGTGGTTAAAACTCAGAGTAACACATGTCCGTGGCCCCTGCAGAGCATCTCTCTCTGTTCCTTCTCGTGAAAAAGCTGCAAAAATGGCAGCGCCGTTAAGCTTTTGAAAAAGCAGAGAGGGAAAGGAATTCCGAGACATTCAGCTCTTGAAAAATTAAAACGCCAGATTTCTGTTGTGTCTTCTTCTCTCAGCCGCCTGTCTTCTTTTTCTTTTTTTTTCTTCTATTTTCTTTCTTTCTTTTCACAGGGCATCACTGTGTAGTGATGGAAATGGAGCCCCAGCGGAAGTTAATTAGATGACTGCTGCTCTACCCTTTCATTTTCTCTGGGTCTTTCATTTTCGGGTTCTATTATCCTGTTAACATTGTCATGCCTTCTTTAGAAACAATTGCCTGCTTCAGTTAAATGCCGTCATCTTGTCACATCCTTCGCTCCACCTCCAGCCGAGCTGGAGAGGAGAAGGATCCCTGGCACACAACGTTAACGCCGTCCGCCTTAATGTATGCCAGTGAGGAAATGTCATGAGGAAATAAGACTGCCATGAGGGAAACAATGCTCCGACAACGTGGCGTTGCCTTTGTTTTTCTTTCTGTTTTCTGTTCATATTCTGTCACTCAAGCTTTAAATTCAGGAAGCAAATAAACCCGTTGTTTAGAAGGTAAATATGGTAAGCAGGCACAGAGTGAGTGGGCGTTTGAGGCAGTTGGTAGAAAAGTCTAAGAGTATGTGAGAAAAGGGAGGAAAGCTGCATTAAATATGGGAGGAAGTGAACTAATACAGACACACGTTTAAAAACTACAATAGTTTCACAGTTAAATACTACAGTCACATGTTTAAAAACTACAATAGTTTCAGACACATTTAGAACTGCTTCTTTTCCATTGCGTTATATTGAACAATCACAAGTTAAAAACTGCAATTGTTTCACAACGTTAAATAGAATGGTCTCATGCTGCGTTCACACCAAACGCGTTACGAATATACGCAACGCTTTACTGGCTCGACTATATGTGGTTAAATCGCGTCATTCGCGCCGGAAAGGGGGCGTGGCTTATCTCCGCGTCACCACGTCATTGGTGCCATTCGCGCCGCCCGGCAGGAAATTCGCACAATTCACGTCAGTGCATTGACTTTGCATGTAAACTAGTCGCGCGAATAATTCGCAACGCGTTTGGTGTGAACGCAGCATTATGGTTTTGGGAGTCTTTGGAAAACAACCTATTCTGTTGTTCATGAGGATGAGTTGCATTTGAATGTCTCTTTTTTCCAGAATCACAAACAGGCCGGCGTCACACAAAGTCACGTTGAGTGAAGCCATTGGTTGGTATTCAGCAATGTCTACCAATGAACAAGCCACTCGCTCGCCTATACAAGTGTGGTTTAGGACTTCCCCTTGATTTGCCATGAACACAATGTAACCGTGGTTGCGATGGTATTGTAGATGTCACGGAAATGGAAGTTACAAAAGACACATTTTGTCCCAAAGTTTGGAGGATATCTGTTCTCCACAAGAACGCTTCATTAAGAACTTTTGATTGGCGCGCTATGGCTGCTTTGTTCTTTATTCATAATGATACCGTACGTCATGCTATAATTACTGTCTTTCTGATGGGGTACTTCAAAGTGTGTTTTTCTTCTTCTTTGTGTACTGTATTACAGCACTAATTGCTATTAATATGACAACTCTCTCTCTCGCCGCCTCTGCCTCTCTGCTGTCCCACATTTTGTTCTTCCTCCTGAAACAGTGTGACGACGATGTCAAAGACACTGAGGTGCTCTCGCTAAGAGATTCGACGGCGAAAGAGGTGCGGATGAAGCTCGAAAAGTGAGTTGCCGGCCGCCACCCAGACTGAGAAGCTGAGAGTGGAAGAAAAAAGGCCAAAGCACTGAGGGGACAGCCTCAGAGTTCATGTGGTTCAGAGGGGATTCACTTAACTCTCTCCAGAGGGATCCATTTACCCCCTTCCTGCAATTACGGGGCCTTGTTTCCTCTCTTAATCCATCTGAATGTTTGTTTGTGTTGTTTTTTCTGGTGACTAGAGCACGCATATACAGATGTGTGGACACACACACACACACACACACACACACACACACACACACACACACACACACACACACACACACACACACACACACACACACACACCACAAAGCCACTCTCCTCTGTAATAAATCCCTCATTACTGGCAGTAGTTTTTTTCTTCTTCTTCTTTTTCCTCTCTGCTCTGTTCTGGCAGTTGGAGCTGTTTTCCCCTCGCCTGGCATTATTTGCTTTGTGCTGTGGAAACACAATATGGGACCTCTGTCACCCCCACAACATCAGGACACGGGGAGGGAGGGAATTACAGACTCTAATTAGCGATGCAATGCTACTGTCGCCACCGAATAATAATTCTGCTACAATAATGACGACAGCTTACATCAGTGGTGTTAGAGGGCAAGCGTCCTGATGGGAGTTTTATGACGGCACGTCCGCCATTAAATAGCACTCTAATATTGCCCTTTCATCAAGGAGGCATAGGCATGGCCCACATCCAAGTAGCAGAGGGTTTTTTGGACTCCATTCCCTGATAGGTCAGCTAGGATCATACTTTTTGTTTGTGTGGGACTTTAAAAAAAGTCTTTGCAGTGCAAGCCTCCATCGCGGGGGCATGGAGGAACAGAATGGTTCCATCTGGAGCCGGGGATCTCAACCTTTTTGTCATTTCAAAGTGCAATGTGCATTCACGTCGTATAGGTCGCAGTTTGAAGACTGCAAAGACAAGAGTTCAAAGCCCCGACCCTCCTCTCCAGCTCAAGCCAGAGAGTGAAGAGAGGGGCTGGCGTAAATGTGAGAACAAGGCCGTGAATCGGAAGAATAAAGCGCTATTTTCTGATTGGTTCACAGTTTTTTTATCCATTTTCTATCAGTCTATTTTTTTCCTCGGAAATTGTTGCATATTAATCCTTTCAGGGCCAATTTCTTCGAGGTAGAGATCGTCCAACCGCTAACGTTGTGGTCATCAAGTTCAGTTCAAAATCAGAAAATACAGTGCATGCATGGAGGGGGACATTTCCCATGAAGTGAGATCAGATCACAGCTGAGGTCAGAGCAGCTGGTCCTTTGGCAGATGTGGAGCTTTCTTGTGTGCTCTACAGAAATGGTTATTGGATATCTTAGTTGGGTCGTTTAGGCCTGTTGCTGATGAAAAACGCTCTCCCTCCTTTTTTTTACGATGATAACGAGGTCGAGCTGAAACGCTGCGCAGGTGGCTCTCCCATTTCAAACATCTGCAGAAGGAGAGACTACTAACATTTCCAAGGTATACATACAGTATAGATCAGGTCAAATCTGGCCTAATTCCAAATGGGAAATATGAGTCAATCACACATTGGCCGCTCTGTTTCTGTTCCCGTCTTTGGGGGACTCTGAATCGTATCTGCAGCTGCTCCACTGACTACGAACAACAGACTGTGTAAATTTCAACTCTGGGTGAACTTCATGGGAACTCTCAGTCGGGCTGGAAAGACATTTGACCGCACAGATTTCTTGGCTGACGGCGCGACATGAAAGTATTCGCGGCTTCTCTTTTGGGACGTTATCCTTTCAGCGACGGATGGCACCATCCGGTTGATGTTGATGTATGACATGGGCGGTTGCTATATTGCGTTAAACAGAAATGATTTACGTCCTGGAGGAACTTACAGTATTTGAGTATTCCGCTTTGCATGCTGCTTCACGCTTCGACCCGGACGTCGATCCCCTGTGCAATTAGCCACAGCAGCTATCCGTCACTGCTGGGGCCAGTTACCAATCACTCTTGTGCCGCTCACTCCGGGCAAACTGCTGTTGCCGTGGCACGGAACGTGAAACAAATGGCTCCATTGGGTGCTGCACAACACCTCGTCCGTCAGCAGCGAACGCGTTGAATACACTTTGTGTTTATGGCCGACAGACGGCGTGAAAGTATTCAGTTTGTTACTCAAAGCTACAACTAAACAAGTTTAATTGGAAGGGGTTTCTAAATGCTTAGGCTTTTCCTCCTGATAAGATAGTGTGTGTGTGTGTGTGTGTGTGTGTGTGTGTGTGTGTGTGTGTGTGTGTGTGTGTGTGTGTGTGTGTGTGTGTGTGTGTGTGTGTGCGTGCGTGTGTGTTTGTGTGTGTGTGTGTGTTAGCAACACAGCGGCGACCTCTCCCAAGTCCCTCTTGACACATACTGCCCGCCCATAATAAACTCCACGACCCTGAAAAATGATTAAGTGGCTAATGAAAATGCATGCTTTCAAAAGGTGTTTCAATGGTGTCAAAACTAGGCCGCTTTCTTCTTTTTTTTCCTTTAATCAACCACACACCAAATGTAATACAGTATACAAGCTCACTCCCGTTGATCTACAGTAAATGCAATCCTTGGCCCAGTATGAGCAAGCTCAAATCGTGGCACCGGCACCTCGTATAGGCACTTCCTGTGGCACCTCTCAGGTGCCGCGGCACCTACGAGCTGCCACTAGTTTTTGCGGCAATTGCCACAACATTTCAGGAAACATTCAAGCGAGCGGAGAGACCCACGTGACACAACATCCGGTTTTCAAAATACTGACTGATATGAATGTGTTCAGAACACATCCAAACATCTTAACTGTACCAATTCAGATATTTTACAAAGTAAAAAGTCCTACATCCAAAAAAGTTAAAACATGTTTATCAGTCATTAAATGTTCAGAAATTAGATTTTGGGATGTAGAACTTTTACTTTGTAAAATATCTGAATTGAAAACCGGATGTTGTGTCACGTGGATCTCTCCGCTCGCTTGAATGTGTTTCCTGAAATGTCAGTGTCTGTGATTTGACCACGGAGATCCAAGACTGTTACCAGCGGCACTCAAACAGAACCTTAATGCATTGTCACATATTGTCAAATAATGAAAAATAAAGGGTAAATGTCGCGAAACCTCTCCAAAACAGCAG
This sequence comes from Myoxocephalus aenaeus, assembly GCA_038501785.1. NCBI lineage: Eukaryota > Metazoa > Chordata > Actinopteri > Perciformes > Cottidae > Myoxocephalus > Myoxocephalus aenaeus. The sequence continues at coordinate 277,925 of JBAMJR010000350.1, forward strand.
CAGCTGCAGCGGGAAGTAGTGGCAGCTGCCACAAAGTTGTGGCAACTACCGCAAAAACTGCCGTGTGTGTGTGTGTGTGAGACATGTTCAGGCAAGCAGGCGATGTAGTTAGAGCCTCCAGGTCAGGACGCAGCTACGAAAATAGACGTGCAGAAAAATTACGTGTTGCACCGATGGATAGATGGATAGATTAATAGATGATGAAAGGTGAAGGAGTTGTGTGTGTGTGTGTGTGTGTGTGTGTGTGTGTCTGGGGCAGGGAGGGAGTGGTTGGCAGCCTCTCAGGGGAATCATGGGTAAGAAATGACAGTTTAGACGTTCACGGCGATGGATAGAAAGACTAACATGTTGTCAGTCAAGAGTCAAGGGGGCGGGGGTTAGATTATGGTGTTCCAACACAATTTTCGCAACATTCAGAAATCCAAAGAGGGTAAAAGTATATCTCAGCTGAAAAGTGCCACTGTATTCATTCAACCTCCCCCATGCATGTTTTATATTATGTCCACGGACAGAGGCGCGTGTTAGCCGAAGCTCGTCCTGTCTCCATCGAGCTATTTTGAGGGTTCTACGTACGTGACAGCTGTCAGCGTCTGCAGCCACTTACCTGACTCCGGGGAACCGCTAAGAATCATGGGATAATGATCCATGATGACACTTTCCCCCCCGTCGCTTCCCCTCGAAATAGAGCCTTTTGGAGCCATGTTGGCGAAACATGATGGGGAGCATCTTGCTTGGCTTGTTGTTTGCTTCAGAGACGGGATGAACTCATGTTGTAAACCACTGAATGTATCAAGTAACATTATGAACAAGAGTTTGGGCTTTTGGGGGGGACTTTTCTCTCAGTGGTGGTGGTGGTGTGCAGGGGATTTATTTCTCCAAGTGTATGACACAGTGCCATCTACTGGTGGTCTCCTGTGATTTCAGCATCAACTCGGTACATTGTGCAGATGCCCTGAGGAGCCTGAAGGCCACACAGCTTTTTGTGCAGATACAGTGTAATTATGATGAAAAATAAGCTTTCTAAATGGAAAAAGGACTGCAGGCCCAGAATCAAACAGGGGGGACTGGTCTCAGTGTTACTATGGTCCTGTTGTCTCGTCCAGTGGAGAAATATGAATCGAGCACAATGGTTTCAATAAGACCCATTCTACTTCAGCACAGCACTGCGAGAACAATTAAAGCAGTCGAAGGAAGAAATATCCTGACCTTTAGTCGGTAAAATGGTGCCAGCTTCCTACATTTCCCATAATGCAGCGTGATAGGAGCTTTTCAAAGTGTTTTGAGCATATTAATCAAACGCATATGAATATATTTATGAAACATGAAATAGCAATAGTTGACAGCGGACTGTATTTTGGCACAAGGAAAAGTACAATATAGTTGTTGTTTTTCTCTGTGCTGTCACTTTCCCGTGTCATTGTGGGACAACATCACCCACCAGTACTACTGTTACAAAAAAAAGTAGCTGCTGTCGGTGATAGCTTCACTGGCAGTAAGACAGACGAGACATCCGCCTCATACAGCTCTGGGACTGACTGGAGGAAATGTGTGTCAAGCTGGAAGGAAGAAATGAAGTGTCTGTCTTTGCTCCTACATCAGGTGTAGTCACGGCGGGGCGGTGTAGCCGCCTGACAGAAGTCTGGCCATAGCGGTCGGGTCACTGGGAGCAGAACAAGCTTAAAAACCTCGTGGCTAGCGTCTGCAGAACAAACTAACAGAGTGTTCAAGAGGAGCAGCAGGGTTGGATTGAGCAGTTGAACTGTGCACTCATCTGTCTCTGTGTGTGTGTGTGTGTGTGTGTGTGTGTGTGTGTGTGTGTGTGTGTGTGTGTGTGTGTGTGTGTGTGTGTGTGTGTGTGTGTGTGTGTGTGTGTGTGTGTGTGTGTGTCCTCCGGGCAGCAGAGGACCAGAGGGCTGCTGGGAGACTCACTATAACCATCAGACCGTTGCCGAGTGAGGAGTGAGGCCGCGTGGAGCCGGCAGACACCGAGGTTTATTGAGGTCACGGGGTCAGTTTTAAGTTCTGGGAACTATTTCTGGTGGAGAACTATGTTTTTTGGTAGTTATTTTTGTGTGCACTGCATGTTGAAGCTTTGGGTTCTCTGTCTGCGTCCTTCACTGTGCAATATTTTTGGGAAGAAAACTAATATTTTTGGAAAATGAGTCAGATGAGTTCCCTCGTCTCAAAGTCACTGCACACAAAGTTTTCAATCAGAAATAAATAATGAATGAATGCCCATTGGATTCAAATGGAGCTTTTAGTTTGAACATATACTTTGCAGGTATTATTAGTAATAGTAATAATCATACAGATCTGTCCAGAAATGTTTCTTAGAAACTAATTAGCATTTTTTATGTATTCCTCCACTTGGCAGATGCCAAGTTACAGCCTGAGGAGAAGTCTAGGAGAATAAGTAGCAGCTGACACCAGGTTGTGGGTTTATGAATGCATGGCAAATTACCTTCTGGGAGAGAGGGGTTATTAGGTAAGTACTCTTGGGGAAAATACGAGGGAGGTATGAACAGAGAAAAAAAGAAACATATTTTTGCACTGACCTCTAGAACTAGAGGGATAGAACTATCCCTGCTTCTGGGAAACACTTTTTATTAAAATAGATTTCTCCAGCACTGTGAGCGTTACAAAAGTGAGTAGTTATGTCTTTTTGCGATGCGGGTGAACCGAGCTTTAGACACACGGCACAGACAACTCCATGGGCGTGTCCACGTGTGTGATCCGCTAAACAGATGATCTGTGGCGGGGAAGTGCTCAACCCAAACATGCTTCTGAATGCTCTTGTACTCTCTCTCTCACTCTCTCTCTCTCTCCTGTACTCTCTCTCTCTCTCACTCGCTCTCCTCTCTCTCTCTCTCTCTTTCTCTCTCCTCTCCTGTACTCTCTCTCTCTCTCTCTCTCTCACTCGCTCTCCTCTCTCTCCTCTCCTGTACTCTCTCTCTCCTCTCCTGTACTCTCTCTCTCTCTCTCTCTCTCTCTCTCTCCTGTACTCTCTCTCTCTCTCTCCTCTCCTGTACTCTCTCTCTCCTCTCCTGTACTCTCTCTCTCTCTCTCTCTCTCTCTCTCTCTCTCTCCTGTACTCTCTCTCTCTCTCTCCTCTCCTGTACTCTCTCTCTCCTCTCCTGTACTCTCTCTCTCCTCTCCTCTCCTGTACTCTCTCTCTCTCTCCTCTCCTGTACTCTCTCTCTCTCTCTCTCTCTCCTCTCCTGTACTCTCTCTCTCTCTCTCACACTCTCTCTCCTCTCCTCTCCTGTACTCTCTCTCTCTCTCTCTCACACTCTCTCTCCTCTCTCCTCTCCTGTACTCTCTCTCTTTCTCTCTCTCTCTCTCTCTCCTCTCCTGTACTCTCTCTCTCTCTCTCTCTCCTCTCCTGTACTCTCTCTCTCCTCTCCTGTACTCTCTCTCTCTCTCCTGTACTCTATATAGAACTGTAATTACGGTGTCTTCTTTTTCTTATTAGCAGATAGGACTTTCATAATGGTTCCCTGGAGAGCTTGTCTAAACTTAATTAACGCTGGCTAAACAGCCCCCGCTCTCCCTTTGTCTCTCTCTTCCTCTTGCCCTCTATGTCTCTTGCCCCCCACCCCCTCTATCTCTCTCTCTATTTGCCTCTCTTCCTCTTATTAAACAATGGCCGCTGCAGGGAGAAGGAGCCGCCCATCAGTGATAAGACTCGTAGAGAGAGAGCCCTGCACTGGAAAATGAAAGCTGGTCTTGACAACACTGAACAACCATTGGGAGGGGGGGTTGAATAGTGTGTGTGCGTGTGTGTGTGTGTGTGTGTGTGTGTGTGTGTGTGTGTGTGTGTGTGTGTGTGTGTGTGTGTGTGTGTGTGTGTGTGTGTGTGGATCTAATTCTCTCAGCGGTGTAAGCCCTGAAATCGTGCTCTGATCTTCGGCTGAGTAGCCCGCTCTTTTAATTCCCATTTGTTTGACTTAGAGAGATTAGCCATTAATTACTGGCTGGAGAAATTAAGCACACACACACGCAACCTCACGCAGAGTGCGGTGTAAAGCCGTTAAACAGTGCTCATTACACCGGCCCTACGGCATGAGCCAAAGGCATATAGAGCTGAGATAGCGTTGTCGAAACAGGACTCACACTCACACACACACACACAGCTGCTGGGGAAACTCTCGGCCAAAAGATGCTGTTCTGGGCGGAATCTGGCCGGCTTTAGCTGAGTGTAGAACATCAGCCTCCGTGCATGAGAGCACCAGGGATTAGCGGCGGAGAGGCGAGCTGACCGAAGCCCAGACAGGATGAAGACGATCACACACACACACACGAGCTGCCTGAGCGAGCACATGGCCGGCTGTTCCAGGGCCCAGCAAGGCTTTCCTAAACGCCTTTGCATGACATTGAGCCTCTGGTAGGGTGACCAGATTTGAGTTTGTGAAAAAGAGGAGTGTAGCAGTAGTGTGTAGCATGCCGTGAACTTACATTTACGTTGAGATCGGTCGACCAATGACAGTTCTCTCTACAGTCAGAGCTTGCGCAAGAAGGTGGTACCATTTCCAAAACTTGTAAGGGGGTAATAACTATTTTCCCGCACGTAGCAAAATCCCGGACGTTTTTGGAATCTCTGCCGGACGCTTTTTTTAGGTCTCGAAAAGAGGACATGTCCGGGAAAAAGAGGACGTCTGGTCACCCTAGCCTCTGGGAGTGACACGTTGGAAAAGATGAATTTAAAGCTGTGCTAATTACATTTTTACCCCCAACTCAAACAATGGATACAATTACAAAGTGTCACGTTAGAAACAGGGGAGGAGCATGCACTAAAGGTCCCCTCTCCTTTCATGCTGTCATTGGCTGGTTGGTGGGGAGGTTCGTAACCCGTCTGGGTGGCTTTGGGGAAGCCGTGTCGGGGTTCTCTGCCGTTTGCTTCGTCATTTGTGTCCTCTCCTGTTTTGTGGTTATAGTTAGAGAGCTCAGTGTGTTTCTGTCTACCGGTTGAACTTCTCATTTCCTGGTTATTGTGGGGGTTTTGTTTTATAATGTTGGCCTTTGAGAACCTGACATCCTTGCTTCCATTTGATTTTTGTCAATAAATTGTTACTCCTTTTGTGTCAACTGTTGCTACGTTTTTTTCTATAACTAGTTATGTGTACCCCTATAGGCACGCTAAGTAGGCCGTAACATAAGCGAATAATCACAGTGAGATCACGTTGGAATATTAAGATAACTAAATGATCTAATCTATTGTAGCGACCCCTGGATCAGGAAAGCTACGAGACGTTAGCTTGCTTATTGTGTGTTTATTCTGTAACAAGAACAGGCTACTCTGGGCCGTAGCCCCGTTTACAGTCTGCAGCAGCTCTTATCAAACAATCGTGACGTGACAAACGCGTCACGTTTTGTCCCTGGTAATGGAGGAGGTACCGGTATGTCTTTGTGAAACCTTTTACCTCATTGTTTACGTATGATTTTAGATTTTAAAAGTGATGATCAGTGATCTGAGTTGTATTGTTATTGAAATTACAATAATCATGCGCTTTAGTGACCTGTGAGCAGTGGCGGTTTTGGGCACGGGCGAACCGGGCAGCCGCCCGGGGCGGCACTTTTTCATGTCACGTGGGGGGCGGCACGACCACTTACCACTTAAAAAAAATCATCTGGGCCGCGAAGCGGTTTTCCATTATCTATCATATCACTGTGTGGGGAATTGGCAGGTTGGCGCCCCCTGCGGCTGCGGGCGCCCCTGCTTGTGGGGGGGGGAGGCGTCGCCTCTGGGTCTCCCGGGTGGGGCGGGCGGGGGGATCCACTGGGGGCTATAGAGCAATACTCTAATGCAGCGGCCCCCAACCTTTTTAGAGCCACGGACCGGTTTTGTGTCAGACAATATTTTCGCGGACCGGCCTTCACGGTGTGGGCGCAAAATATGACGTAATAAATATGACGTAATACGACCGGCATAAAGACAATTATAAAGTGCATAAAGATACAACTCACCATTACGCTGCATTAGTGGAGCCCTGAGCTTGAGGGTTGAAGGTTTTAGAGCTTTTTTGGCGATCTCAGTAACTCTGCCTTGATTTTAATCCAGAACACCGAGTTGTAACGGACTTTTAAGTTTCATTTTTGGGGAAACGTATCACGTAACCTCTTGACATGTGTCAAGATGTTATGTTTGAGGCTACGCACAGACGGATGTATCCGGTCTTTTTTCAAAATAAAACATTTTTCCGACTTTTTTTTGCTCGGAGGGGGGGGGGGGGGGGCTCGCTCGGAGGGGGGTCTCGCCCGGGGCGTAATTACGTGTAGAACCGCCACTGCCTGTGAGAGTTAACTGAGCCTTTCCGTGGAGACATTATGGCGAAAGAAGGTAAAAATGAACCTCTGAATGAAACATAACTATTATCAGAATCAGAACCATTTATTGCCAGGTATGTTTCACATACGAGGCATTGATCTTGGCGGGCGGTGCATAAATTAGACAGACAATCAACAACAATCAACACAGTGCAAGAAATAGAAACATATTACATTTACAATAGAATATATAAAATAAAGTGCACAGACAAACAGATAACAGTTATATAAACAAGTGTACTGTAAGTGTAAGTGAAAGTGTAATGGGAAAGTTACAAGTGTATTTAAATATGAATATGAAGTAATGATGGGATGTGAGGGGAGTGACCGGTAGGAAATTGCCACTAGTGATTATTGTTCCCCTTTTTCCATTGAACAATGTGTATAATTAATATATATGTATAATTTATATTGTATTATTTTGTATTTATTTATTTGATCAGTGTCGTCTATCTTGTTTTTTTGGGTTTGTCTTATTGTTCTTATATTGTATTATCATTGTATTATCGTTGCCTCATTTTTACCATTTAACCATTTAACATCACTGGGGGTAAGAGATCTCACAGAACACATTTTGTCCATTTTACTGAATTTGACAACACATTAAGTTGTAAAAAAAATCTAAATCTAAATGAAGGAAAACTACTGTGTAGGAAAGTAGTGCACACCCACAAGACAAATTATGATATAAATAACAATGACCACTCTTAGGGTCTGTCAACGCCCACATCTTGCCTCTGGCATATTGGAATGCCATTATTCTAACACACACACTTGTCCTAATGATTGCATGTTTGAATGAGTTTGCCTGCCCGATAGTAAACATGTTGTAAATTGTGTTTTAATATTTTGGCCTTAATCCTCTCCTTCATCTTCTCCTTTGATACAGTCCACACCTCAATACTCTCTCAGTCACATCGCTCGTCTCACAGCTCTGAAACGGCCGAGCCAATCACAGATGAGGTGATGACGGCACTGCGCTCTGACGCTGCGGATGTATGTCGGTCCTCCAATAAGTCCACCATCGTGCCCCTCCCAAAGAAAAACACTGTGACCTGCCTGAATGACTATCGCCCCGTGGCACTCACACCAATAGTGATGAAGTGTTTCGAGAGAATAGTCATGACCCAAATCAAAAACACAATCCCAGACGCCGTAGACCCACTGCAGTTTGTGTGTCGCCAGAACTGGTCCACTGACGATGCAGTCAACAACGTCATCCACACAACCTTCACGCACTTAGAGGGCAAGGACACCTATGCAGGACTGCTCTTCATAGACTTCACCTCAGCATTCAATACAGTCATACCACACAAACTCTCTGAAAAACTCCTCACCTGGGCCCCATTCCTCGTACCTGATTCAACAAAGTCGATCAAACGTCCTATTATCCAGCTTAAATTACCGAGATGATTGACGTCAGGCTATGTCGGTTTCTCTAAGGCTGAACCACCCTCAAACAGTCTCGTTCAATCGAACCAGACGTCAGTCATCTGGATAATTGCGCGTGCACGCTCCTCTTCAAACACAGATTCTATGGTCTTAAAACGCTACAATGGCAACTAAACTTAGAGAAAGAGCGTCTCTTTTCTCCACTGACGAGCAGGAGATGATCATGACTACATATGATGAATTTAAGTCCATAATCATGGCAAAGTCTAATGGTGCGTTCACATCCAAAGCGCAGCGAATATTCGCAACACTTCCTGTTGTGAACGCAGCATAACGCCTCCTCCGCTGGTCGGGCTAGAGTCACATAAGCATCTCAAGTTCAATGCATCAGTGTTGGGAAAATGTATCGGCTAATTTTAAGTGCCTCATCACCCGAATCAATCAGATTATATTTATTTAAATGTGCCTGCTGACAGTAGTATACAAATGAATATATACTTGTGAAGATATATGTACTGTATGTGCGTATGTATCATATATGTGTACCTACATGTATGTGTAGATTACCATATAACTAGGAGTTTGAATCTGTGTGTGGGCGGATCAGTATGTATGTATTATTCATAATCAGAAATTCAATCAATTGAATTAGTGAAAAGAAATTGTGTATGATTCTCTGTATTCTTCTTATCACGATCACCTTAATCATGTTCTACAATAATGATATGTATGGTGTACTAATAACAGTGTCATATAATTATGAATGCTTTAACACATCCATAAGTTTCTTAAGCGCTAAATAAACTTAAGAACAAAACGGCCTGCAGCGGCTTTCCTGATATTCTCTGCATCGCAGACACTGTACAAACATGTACCACTCGCAAAAAAGCTCAAGGCTGTGATCCAGTCTGCATACACTCTGTGATCAATGTACGGCTCGAGGAGGTCTTGTAAATAAATGATTCCTTGTCGGCAGAATCGATAGCACTCGTACAGAAAGTCATGATGATGTGAGAACGAATCTTGGCGATCTGGAAGAACTCTCTCCCTATAAAACTAATATAACTAATATCGCGGAAGGGAGCTGCCTTTTTTGTCCGGTGGGAGTGGCCAGCTTATCCAGTGAATTTCATTTTTGTGGAACCGAAAAGCCTGAAATGCATAATTTTTTCCTGAAAATTATCTGGCTAACTCAGTAAACCAGGTACGAGGAATAGGGCCTTGGTCTGACACCTGCTCTCTGCTCTCTGCAACCCAATCAGTCAGAGTTGGCAACCGCACATCTGACACAAGATCTGTGAGCACAGGGAACCCCCAGGGCTGTGTACTGAGTCCCCTGCTGTACACCCTCTTCACATACGACTGTGTGGCCTCCCAGGAAAACACCAGCATCATCAAGTTTGCGGATGATACGACGGTCATTGGAATGATCACTGGTGGAGCTGAGACGGCGTACAGAAAACTTGTGGCCTTGTGTCGGGAAAATAATCATCTCCTTGAACTCGGACAAGACCAAGGAGATGATTATCGACCCAAGGAGGAAGAGGGTGCAGCACACACCACTTTGCATAGGTGGGACAGAGGTGGAAAGGGTAAAAACCTTTAAATTCCTCGGAACGCAGATCAGCGATGACCTCACCTGGTCTCACAATGCACTGCAGAATATCAAAAAGGCCCAGCAGCGACTGTATTTCTTAAGAAGGCTGAGGAAATTTGACATGCCACCCAAAATTCTCAGCAACTTCTACAGATGCACAGTTGAGAGCGTCCTTACCAGCTCAATCACAGTGTGGTATGGAAGCTGCACTGCCCAGGACAGGAAGGCACTCCAGCGTGTGATAAAAACTACACAGTACATCTCAGGAGCAGCCTTCCCCTCACTTCAGGACATTTACTCCACCAGGGTAACCAGGAGAGCAGCCCACATCATCAGGGACACAACACACCACATCATCAGGGACACAACACACCACATCATCAGGGACAGAACACACCACATCATCAGGTACACAACACACCACATCATCAGGGACACAACACACCACATCATCAGGGACACAACACACCACATCATCAGGGACACAACACACCCCCAGCACAGACTCTTCTTGCTTCTGCCATCAGGCAGACGCTACAGGAGTCTGAAGTCCAGAACCACTAGACTGACAAACAGTTTCTACCCGCAGGCCATGAACGAGTGTGAACACCTCACACACACACACACACACACACACACACACACACACACACACACACACACACACACACACACACATCAACGTCACTGAACTGTGAACGGCTGCTGCTGTGACTTCATGTCACGACCATACTTGGATATTGTAGCAATGCATAGTGCACTGAGCAATACTTTATACAGTGTACACATTGTAATTCTGTGTGTTAGGAGCACCCAGCAAAATAAGCTTTTCATTGTACAGAGTAACTGTCTGTTATCTGTGCATATGACAATACAAATATATTGAATTTTGAATCTTCTTCTTCTTCATCTTCTTCTTCTTAATGGAAACTATAACAAGCACATATAACAAAGTGAGTACAAGATAATGATCATAGATGATGAATTAATTACTTAAAATGGGACTCTATAGACAGTTATCAATGATTTCCATCCCTATATCTAAAGTTATCTTCAAAACAACTTTGAAGAACAAAAGAGTGAGCAATCTTCAATGAACCAGCAGGTATAGATCCAATGTAAGCGAGTGTCTTTATATATCACACGAGTGTTGGTCTCTTTCTATACAAGGCAGTCCTGTACTTCCCATTTCTTCCAGAGGATGTGGGATCCGTGTGGCCGGCATGCACATGTAGCAGCCAGCTGAGGTATTTCAGTCAAAGGCCTCACTGGCTCCTCCCAGTACCAGCAGCCGCCATGAGGGTGTTATCAGTCCTGAACCAGGAAGTGTTTGTCAGGGAACAGGTTGTGATGGAGAGGGGACGTCTTGTTACGTCTGATGAAAGCTGAAGGGGGGAAGGGAGAGCTGGGGACAAATACCACCTGTATGACCGTGAAGTATACGATGTATATCTTTGAAAATATTCATGTGATATCTGTGTCCAATAATAATAATACAATCAATATGTCGTAGAAGTAAATACTTGAATGCGTGCAGAGTTTCCAGATCAAAAGTGAGGAAGAGTTCCTTCACTGTCAACCTTCTTGTACTGTGGTCATGTCTTCTGCATTTCAATAGATAAAAATAAATAAATCATACACATTTTTCTTTTCTGTATTACAACACCCTTCTTCCATTTCTCCAAAACAACGGGAGGATTTAATTCCCTCGCAGCTCCTCTGCGTCCAGCGTGAACCCGGCATCGAACCGTGTCACTGCCCGATGTTTCAGAGCGATTGAAGGAGCCGTTATGGAACATAACCGCACATTTTATTAACGTGTGTTAAAGAAAGTGTGACACACATGATCCCGAATTACCACATATGACCGTCTGGTACATTCATCCCTCTGAGTACATTCACACAGTAGTACATAAACTTAAACACACGTCACTTTAACGTATACTTACATTAACGTATCTGTTTGTCTGAGCACTTTATCTTATACTTATTTTAATACCCATTGCACTGTTGTTGTCATTGATTGTTGATTGTTGTTCGTCTCGTCTAACGTCTCATGTCTAATGTATGCACCTTCCGCCTAGAAAAATTCCTCGTTTGTGTAAACATTCCTGGCAATAAACGGTTTCTGATTCTGATTCTGAGATGAAGAAAGGATAATAAAAGTCATAGTATAGTTTGTCCAAAAAAAAATCAGAAAGAAATCCATAGTACAGTATGGTAAAAGCCTATTTTATAGCTTGTCAAAAAAAGACGTAACGGTATGTCAGAAAAAGGGGGAAAAATGTATAGTATGTAGAAAAAACATGTGGAAAATGGGTATTGTGTCTAAAAAATGCCTTATGAATCATTTCTGTCATATTCATTGAATTTGCTGTAACTCCGCTACGTTATTCATTCTGGTCACATGACATCTATTGCTTCTGTCCATCCGGGGAGAGGGATCCTCCTCTGTTGCTCTCCCTCAGGTTTCTTCCCTTTTTTCCCTGTGAAAGGGTTTTTACTATCTTTTTAGGGGAGTTTTTCCTGATCCGATGTGAGGTCCCGGGACAGGATGTTATGTGTACAGATTGTAAAGCCCTCAGAGGCAAACTTGTATTTGTGATGTTGGGCTATATAAAATAAACTGAATTGAATTGAATATAGCATATCGAAAAAGTGATAAATGAAACAAAACTATTTACTGAGTTTTAGTGATGGATTTGCACATTGCTGGTGCACGCCGTGGAAAGCTTTCCTTCACGGAACAAACTAACAACCTTTATTTTTCTATTTCATTCCAAAAGTCCCCAAAGAAAATGTCATTCTCTCAGGTTACATATTACCATTCCTTTAGGCTGCATTCAGCAGGGCCGGCTGAATTGTGATTCATGGCTGTGTTGTTGTAATTTACAAAAAGAAAAAGGCCCTCGGCCGTGTTTCCTCCTGTTGACGAACAGCTTGCATGCATCGGAGGAGCCAAGGTCACTGACAGGAGGCTCGTCTCGGGGACAGAAATGATTCTCCAGAACATCTTTTATTCATAACGCCACTGCCTCCACCTCAAAACAGAATGCATTCCCCTTCTTTTGCGTGCGGCTGCCCGCACAGACGGCCCCGACATGAACCGACAGGTACTTTTGATCACCTGCTATGAGAAATCTTCAGAAGGCCGCAGAGCGCCAACTGAAGCGGCGTGGAGACGAGGCTGTGTGCGTCTGCTGCCCCCTGGTGGTCTGCTGTACATGTATACCACACATCAATCAGCAAGGCAACAGCTGAAGAAAAAGAGTCAACGACACACACACAACAACAACAACAACAACGAGAATTGTAATCCGTCTTTATTGTTTACATTTCACCAAAAAGTTTTTCTGCATAACTACATCCAACAGCGTTCACCGTTGTCGTCACAGCGACCTCGTCGACAACGACAGCGTGACATCATCGGCGGAGAAAAAGAACCATTGGCTGTCAGTCCATCCCAGAGTCCAATCGTCAATAAAAGCATCTCGCCGCTACCCGTGTAAAAGCACAAACATTGCACATCAACTCATAGCATAGCATCAAGTCTCCCTTCTTAAAATCACTGCTTAAAAACCAAAAACCCACCCGCCCCCTCTCTTCCACATGGAGTCAAACTAAATGATTGAGTGAAAGGTTGTCGTTTTCTTTCCTCTCGTTTCCACCACACATGGTCGCATGATTGCAAATATGATAGTTGCTGCAGATCTCCGGCGATGACGACGAGGATGAGGATGAATCAAAACACTAATAGCACCGTGTGCGCTCATCATGATACAGCGCCGCCATCTCATAACCTTTCATAGCTTTCTTCCTCTACATTGTCCACGTCTATAAATCGTCATGCGCAGGCCTGGATTTAAGAAATGGGCGGGTTTTTTTTTTAACAATTGTCTAAACTGGAAAAGAGGACTTGGTATCCGTATTAGTTTCTATGTAAAGGCGTCGGGTTAAATGTACGTAGATATTGAAACGAAGGAATTGAAACTTGGAGTCATAAATAGAGGTAGGGCCGTAGACAGGATTGTAGAAATACTGAGCTCAAGAGTACAAAGTCTCCCGATGCCCTTTCTGAAAATGTTTCCTTTCATGTATCAATTGAACTGTCAAAAAAGATTTTTCTGGAAATTGTATCTCTTTATATAACTCTCACTTCTCTTTCAATGTGAGCACATTCATTTTTTGATGCCAAAAACAGTCACATTTAGAATTCATGAAAAATATCAACTTCACTGTGCGTATGAGTTTGCCTTATCTTATAAACCGGTAGCTACGGCCCTGTCTCCGTCTCAAAAGTGCATCGTAATTTAGCTTAAAAAATAAATAAATAAAAGATCATTCAAAACGTTTCTACTTTTGATTATGCCTTTACGGGTCCCGGCTTAGTTGGAAGCAAAGGTTGTGTCGATTGATAGAATATAGCATGCTGTACAACAGCATGTTTGCATTGCTTTTGGGCTCTTTATAAAAGTGCTCATTTGTGAAACTACGCGCACTAACCTATCTTCACTACCGCTCATCATTTCCTCTCTAATAAACTCCTGTTTGGTTTCAGTGGCCACCTTTTAACCAAACTGTCAGTGAAGTTAACGTATGGCTATAATCTCCTCTCGTACCATCCAAGTGATGAGGAGCCTTACATACAGTGTGTGCTCGCACAATTCCACTTCTCCTCAGATAAAATGAGGGTAAATATAATTTAGACATTCTTTGTACTAAAAACAAAACATATAATTCCTCATTTTCAACTATTATGGCTATTTTAGCTTTGTTTCATAAAGGTGAGATCTGCCTTTTTACTGCATGTCACTCAAAACCCTCCATCTGTTCCTTCATAGATGATCTATTCTAGATGATGCTCTCCATCAAAAACGCAGTTGAAAGAAAAGTAAGGAAGAATGGCGTCAGAAAAATGTCGCGCGAAGTAATAATCCCTCCCCACAGTACTTGCATAAATCTCCTCGTTAAATCATCTGCTATGTACAGTAATACACTTAATCGTTACATGTGCGGCTCATCTGAGCCTCCAAGTCTCTTGAACAGTACTAAACCATAGTCCGGCGACCAAATATGCATCCCTCTCCATCGAGACTAAAACAAAGCAAAAGTCCAAACCCATATACAGTAGAATACAGTAGACACCTTTTCAAGTAAAATAACTGCTTTTCTAAGAACACTGGTGCGTTCGCATCATCTCAACAGACCTGAGTCCGACTCAGAATCGGAATCGGATCAAATCCAAGTCATCATGTAGTCAGTGTTTTTTTTCTTCTTATCTCTAACTTGAGGAGCAAAACAAACCCTGCAGCGGCTGCAAAGCTACAAAACACACAGAACTGCACGTGAATGGCTTCCCCGGTCTGACACAAACGCCTCAGTCAGAGGATCGACGGAACATGGTGACGTATTCCTGTTTTCATTACTGATCGGATGAAGGAAATAAGTAAACAAAGTAATTATTTTTTCTTTTTTTAAAGTACAGAAATGCCATCGTAACCACGGACGACTAAGCCGCCGATTTCTCTGTTTTGAACAATGAACTTTGTATTTGTTTTTTGTTTTTAAGTAAAAGGTGAGTGAAAGAGAAACACTCACTACGTCTTTTTTTTTTGTACAGTAATCCATTGATAACAATCAATGCACAAAAGTAAAAGACAAGAAGCACACATATCCCAAAACTGAAATTGAGACAGCTCAAGACAAGAGTTTAGTTTTTTTCCTTTTTCTTAAATCGTTTTTTTTCTCACTTAAGTTTAAAATACACATATTAACCAGCTGTAGGATGTTTACATACAGTAGGAATTTGGATTCATTGACAAAAGAAGAAAAGACAAAAAAAGCACAGTTTTAAGTCAGTCCAGCTTTCCTGGCTTTAATGGTGGAAATCAGGGTCCAGTCCAGTCCAGTCCCGGAGGACGAGTGGACTTGCTGGCCACAGCTGGGGCACTTATGCCGTACCGATAACGCAGCGGCGTGTGCCGCCGTGTGCTGGGCAGTTGGCGTATGATGATGATTGTGTTGTTGAAAAGTGGCCCCTGCATGTCACGCCGCGCTGCGCTCCCCCCGCTCATCCACACTGCACACATGTGCGGCATTACACAGGGAGGCGCGGCACCAGCTCCACGCGGCTCGGCTCAGCTCAGCTCAGTTCAGTTCAGCAGGGGGTCCTCTTGCTGTACAACGGGTGGTCACCACAGAGGAGAAAGTCTACTTAGGCTCCGGAGGGACAGTGGGGGGGGGGCTCAGGAAGCAGAGAGAGAATCCAGAAAGAGAGATAATCACGGCTGGACGAGCGGAGCGTGGGACAGGGAGGAGAAGGGGGCTCCTGGGGCTGAGAGCTGCTGATGAAAAGGACTGAGAGAGGGCAGATGAAGGGGCCGGCCCGGTGGCGGGGGGGGGGGGGGGGGGGGGGGGGGGGCGGT
The DNA here is from genome assembly GCA_038501785.1 of Myoxocephalus aenaeus. Taxonomy (NCBI): domain Eukaryota; kingdom Metazoa; phylum Chordata; class Actinopteri; order Perciformes; family Cottidae; genus Myoxocephalus; species Myoxocephalus aenaeus. The sequence goes on from JBAMJR010000350.1 coordinate 293,663, forward strand.
GATGGTTAGATCAGATGGGAGGGAGGCCCGGGCCGAAGTGTAGGAGGGGCGATAAAGCTCCAGAGGCTTTGGTGAGAGCGAGGCCCTCTGCCAATCCAAAGAGACACCTGAAGAAAAAACACATGGAGCACATGTTGACCAACAGCAAGCCGTCTCGACAGTGCTGACCTTTGAGGGGTCAAAACGTATTGGCTGTGTTTGGGTGACTGCCAATCGATTCGACGGCCCATCATTCCAAAACGTCAATAGTCCGAAATTTTTTCCATTTGTCCGACAGCCCACTTTCCCAAAAACAAACGGCCGTTGCTCAGAAAATACGCCTCTTTGTGCAACAAACAGAAGCACATGGCTAATTATTATGGAGAAAGAGGTCACCGGGCCCCATTGATTTGTTCCTACTATGGCGAAGGCCTAACTCTCCTCTGATTGGCTGGTAGCCGCTGCCTTCGTTAGTTGGGTTGGTTAGGTCTCGGCATGAGGAGGGAGATTAGTTAGGGTTAGGGTAAGTATATCCAGCTAACCGGAGGCGCTATGGTGGGAGGGGAAAAACATATTTTGGGGAGGTCCAATGTCTTCAGATGTGCTTCTGTTTGTTGCAGGGAGAGCAATGGGCCTTCAGAACAATGGGCGTTAGTTTTCGGGATAATGGGACTTCGGACAAATGGGACTGTTTTTCCGGACTTGGGGTTTCAGAATACTTTGTGTTGCACCATCCACTTATATTATTCCTCCTCTGTTGGAATATACACTGCCCCACCAAAGCGATGTCATTTGAACAAAACTATGTGAAAATATTGTTCCTCTTCAGAACTTTTCCTTGCACAAAATGGTGTGCAACAGTGGACACAATGCCAGAGATATATATTGCGAGTGCTCCGTAGTCGGAACCTGGACCCAGGGGTGGACTGGCCATAGGTGGGCTGACGGCGTTGGGCCGGCCCACCTCCACCATCAAAAGGCCCTACATCTGACATCGCCGGCCACGACTATATTCTACGCCTCACAGAACACGTTAAATTTACTATAATACATCAACCCATAACCACTAACCGAGATTTATAATACTCCTCATGATCTATACTCACACTCGTTTCAACACCCAGCATGCAACACTACTGCTCGCGATCTGTACAACACTCATGGTTTGGATGTTGCTTGCAGGTTTTCATAGTTTTTTGGCGATTTAAGGATATTCTGCCTTAATTTAATCCAGACCACCGGCACTCCAGCAGAGTTGAAACGTACATTTAAGTTTCATTTTTGGGGTAACATGTGGGGTAACACATCTTGACATGTGTCAAGACTAAGAGGCTCAGACGCACAGACGGATGTATCCGGTCATTCTTCAAAATAAAACGTATTTTTTTTCTTCTTTTCATTCTTTCTATGCGGCCCGGTAACAAGGAGGCCTTGCGTCACTCGCTCGCAGACGAAGCCGTTTTTGAGCGTGATTCGACAGCATGGCACCAAAACGTAACTCCTTTAAAGGAGTATACTGATATTGTTTTTATTACCATGTGACTATAATGCACCTGGGCCGGCAGAGTTAATTTAGGTTCTGTTACTTAACTTATTGTTGTGTTATGCACCTTCAACACACACACACACACACACACACACACACACACACACACACACACACACACACACTACTGATACCACTGATGTTCACACCCCATCGTATATTCTGTTCTACAATACAGTTCGTACTAATTCTACCCTCTGGTTCCAGTTTCTTTATTGTGTGGTCTTTCTCTGCTGACATTCATTCCTTAAGGCTCTGTAGTTATACGTATCATCTGATACTAGCCCAGAGTTAAGCATATTCATCTAGCAAACTATACCTACCTTGGAGTGTTACAATAGCCGGTATCATTTTATTTCATGTGTCCATCGAGGCAAATTGGTGGAGCCAAATGTTATAAAAAAAACACATATATGATGTGATTTCTTTGTAATCGTCCAAAATAATGTTAAGTGTATGGGTATATTTCCAAGTAAGCCACTGACTGGTGGATACGTGCGATGCATTGAGTGGCGGCGCGCCGTATTGAGTGGGCCGGTCCGACTGTAACTCCCGGGCCACTTTTTTCCCCCCAGTCCGCCCCTGGCTGGAACGCTAACTTTATAACTCCTTTCAACTACCGGATCCACTCCTTCCATTCTTACCTTTCAAAATAAAAGGCAGAGACATATTTGCAGGCGGATATTTGACCATTACGTAATGTCATGTACAGGCACTAATCTGGTCATTTGCCTCAATTATTTACGATGGACATATAGGCCAATAAGGGAGGTATATTTTCAGTTATTAAAATCTAACACCTTCACATATGTTATCTCATACTCAAATGTTTTTATATATACACATTTTTCCACGTTATACTAGCATGACAACATAACATAGCAGTGCTCAGATTATATGACCCACCGAGCTATCAGTTCCCACTCAGTGTCACAGGCAGACGACTTCAGCAGATGGTTTCAAGATGACGCGAGTTCTGCGGGGGAAAGAGAGGAACTGCTTCACACACCGGAGAGAAAAAAATGCTGGCACAGGTAAAGTGTGTTAGAAAGACATCTTAAAAGGTGCTGTGTGTGTGTGTGTGTGTGTGTGTGTGTGTGTGTGTGTGTGTGTGTGTGTGTGTGTGTGTGTGTGTGTGTGTGTGTGTGTGTGTGTGTGTCTCTCACCGGTGTGTCGTTCCACTGCCGCGGCAGGTCTTCTGGCTCGGGTGGGTAGGACATCCAGGATGGGCTGCGGTACGAGGACGGCGGTGACATGACGAAGTAGTCTGAGTAGCCCGGGCGGTTGGCGGATATAGCGTAGACGGCTGTTATTGGGTTTCCTGTGAGAGGTGAAGGCGGATTTAGCCAAAGACTTTCACTTTCACTGCATCACAGCTACCCCCTGCGGCGCTCCGTCGTACCTGAGTAGTTGCTGATGGACTGGTCCACGGTGACGGCGGGGAAGGGCGTCCTGGACAGCGGCAGGTACGGGGCCCCGTTGTGCTGCTGGGCCTGGAGGTCCGAGGCCTCCGACACGCGGGGCTTCAGACTAACGTCGGGGGTGGAGCTGTGAGTGGAGAAGAGAGACAGATGTTGACCCGGCGGACGGTCATCCCACAGCTGCGACATTTACAGCAGCACAAAGCTAAAGCTAAAACTTCAAGTGAGGAGGATGTGTCTGTGTACGCGCACGTTTCTGCTGCAATGAGGTGGAATAACAGGTTAGAATGTCCAAAAAAAGATTGTAAGGGGAGGCGTTGCAGTTTAGGTTGAAGCACAGTTGAGGGTCAATCGCGGCTGAAGCACTGAAAAGGGATTTAAGTGTGTGTGTTGGAGGTTAATCTCTGAAAGCGTTTGACATTTTTCATTTCCCTGAAGCAGTTCAGTTGACAGACGGAAGTTAAGTCAAAAAGTGCTACAGAGGCAAAAGCAGAATAAAGCCGGTCAACAGAGCAGACAACCCCTTAAAGCAGGTGACCTCGGTACCTGAGGAGGACGAGACCAAAGCAGTTCAGAGGGCATTTAAAAGAGGAAGCGCTGAAAGCGGTAGAACTCGGCATTATCCGATTCCCCTTTCCAACCGCTCCAGCTCCAGAAGAGAATTCCCAATTCATTCACTTCATTGACGTTTTAGAAATAATAAAGAGTTTTAAAAAACGTGGAACCGAGCCAGCTAGTCAACTAGCCAACGAGATGAATTGAGCCGATAAAACATTGGATCAATGAAAAGAATTAATTGGAAAACGGGGAAAGAAAAAAAGTCAATAGACTGTGTACATCATTCATCAACAACTTTTGAAGGAACTACCCATAAACCATTGCGAACGTCGACAAGCCGCCTCTAAAATGAAGATGGATTCCAGCGGGTTCGGTTTGGAGTCAGGGAACCGACCACGGAGCGGTTCCTACACTGTAGGATTGTGGGTAATGTAAAAATGCGTGTTTTTCTCCGTATCATTACGGACGGACATTGTGGCTTCCACATGATCACATGCCGTCGTTTCACAATCTCATGGTGAAAAATGAGCAGCAGGATCTCGGGTGTACAGCAGGGTATGCTATCGGACATGTTTACAGCCGGGCAGGAAGATAAAGGGATCTATCAGACAAGCCTCTCTGTATTTCAGATTTTACTTTCTGGCTCTGGCTTTATGTGCTGATTCCAATACATTTAGATACTTTAAATAAAGAATTGAATATTCCCCCACCAGAATTGTTTTCCTGGAAACAAGGACTATTTTGGGTACATGACTCATGACCTCAACATCTGGGTCGGACGTCCACAGGCTCTCCTCACGAGCTCCTGAGTGATGAGGCTCCACTCAGGCAGGAGTCGGCCCCTTGTACTCGGATGGGCTGTGTGCGAATGTGTGTGTATGTGTGTGAGAATGTGTGTGTATGTGTGTGTATGTGTGTGAGAATGTGTGTGTATGTGTGTGCGAATGTGTGTGTATGTGTGTGAGAATGTCTGTGAGAATGTTCAGTTCACTTTGAGTATGTTCACTTGTGCTGGTAGCGTCTGGGCTAGTTCATTCACCACATTTCTTTCTTCATTTTTTTATTTATTTATCTATTTTCATTTATGTATTCTTTTTTCTTTCAAAACCGATACCATTTTTTTTTTCACAATGTGTCTGGAAAAGGACAATACTTCCCAATTCGTCTCAATAATTGTCATAACGTTTGCAACTTAATTCTCTATCTTTTTACGTTTTTCAATTTTTATTTAGATACATATTTTCTTTTTGAAAAATGCAAATTTGAAAGCGTCCACGCAGTTTGTCCTTTTAGTTTATTCTGTCTTCTTCCAATATCTATTCCAATGAAATAAAGATAAATATATACATGTAAGAATTGCAACTTCAAAACTAAAGATAAATATATACACTTATAAACATTTTTACACACAATTGCAGTGGTGTACAGTAACGAAGTAGAAATACTTCGTTACTGTACTTAAGTCGTTTTTTTTGGATATCTGTACTTTACTATTTATATTTCTGTGACTTTGACTTGTCCTTATTATGCAAAGAAAACTGATACTTTGACTCTGATGTATGACGAGCTGACTTATGAACTACTTACACAGTTCTGTTTCTGGTTTTAAAGCAAGCGTCTCTCACACGCACCACAAACACACCAACAGAGCCGTCTGTCATGCAAAAGTGTGCGTTCACTCCTGTCCGTCTGCATCCATCACAGCCGGCCCTCGCTTTACTAGTGAGCGCTGTCTTCTCAGTTTGTCCACTAGATGGCAAACACGTCCCTCCGTGAGATCCGCCTCAGCCGGGCGGTGGATGGCTCTCTGCTAAAGTGCCCAGCAACACGGCGGAGCACACAGCAACGGAATTCAAATGAAGAAGCTGCTCAGTTCGGATGATGCATGCTAACATATGGGACGGAGAGAGAGAGAGAGAGAGAGAGAGAGAGAGAGAGAGAGAGAGAGAGAGAGAGCGAGAGAGAGAGAGAGAGAGAGCGCGAGAGAGAGAGAGAGGATGTGGAGGGCAGTCGGTTCAAATGGTGCTGATTGATGTTCTGTAGCTATTTTCTACTCCGCATTCTCCTGCGGTCCCTACCAATAGATTATACATCCATCTGATGATCAGTGATGAGCCCCGACGCTGCATTTCATTTCAAAGTCGCCAAGGAACGCTTCCAAAGGCCACGTGTTAACTTGTCGTTGGGTTCTCAGCGGTGCAGTGGACCTCATTCCTCTTTCCACAACCCTTTCCGTTGATTGGCGCAGAGCACCTTTTTTATTTGTATTTGTTTGGATGTTTGAAATGTGCATCGTGAGTGAGTGTGGTACCGTCGCAATGAGGTCCCAGGCGGCGGTCCCGGTCTTGAGGGGATCAGCGGCGGGGGAGGCCCGATTCCCATATCCGGAAGCTGGGTGAACCGGAAGCCCTGCAGGAGGCACGCACATGTGAGACAGACACACAATCAAGTAAAACCGTCATCCGGACTCCACGGAGCAGAGAAATGCAAAGAACTAAAGTGGAAGAAGCAACAAGAACAGATCCTGACAAACAAAGAGGGCTGGAGGAATCAGATGAGTCTGATCGGAGCCAAACGGACCAATACAGATCCCAGCTGCACGAAGCTGGTTGGAGTCTGTTGGTGGGCGTTCAGTCCTCAGTCTCTTTAATCTCCGTAAAGCTTCTCCCTCGCCGATCAGCTGTTGGCAATTCACACACTGAGCACTTCCGGCGGCTTTTCTGTCTTTTTTTTAATTTTTGTATGAGCCAACATTAGCATTATGCTGTGGTCACATAAAAGCTAGAATTCAGATTTTCAGAGGTGTAACGCAATGCAGTACATTATTAAGTAATAAACTACCATTTTAAAGTACTTGTATTCTATATGCGTATTCTCATGTTGTGCAACATTGTACTTCTACACCTACTACTGTATTCTATCCCAATAACAGCAAAGCTTAACTTTACATACTGTGTATGTACATAGACTTTACAAGCAAAGCCTGTGGGAGAATCATAAAACACATGTTTACCAAGCAAGTTAAAGATCAGATGAGCCTGACACGGACCTGCTAACTAATTCATTCATTAATTTGACATTCTAAACTCATAACTCCTATTTGATTCTTAATGTTTTACTTCTAAGCGGCTTATAATTTTCTTTATATTAGCAGTGGAATGAGGTGAACAGACAGCTCTACGGAGTGTTTTACTTCCTTTTAGCTAATCGTTTGGGGGGAGGGGTTTCGTTCACAAACGTTACTGTTTTTATTCTCTCCAACAACTCTCCGCTCTTGTTTTCTAACTGCACACTACCTGTCCAGCACCCGGCGTCAGACAGAGTTAGCGACTTGCTGGTGGAACAGCATTTAGCTGCTATAGAGAGATTATTTTACTCAAGAATTGGTGGAGAACAAAACAGAGCGAAAAGGAAAGGCGGACGTCGAACCAAACCCGTCTCCAAATGAATGCTCATCCTGTTCTATTTCAAAGGATTTGTTAGAAGGCACTTCAGCCACACAGACCATACGGTCCAGCCTTTCTCATAACTTTATATGGTGATATGGTGGCCAAAAAGTTCATCATGTAGATTTAGGTACATTTTGCTCCTATAAGTTATACTTAAAATGTAATTGACACTTTAACTTAAGGACAGGATTCAAACACTTTTTTTCCCACCTCTGCTGATTTCACATATTAAATCTACTTTAAATCATGAAAGAGGCATTGATTTTTATCATATTTACGAGTACATTTTCACCTCTATTTTAAAGGTAAAATACATACTTGTCACAAGTGTGTGTTTTGCCTCTTTTTATCGATATTGCCCATCACATCACGTGATATTTGAACTCCTCGTCAACTATTCTCTCCGTAGACAACGCTGTACTGAAGACATGGTAAAAAAACATCTTGTTGAAAACAAAGTAAATCATATTTCAGCCGGAAAGCGGTGAGCACCACCTCTGGAACACCATTTACCTCCATTGTTATGTGGGAAACAGATCTGCATGTCTAGATACCGCCAGAGAGGTGAGTGAAGGACTGAAACTCCCTTCTCGTGCTCACCGGTTTGGGCAGGCTACACTGGTGCATGTCCTCGTATCCTGCACTCCTCTGCCGGCCTCCACAGGGGTGGTTCATGGTCCCCGGGGCGCTGGTCACCCCATCGCTGTAGTGGCTGGTGTGGGACGGGTTGTAGGCTCTGTGGGCGTGGTGGTGGTGACGGTGGTGGCTGTTGGCGATAAAGAAAAGGAGCATTTCAGTTTGGGATCGTTCCTAAAACAGACCGACTGTTTCCCACACGGTGCTGTGAATGAATGAAATAAATCAGTGAAATGAAAGAAAAGAAGGAAACTTACTTGATCGGCGGCGAAGGCGGGTCATGGTCCGGAGGCGCCAGGCTGAAGGCGTTGCCTAGCAACATGTGCATCTGCGTGCGGACCTCATCAATGGATGGCTGGGAGCTGAGCGTGGAGGAGTCGGAGCCGCGGTGAGCTTTCACCCCCAGGCTGCCAGTGCCGGTGGACCCGCCTCCGTAACCCAGGGAGCTCATCAGGCGGTCCACGTTGGTCTCCTCAAACGGCTCCGGCTCGGCCTGCGGGGCACATGAGCGCTCAGTCAGAGGGAAGGGGCGGGGCCGGGGAGGGGGGGGCATGGACACCGAAATCATGGAAATCACACGCCTTTCTAACAAATCAAAGTCTAAACCACCCACTGTTTGAACTTCCGGTTTCCTGAGAAACAAAATGCTCCGAGGGATATACGAGGGATGGAGGAGCTGAACACAGGCAGCACTCAAACGAGTTAGTTAGTCAAGAAGGTCAGGGGCAGAAGGTCTGCAGTCAGTCGAAACTAAAGTTTTCCCGAGTTTCTCTGCCATCATCAGGTAGAATAATCAAACCAACGATCATTCTGGTGGATGTAGTATAACAGTGTTTCTGTTATTTAGTCTACCCTCACTGATATAAACGAGGTGAATAGAATAATGTGACACCTGTGAGTGCGAAGCAATACGGTACAGCACCGCAAACTGCAGCCTCCAAATCAGCCACACAGTTGAATCAGCACCAAGGTTTCAACATTTTAACCATCATGAAGGTGGGATTATGTTTTATTTATCTTATTTAAAAAACATCTATTTCAACATTCAAAGTTGGCCCCTCCTCCCTGGATCAACGCTGGTTACACTGCTCGCCAGCAGGTGAAAGCTAAACCCAGATCCGCGCTATATATTTGCCACTATATGTATTTGCCACACTATTTTAGCCGAGCTCTATTTTTGCAACACTATATATGCCGCGCTATATTTTCCGCGCTATATTTGCCTTGTTTTGGCGCATTTTTGTAGCCTTCCGTCGGATCCCTGTGTTCGATCTGGCACCAACGTTTTTATAGAGGTTGACGCCCAAAACACTGCATAACGAAAAGAAAAGAGGAGAATACAGGTAGAGGGCGGAGTCTCTGCAGATACAGACAGCGCCACACGTATTATGTTTGTATGAGTCTACATACATTTTTTAATTTTTTTGCTGAATGTTTTCCAAAATGGATAGATATTACATGATATGGCAAATTTATGCAAAATCACATAAAATATTAAAATGAATGTTCAATGCAATTACTGTTGATTTACTTGACAGATGTCTAACAAAAACTTCAGTAACTGTGTCAGTTTTTAATAAAATCAGCATGGATTCTGAGAACGTAACCTGTTCACATTATAATTGATAAACAATAATATTAAGCCTAATTTAGCCTGACCATATTGAATACCCTCATATACCTGTACCAACGTGAATGCACAGTGCACTGAGGAATGTTGCATGAAAGCCAAAGCGACTGGGTTTCACACTCCTGCACAGACACACTCTGCTCTCCCGTGAGCCGCTCGGAGCATCCAAGGCTGCTCTCCGCTATCGCGCCTCCCATCTGAACCCGTGAGCGAGGCCATAATCATAATCAGAGCCATTGACATTCAGCCGGAGCGCGGCCACTGCTGTTACCGTGGCGCAGCAGAGACCAGATCTCACTCTATCTGAGCCCATTTACTTATAAGAATTTGCCTTTTTTTCTCCTTAATCTTTCCGTGTCACTTCCTCCGTCTCCATCTCTCAGTTGGGTGCAGGTTTAGGAAGTTCACCGGTCGGTGGTTTGATAATCCCCGAGGTGTGAGCTCACGGCATCAGAGAAGGCGGGGGGGAAAGAACGGATTAAAGTTATAAATGCTCCCGGGAGATTATTTTATGCGTTTGACAAAAGTGGAAAGGGCTTTACGTCATGTGAGCTTTTTTGGGAAGAAGGATCCCGCCGCGGCCTCATCCCCATCACTCTGTGTGACTCACCGGGTCAGGGGTCGGGCGTCAGCTGCTGTATTACAGTTTTTTACAGGATCTTCAAATTCTTCAAAGCTTTGCATGGTCTTGACGCTGGGTGCTTTTCGACAGTAAGTCCCTCACACCCTCCACGCAAACTCATAGAAGGTGTCTCAAATCAACGGAATGTTTTTATTGGCTGTATTGCCCTTCTCTGCAGCACTGACCTATGTTCTGGTCTGAGAGTTTAAAAACTACACGGAGGAACATGGTTTCCATCTGAAGGCCCGTGACCCCGCGTCGGTACTCACATCGTAGCCGTTGTTCCGGATGCCCCTCCTGGACCGTTCCCTCAGCACCAGCAGGTCCATCTCCGTCTCCACTGGACTCGGGCTGCTCAGAGACTGCCGGCTCCAGTAGGCGGGCTCCCGTGGGTGGGAGTACCTGATAAGACAGGTGTAAAAAAAAAAACACACTCAAAATACAGCAACGACAACTCAGGGTCATATAGCTACCGAAAATGTCGGGTTACAAGCCGCTCCTACGGCCGGTCAGTGTCCCCGCTGTAGCAAGCTAGTAGCAGCGCTAGCTAGCGCTGCTGCTAGCTAGCGCTGCTGCTGCTACCGGCTGCTGCTGCTGCTACTTCCCCTCTGCCCAAGTCGGGTGTCGAGCCTGGTCCCGCTACCTTCGGTGGTTTTCGGGGAGCTAGCGGAAGTTAGCGGAGAGCTAGTGGAAGTTAGCGGGGAAGTAACGGAGCGCTAGCAGGAGCCCCAGCTGGCTACAGCGGGGAGCTAACGGGGACTCTGACCAAAGGTAGTTAGTAGCGGCTCGTAACCCGACGTTTACGGTACTTATTCTCTGATTTCTGGGAGAGAATTTGGGGTCTGAAAACGTCAACGCTTGAATTCCTGGAAAGTCAGAAATCTAAAAATCATGGAAAATGGGAAAAGGAACTGTTTTGCTGTTGTCCATATACAAAACAACAGTCACAGTTTATTAATAATCATATTTACCCTCAATTTACTTGAAATTTTGTGTGGATTCATTTAATATGTTAGGACATCTTTATTTTGACCAAACTATTGAATAGATCAACATTTTTAAGAAAGGAGCCACGTACAAAGAAGCAGGAATTCCTTTCACGCAAAAATCATAATTTTTACTTAAACATCCCGTGGTGCTTCCGTCTGTGGCGCTTCTGCAACATGAATCCCAAACATCACTTAATCACGTCCATAAGCTACTCCGAACTGTGATATTCATAGATTGTTGCCTATACGTGTCGTTCTTTGCCTGAACGGCAAATCTGAAAATATTCATGAACTGTGGAAAAAATCGCATGTGTTGAATCAGTTGATGACAAAGAGAAGCAAAACAGACACTTATCTGTATGAACTGTAAAATATTAATATGCTGACCAAATATCACCCTAGTTGCTTAGCAACGATCCACAGCTACACATCTACAGTGGATTTTTAATTCTTGGTGGAAAGCCTTTCATGCAGTTTAATAGTTCACTGCTTAAATAAAGATGACATGAAATGAAATGAAGAAAAAAAAAAAATCATATGCTTCAATAATTAAAATAGGACTCGGATTAAATAAGGAAGTGGAATCCTTTAATTCTGGGACTGTCAAACACTTCTACACGACCCGATTCCTTTGATTTGACGAACCAGTTTCGCCCAACGGCGCCTACTCCGTACCTCTTGTGGCATCCTGCGAAGGAGGCCCTCTTCTCCTCGGCGGTCATCGGCTCCTTGGCCCCGTTGTCGTGCCGACCGTGCCGGCCGTTGCGGTGGCCGTAGCCGTGGCTGCCGGTCTCAGACAGCGAGAACTCTCCGTATCCCTTCCTCCGGGCCTTCTGGCGCAGTTTGTTCCTGTAGTGCTCGATGTCCGACTTCTGCTTCAGCCCGCCGTGGTTTGCCTGCAAAGCAATCCATTCAAGTATTGAATTCCAGTAATCATCTTGTCCACCCGCTTATGGAGAGCTGCTGCCGCTTCCTTCCTCCTTCTTTGTCCTTTCTCCATTGTGCTAAGACGGATCGATGTGTTTCAACAAACATTCCCATACAGCTCGATAACCAGAGAGCGTGTCACACCCTAAACATGATATTTGTCTGCTAATGCACAAACCCAGAGAGCCCTCCTCCCCCGAGGGGATTTTTTTCTGGTCTTATATTAATAGATTGGTGGATAAGTCATCATCAGCCATTGTATCGCTGTCTCGGGCTGCAGAGACGTAGATGTGGAATAAGGAGAGGTGACGCGCCGGGTGGCCAGGAAATGGACAGAGGAGAGAGATTAGAAGGGAGAGTGTCTGTAGCCACAGCTAGATTCAGCATCAGTGCAGTGAGGACATGTTAAGCTAATCCTGCGGCACAGGACGGGCAGCAGACGCCTGAAACCGAAGGCCGTAACATAGAGCAGTTATAGCATGAAGCTGATGTTCCCCGATGAACTGGAGAAGCCCTTCACCGACATCATACTGCAAATGTGTTCAACCCGTAGACCGTGTATAAGAAGTGGACGACGTGCTGTAGTGACGTCACCCAGTGGTTTGTGGACTGCACTTTGGAAGCTTTGAGTTCGCCATCTTGTTTTCTTGGAATATTTAGAGTGACGTAGAGACGCCATGTATACGTCTCTGGTAGCAACCAGTCAATCAAAAGGTTGACGCACCAAAGCATCCCCTGCTTTATGGTCTGTTTGACTCTAAATAGAGCATACTTTACTAAATGAACATCAAGCTGTCTTGAAGAAGACTTGAAACTAGAGATTGAGTAAGTAGAGTAATTTTCTATATAGAGACTTCTATACAACCAGACTTATTTTTGCAACCAGAGTAGTCGCCCCCTGCTGGTCAGTGGATATAATGCAGGTTTAAGGCACTTCTGCATTGGCGTCGCTTTTCAGAACTGGAGGTTGCCGCCTGGTTCAACCACGCAAACTGCAACTTTTGCACTCTATGTATTAAAGGGACAGCGTATAGGTTTTGGTGGCATCTAGCGGCGCGGGTTGCAGATTGTAACTAACTAGCCATCTAACTAGCCAACTAACTTAGCAACGTAAGTCCATGGCTTTTCACTCCGCAGCTCACGTTCAACAATCTTGTGGAAGAACTACGGTGGCCTTCAGGTAATTCAAAATCAAGAAAGGCCAGTGCTTGGTTGGTCCAATTTGAGCCACTGTAGAAACCTGGCGGTGCAACATGGTGGACTCTGTGAAGAGGACCCGCCCCCTATGTAGATATGTAGGGACTCATTCTAAGCTAAAGAAATCCCAAAGATTCTTAGTTTCAGGTGTTAAATTAAAGTAAAGTTGTGAATATTATATTCAACATTTTACACACTGGCCCTTTAAGGACCAAAGTTGGTGCCGAAGTGCGGATAACAGCAAGGCGTTCTGCACGCTGTACGCAGAGGATGCCCAACCTTCAACAGTATTGTTCATACAAGGAGCAGCTTTGAGGCGTCCTCTCACTCAGCATGAGATCTGCTTTGGCAGAATGTGAGCATGGAAACCCAAAACGTTTCGCTAATGATGTCAACCGTTTGTCTGGCAATTAACGCATCGACTCTCAGTCACAACTGGGGCGATATCTTTCTTTTTAAGTTGTAATTTCTTTTGCAACACACAGCCAAACAGTAAGACTGGAAACCATCCTACACAACGACCAAATGCTGCGGTGCTCAAATCTGTGTGACTCACAATGTTCTAGTTTAGTTTTTGCTCTGCCTTGCACTGTCAGTGCTGCGCTCTCACCTCACAGCTGAGTGCGAGGAAGCCTGGAGGGCGTGTGCGTGTGTGTGTGTGTGTGTGTGTGTGTGTGTGTGTGTGTGTGGACTCACCTCCCCGTTGAGGACCACAGAGTCTTGGCTGTGGGATGTGGCGGTGGGGTAGGAGTAGTTTAGCTGAGCGGTCATGGGTTTAATGGTGATGAGACGCAGAGAGCCTGAATGGTCTTCGTACGGGTCTGGGAGGGTGAGGGAGACAAAAAGGACAGCAAGAGTCAGACAGAGACGTTACCGTACAGTATCCCACATTCTGTCCGTTCCCACACTATTCACGCAGCAATGTTGTTCAAAATTAGGACTATCATTGTTAAATTAAGGGGTGGGGGCTTGCAGGTGGAGGACAATATGTATTTTTTTATTTGGAGCTGAACTGTGCCGTTAAGTGAAGCGAAGCTGACTGCAGCGTTGCATTGAACCGACAAATATGAGTGGTATCTATTATTTCACAAAATATCAAACTGGTGCTTTAATGAGTGAAGGTAAAGAGTAGAGTGTGACTGCTTTCACAGGTTTTGTGGAAAAAAAACTAGGTAATGTTTTATTAAGTAAGGTACATAACGAAGCACAGGAACTCAGGTATTGTTTTGGGACTAGCAGAATTATTATTATTTTTACACTACCCAGTAAATGATGAAAGTTAGAAATCAAACAAGGACCCAACTATGTAGGAATATGATATATGATCGCTTGAATGAAGCGTATAGGTGTGTGTGTGTGTGTAAGTTAGAGACACTTTTATGTATCTGTAATAGGATCTTCATGCACAATTCTGAAAGTTCTGCTTGCTTCCTGTTGTTTCTATGCTTACGTTGCTGTGCAAAAAATAAATGACATTTGTCACTTTGTTAGCATGCCCCGGCTCCGCTAGTCCATGTCGATGTGTCCTTGAGCAAGACACTTAATCCCTAATTGCTCCCCGTTGCTGTGTCTACGGTGTATAGAGCAAAAATGTAAGTCACTTTGGATAAAAGAGTCAGCTAAATGAAATGTAATGTCTAAATCTGTCTGAAATGAAAGTAGCAGGACAACCATCCACATTTAGACCGGACCAAAGCTCTACTAATTGTGTTTGGGTCCCATGGCTCAGAATTTAAATTGAAAAACCAGCCGGGCAGTTTCTCGTTGTTTGGCTTGATGAGGAAGCATCAGCTGTGCGGCGTGCGGCCTGCTCCTCACAGTAAACGAGGCTCTATGCGTTCGCATGTGATCGCACGGAGCAGCAGATGGACAGCAGCAGAGATGCGCGGGGTCCACTGCGACTCGCTGACATCATATGGCCGACTGCCCCGGTCTATAGGGTCACAACAGCATGCCGTTAACCTCGGCTCCGAAGCTCCCGAAACCGTCGCCGTTCATCCCCGGCTGCAGCTTCATTTGCTTCGCCGCCTATTAACAGTGTGACAGCGAAGGTCAGCACAGGTGACGCCTGCGAGCGGAAGAGGCCGCGACCCGGGATCGGAAGCCGCGATGCTGTGTGTAAATAACGTGCTCTCTGAACACCGGCGGCTGCCACGGGAACATTTCAACTGTCACAACAGACGGCGAGCATCGGCCCGTTGTTTTAACGACACACGTGTTTCCCCGAGACGGCTGAGTGAGGTTGGAGTACATTGGTCCTTGTTATAGTTCTAACATCGAACCGCGTGGCTTTATTCACAACATTGTACTGCTTACAAATAGGAGTTGAGTTGTTTAGCCACGGGAGCAACGTGGCTATAGGGATGGCAAAAAGTCAGTCTGGGTTTAAAAAGAAAAGTTGCTTTTGTATCTATTTTGTTTTCATAAGTATGTACAGGACACACACATACTTTGCATTTACAGCAAAAGGCCGGTGTCATTAACGTGACGCCGTACAGAGAAAAAGGCCAAGGGTTGATCTGAGGATGAAGATCAATTGGCAACTCTCCAAATACCGACGCTCGGCTAGTGGCCCTACGCTTCAGAGTACGACGCACATCGCTTTTGGACGTGTTCGCTCTTTCCAGTCTCATTTCAAACTTCCCATGTAGGGTTACTTGGTTTTTAGGTTTACGTATACAACAAAAATACTTAGTTAAGATTAGAAAAAGTGGTTTGGGTTCAAATACGTACGATTGTTGCATAATCGGCAATAGTTAAGTACGTAAAATACGTAACAAAATTGAGTTAAAGTAAATCAAATTGTGACTTGGTTTTCACAGCGGGATCCTGGGTAAAAAGTCCTGGTTTTGGGTCTTTATATCCAACCATGTGTCCACACTTCTTTAACGGCTGATGTTTCTGCAGCCTCTTGTCTTTCATCATTGTCTGCCACCATCAATGATCAAACTACAACCGCACAGATGAGAGTGTGATTTACAATCTTAATGGACACCACTTTCATGTCCGTGCACTCGTGAGGGGCAGAGCCAAGAAAAACATTCCAGAATTTGAACCCCAATTTGAAATGTGTACATTTGAGCCCAATAAATGAGATGCAGTGTGTTAATCAACAAGCTTTAGAGGTGCTGACATTTATCTACTTTTTTAAGAGAGCAAGTTCTTCATCCTAAGCTAAGCTAACAAGCTCCTGGCGTAATTATTTCCCCGACATGAGAGTGGTATTAGCCGTCTCATTGAAGCTCATTATCCAAAATGTCAAGCTATTTCTTTAATTCGGGGCAATAAAATCACAGCGGCCACATCAAATCACATAACAGCTGCAAGAAAAGCTGAAAATGTCAGATAAGACAAATAAATAATTCGTTTTGAAATCTAAAAAGCAACCTGAGCACCAAACGCATGCAGGTGAAGAGAAGAACTGCAGGCAATGTGTTCTCCTGTTGTATTACGGAGGTTATTATGAAGTTAGATTACATCTCCAGTCTGTTTTGGTCTTCTTTTATTGTTTACTGTCCTTCATATATTATTGTATTCAATCCTCCTTTCTCTCTGAATCGTACATCTATGCTTCTAGTTTACTGGATTTACACTCCAGTCTTTTACCCCGTCTCTCTCTTTTCATTTCTTTCTAAAATCTGTCCGGTAGTGAACAGTAGTGAGAAAAATGAAACAATTATTCATCCTCCCCTCCGGGTATCCGCTCATTCGCTTGCATCAACACCATAAATCATGCAAATCACTGTGAACTTTAGCTTGCTGATGCAAAAGAGATGGAACAAAAAAATCACAGCGTCCGAGAATTGCATTGAGCATAAGCGATGTCGCGGCGTTATCGGGGACTGGAGCGATGCTTATGCAACCGGGTGTGAGTCCGCACCGCTGGGAAGTCATGTCAGAGATGAAGCACATGATAACAGGTGCTGCAGATAAAAGAGTGTGTATCTAATAATCCTGGATTCTGAATAGGAATATATTTTTTTTTATATATGAATAAGATTATAACGTACATTCACTGGGGACTGGTGCGGATGAATACTACTCCAATGCATGCATCTTTAGCAGCAATGCATTGTGCGGACATAATATTGAGTCAGACTGATGTTATATAGCTGGATGCAATATGTGGCGTTATCCGTTTACTTTAATGGTGCTTCCTTTCAATAAAACATACTGTAAATGTGATGCACACTGGGGGAACATAAGCAGTCAGTAGGAACATAAGTGCTGACCAGATAGTAGCTAACAAGGGCAAATTAATTCTCATTGTTAGCTCGTAAGAAATGTACTTTACAGAAGGGAGAAAAAAAAAGGATGAATGGGTCAAACAAACATGACTTTCACCAAGGTGGCCGCTGTTCATGTCCCATGTGAAACCAAAAGGCAACACGTTGAATTATTTTAACGTTCTTGATGATTGACGCATAAAGAATTGCGACCGTTTCACAACAGGTAAATGGATCGATTACGTATATAGCATTGCAACCGTGTCACAATCTGAAATAGAATGGTTATATGTATAAAACTGTGACCGTTTCATAGGGTTAAATAGCAGAGTCATATATGTTGTTCTGGGAGTCACGGACAAATAACCTATTTTGTCGTTTAGGCTGAAAAGCAGCATTTCACTGATGGGTGTGGCACTCTCCATTCAGTCGTGAGCGCTGTTGCCCCATACGTACTTAACTATGTAGTGGTGTCAGTCTCTGCTGTGTGATCTCATCTGTTTTGTGTTGACGTCGGTTGAAATGGGAAATGTGTTTTCAGTGCGCATCTCTAACTTGATGGAGGTAATTGCTAATATCCCCGCAACCCCAATAATAACGATGGGGGGAACATTACAGTGCTAATTTGTTTTTAATGGCTACACAGCGCATCAACGTCTTCTCTCCCAGGACGAGGAGCCCTCTGCGCGTCCTTTCTGAAGCACAAACCGTACGCTGTGGGTTGTATGGATTTGAATAACACCTAATCTGACAGCATGCTGTCACAACGCTCTGACGACTCACCCACTTTCCTCTGTGCCTCTACTCAACAGTAACTTAATGCGGTGCGTAAGGCACATGGCACTGCCAACCGCTGGCTTTTATCTCCGTACTGCATTTTCAGCTTTGTATCCTAAGCAAAAAAAATTATGAAATACCTTAATACAAAAACAACTGGCATGTTAGCTTTGATTCAGTTAAGACCGATGACCGCAACCCGTGTGCGTGTGCGTGTGTGAGTATAAAAGACATGTGATGAGTACACACCTCGTCACCGACAGTTACAACGATGCAGCAGCAGGCTGAGTCACTGCATGTGTGAGTGTGTTCACTCTGTTCTCATGCGCGCTTCATTAACTCATATGCAATT
The DNA here is from genome assembly GCA_038501785.1 of Myoxocephalus aenaeus. Classification (NCBI taxonomy): domain Eukaryota; kingdom Metazoa; phylum Chordata; class Actinopteri; order Perciformes; family Cottidae; genus Myoxocephalus; species Myoxocephalus aenaeus. The sequence goes on from JBAMJR010000350.1 coordinate 311,972, forward strand.
TCCTTTGGGTGAAATATTACAGTATGAGGATGTGTGTGTGTGTGTGTGTGTGTGTGTGTGTGTGTGTGTGTGTGTGTGTGTGTGTGTGTGTGTGTGTGTGTGTGTGTGTGTGTGTGTTTGACTTTGTGGAGGAGAGACCGAATTCATTTCTCGTTATCCTTCTATGTGTGTGTCTGTCTATCAATCTTACCATTTGTGGTAACACTTTATAATAACTACTCACTATGTCGCATTAGTAAACACTTAATTCATCATTTATAAAGCATTGTTCACGAAAACACGTTTATAAAGCACATGTTAACCATTAGTGCATCATCTATACGTCCTTAATAATTGGTTTGCAATATATATTGCTTAATTTACAAATGGGGAATTCATCATTTATAAAGTATGAAAACCCAATCATGAATCGCATAATAGTCAAGCATATTAATCAGGAATAAAACATTTATAACTGTGTTTATGAATTGCTAATTGCTGAATACTAATGAGTTACTAATGAGTGTTCATGTTGGAACAATGCTTTATAAATGATGAATGAAGTGTTTACTCATGCTTTACTAATGATAAATAGTGTGTACACACACACACACACACACACACACACTTCCTCTCCGACTCCATCTTCCTCCTCACCGTTGGCGCTCCTCTTTTGGAGCTCCTCCTTGCCGTTCTTGCTGCTGCCGCCGGTCGCCGTCCTTCGGGCCGAGGAGCTCTTGCTCGTGTTCAGCTTCCCGGAGCCGCTACTTGACACCGAGCCGTCCTCCTCGCTTGGCAACCGCCTGTGGTATCCATGGCAACAGAGAGAGGCGAGGGAGGAAGGAGAAGGGAAAGGCTCGTGAATCTCTTGTGTGTGACGGATAAAAACACGAACAAATAAGAGAAACTAGAGGCCACACCTTTTCACCCCTCTGGTCCCGCCCCTGGTTGTCAGGCAACGCAACAAGCAGCGATGCTGCCGCGGTTGCGGCTCATAAATGTCAGCATCGCCTGCTGACTCGGCAAACCGTAGGAATTATATTGTTGTACTGTACTGAAGTTCTTTGTAAGGTTTTGTAATTTTTTGTAATATTTTTGTAATTTTTCTATCAATAAAATCCCACAAAAGAAGCTTGCTGTATAAAAGCACAGAAAATGAAGGGCCACACGAGTAGTACTGCAACAACCCTGATTTTGTCGGGCAGGTTCTTCAACAGCCAAGGGCCTTGATGGAAACAGCTCAGTATGCATGTATGTCATGTGTACACACACACACACACACACACACACACACACACACACACACACACACACACACACACACACACACACACACACACACACACACACACACACACACTTGACTTGACTTGAAAAGTCAATACACTCAAGCAGAAACATATATGAGGACATAGTTTGTTCTTGCCTCAGACAAACCAGGCACGTAAAAAAACGTGAACAGGACACACACACACACACACACACACACACACACACACACACAGCCTTGGGGCATGTAAGCCGCAGCAGCTACACAACGTGACAGGCTTGTCTACAGGTGGTGCTAGATACACAAATCAGCGCGACCGGACATTACAGAGCCACAGGCGAGGCCGACACCCTGTGTGTGTGTGTGTGTGTGGTCACACACACACACACACACACACACACACACACACACACACACACACACACACACACACACACACACACACAGGGTGCAACCTGAGCAGCGGTCAATCGCAGTAAAAAGTCATGAGGTATTGAAGCGAAGAGCCGGGTGGCTGGAGGGAGAAGTAACGGCGTGTGCTCCATGTAAATGTGCGGGTGGGACGGCCAGAGAGAGGAGCAACAGAATCGATAATCACGCCGCTGGGAAGTAATGTTCATCTCCTCACCTCTCCTCTCTCTCTCTCTCTCTCTCTCTCACTTTTTTTCCAGTTTGTGCCTCACACACTGCAGCTCTCGGAGGTTGCAGTGAGCAGAATGAAGGCTGGTTAGCATTCAGTCCTCACCGTTCTCTTCCCTCAGACAAGAGAACAATGTGCAGCCGCAGCTGCCGTCCCACCTGCTTGAGGTGCCGATCACATCCCTCCTGCGGCGGCGACAACGCAGCACGGCTGATTTGACTACACTTATCTTTGTAGGGAAACTTAAACTTGTTTTTCACAACAAAAAAAGGCAAAATGAAATAACTTCTCATCAAAAGTAAGTATTAGTTGTAATATGTACAGCTGGAGCGATACATTTCATTATGTTGGGGACCATATGCTTTTTTGGAAACCCTATATTGTTTATATTAAGATAAAAGTGTCCAAAACACGTCAAAGTTGTATGATGGGAATGTCAAATCTTGTACCTTTTTCCTTATTTTACTGTCTTTGAGGTACTATGAGAAGGTGTGGGAGACATACATACCAACACATTTAATCAAAGAAACGCACTAAGTTATCATTCATTGGTTGTATAGAGATGAATTAATTGGATGATATGAACTATATACAGAGTGATATTTGTGTTTAATGGACTGCCATTGGTTGTATATCGTTTCAGGTGGCTGGTGTCATTTCATCATCACTGGGCTGTTTGAAAAGTGCAAAGCAAGCGTTCATGTCATATAACAGGTTATCTCCAAATGCGTGTTTCCATCCACTGCCAGCATGTGATTATGTGAGATAAGCAGGAGGGGGTATCAATTATCCAGTCGGAAAACCATGAAACCAAGACTGGGTGTAAATATGGCATTTGTGTTTCATGTAATACTGAGAGGAAGGTCACATGAGACCTGTGTGGAGCGATGAAGAGGGTGAAGAGGGTGAAGAGGGCAGAGCAGGAGCTTCATTGGATGCTGTGCTCATCATGTATTCGCTAAATCTGTTTTCATTGCACTTTTGTCGCATTTCTCTTTGAATGCAGTGACTTTTCCACCTCAGCCAAGACAAAAAGAAAGAAAGACATTGAAGATTCGTACAAATGTTCTGCCTCTCCACTCATTTAAGCGCAAATTGAAAATGTGCATTTATTTAAAAAAAGCTACATGCTGCATGTCTGTGAGCAGTAAATTGAGATTTCAAACACTTACTAATCATTTAGCTAGTCTTTATCGTATATGCATGGAATGTAGTATATAGGATTATTTCTTTTTCTCCCAGTTTCTTTTCAATCATGTGATTAGTATCGTATATATATATATTTGATTTACTCTGTTTAAATGGCATGGAAGTATACACTGATGTGATTTAAATACAGAGTGAATTCATATTTTTTCAAGCTATGCATGCAGCATGGCTCTGCAGATGGCAAATGAAATGCCTCGAGAACAAACATCCATGTTCCCCAATAACAGTAATTATTTTGGTTATCAAATAACAGTCCCTCTCTTGTCATCGACAGGTCACCAACCACCTGTAAAACTAAAGACATTCCCATCGGCCTCGACTTTAATGCTTGACATCAAATGTTAGCTTCTGAATTCTCCGTTTCCTCCTCACTGTTTATACTGAGTATCCAACAGGGATGTTAACGAGGCAATGATTTCTGCTTTAATTTGGTTTTCTTATCCAACTCATCCATCTTTACTGCCGTGGGCACTTTCCTTTTCTACCTTTTTTTGTTGTTATTTACATATTTTGTCCTCTTCTGATGGAGCACATCGAGCCTGTTTGTGCACTTGAAGAGAGAAAACACAACGCCTCGCTCTCTTGTTCAGTAATCACCGTAAAGTGCACGAATAATTGCATCCTTTGTTGTTTTTCTGGTGCGATTTCTTTCCCCCTCTCGTCCCATTGAGCTCCACTCTGCACTGGTTAAAGGATGATATACCACCTCATCTCCTAATGAGTGGACACCCAGCTGGTAGAACAACCTACGATATATATATATATATATATATATATATATATATATATGTATATACACACATATTGGCAAAGCTGATTATTGCCCCATGCCAGTTCTTCTGGCGTTTTACACCGTCATCATCGTTACGCTGAAAGGCTCCCTCTGGCACGCGCTTTATGAGTATACATGTGTTTATCATCCTCCAGAAGCAAAGCGCGACGAATCCCGCCCCTTATTTCCCTTTTCCCGCTTAGCGGCGTGCAAATATGAGGCGCCGTCTCGTGCGCGCGTTTCTGAATTTGCATTTCGCGTTTCGTCTCATTTATGACTCAGAAACTTTCCCGAAAGGAAAAGATGTCACCGTGGAATGCGTGGACCGGTGTGTGCGTGTGTGTGTGTGTGTGTGTGTGTGTGTGTGTGTGTGTGTGTGTGTGTGTGTGTGTGTGTGTGTGTGTGTGTGTGTGTGTTTCTTCCAGTAGAGAAATCTATTTCGAATATATTAAAATTCGTAATCCTTGCGAGGTCTGTTGGGTATCGGGCTGTTTGCACATTTTGGTAAACACATTTTAAACGCTGCGATTTCCACAGATGTTTACGAATCATACCAGTCATGTCAAATAGAGGACGGAAGTAAAGCGGATTAGTGCAGGAAACATTGAATAGTGCAGAGACAGATGAAATATATGGACTCTAAAGGAAATGGCAAATTGAGACAAATGACATGAAACACAAAGATTAGCAGCAGTCACCCTAAATGTTACCATATTATTATAGATATCGCTTTAATCTATACGTGATCCCAGACATACAGGAAAGTACACCGGCCGACTCCTCTTCAGGATAAGGGCCATCTGTGTAGCTGACAGTTTAGATCACCACAAGAATCAGCTCCTTTTTGTTTTGTTTTTGGGGTTTGAAGCTGGTAACTGATAACCTACGTCTCCACAAAAACAAAACAACTCCAGTATCATTCAGTCAACTTTAAAACTATTTCAGTCAAAGTGAGACACCGACACTTAAATCGCGATCGCTTCTCGGCTGTCTCCTTATTGTTCACCAGGCTCGTTTCGTCTGAAGACAAATTGTTTTTGCATACATTTTTCCTGCAGATAATTAACTGCACACTCCCTAATGGATTTGGAATGGAACTCTTCCTCTTCCTCTTCTTCTTCCTCTTCCTCTTCTTCTTCTTCTTCTTCTTCTTCTTCTTCTTCTTCTTCTTCTTCTTCTTCTTCTTCTTCTTGCACTATGAAAGTCAGCCAGGGGTGCAGGATTTGGCAGTATCTAATTCCATCTCACCCGCATTTTCAAATACGTGGGGGAGAGCCGAGGCTTGACATTCATTAGTTTTCAGGGAGTATTAAAATCCAGTGCTCGTGATTCTTGCTAATGAGGACAGTTTCCTTTTCTTTTCTTTTTTCTTCTCCTTTTTTCTTATAGAAAATGACGAAAAAAATTGTTCATCCAAAAATGTTATTTAACTATAGAATCAGCTGGGTTTAAAAAGGTGAATCTCAGTTTGCACTTCCCCCGTCTCAAACAATCTTGACACACCTATGCAATGCATGTGCATCCGTAAAATATCTTTTCCTTGGAGAAAAGCCTCCAGTGTCCTACTTTGCTCTTCTACCAACGATGAAATACTCGCTCTGATATAAGTGACGCTCTTGCAGCATCTACGTCAACCTCTTTTCAGGTGTTCATCATTTTCGTGTTCTGAGGCTGAACCAGTAAACATCCGGTAAAGGTGCTTGAAGGAAACATTTCCCACCCACCAGAGAGACGTGTCAGACCACGGCTCATATAGGTGTTGGCCTGTTAACAGCTCGGAGTGATGCTGCGGTTATCTATTCATGCTAAAAGCGATCCCCGTGGCACCTTCGCTTCCCTTTAGCTCCTGCCGCCGGTGTGCCAGCACCGTTCAAACCAGCAGTTCTAAAATCCCAGCATTTTGCTTCATCTAAATATGCGTGTCGGTAGAGTTTGTCTCCAAACGGCTCCTTGTGAACACTGGACTCATCTTCACTTCGCTGCTTGCTGTTGGCTTCTGTCTGGCTTAGCACCACGATGCACAAACAAACACGGAGGTCTGGTGCCGCGGAAGAAAAGCTCGGGGTGGCGTCGCCGGCTTGTTCACCGACTGAAACAACAGCTGCTCGGGAACTTTGCGGCTCCCTCTTCGCGGGGCCTCCCGGCCGGGAACAGTATGTCTGATGAGCTCGGGGTGATTCGAACGGGCAGGCTTTGCCAAAACATCTTCGTTTGTACTGAATTATGCATGATGATGTCAGCAGCGTGATGGGAGTGACCTCTTTTCTGGCAGTCATCACAGCCGAGTATTAATGACGGTTTGCTGCAACACCAATCAGTGAGTTTCAAAGCTGACACCCATACCAATGCTTTTAGTGAGTAGGAATAGAATAAGCTTTCAGCTGAACCAATGGATGTTTCTATATCAATAATAGTTCAAATGACCGTAACATGAAAGGTGACGGTCTTGACAAACTATCAGGAAAGTCACCGCCCGAGTCTCTTTCATTTCCTGTGGTCGCAACAATAGCGCTTTGGTTCAGTCTGATCAAACCGGTTTCCAGCAGCAGCAGCAGCAGCTATCCTGAGTGGAAAAGCTCTGGAATCAACTGCACTGTGCACTACAAGCCCAGTCCTAAACGATGTTTGCGAGGTGGCCGGTGAAGAGCCAGCTACCTTCCTCAGGTGGAGACCAAAACAGAGGTAAAAGGAGCGTGACTTTACTCTGCATTCATCAGGCGGCCGGAGACACAACTCCAAATAAGTGCTAGTGTTGCCCCGTGTCTGCTGGAGGTGGCAACAGTTTGCTCCATAACATAACTACAATAGTTGTTATGGCTAATAAAAACTGCATATTGTCTACGATTAGCCACAACAATTAAAAGGGTACAATATTAGCGTGATGAAAAAATTATTAATGCTGCTTTCAACGTTACTCTTTTAATGGCAAAGAATTCCCTCCAAAAATGAAAAGGTTCACTAATTCCCAGAGCTCGGCCTCGACGACTATCACTAGTAATATTATGTGTGAAGGGTTTCTCAGCAAATTGATGCACAAGTGACACCTTGTCTGCTGCGTGAAGGTTCCTCAGTTGTCCGAAATGGACAGCAAAGGTGCTATTTACAGTGATTGCTCAGCGTCGGTGATGTGAAGAGCAGACAAATGTTATTCCTTCAATGGGACCAGTTTAATTGTGAAGAACAAAGAGGCACCAGTTCAAAACATATGGACCATTTTACACGGAACTTCAGTTGAAGTAGTTTTCTTATTTTGTCCCGTCTATGTGAACATTCTGAAAAGCGTTGCTTTAGGCAGATGCATAATCTTATGTTAGGAAAGCATAATAATATATTCATTCCACCACAGGAGGAACTTGATTTTTATCTGCAGTTAGGTGGGAATATTTTTTTTGGGTATATTGTTATCGCCATTCGGACAAAGTGAGTTGGAAGTATCGACATATCGGATATCATCAAAAATCCAATATCGTGGACGATAATAATAAAAAAATCCTGATATACAAATCGGGAGCTACTGTACTACACTACTATAAACTACTAAACCGATCAGAGCACAGGAACCCTTACCCTCCTTTGTGTATGTCAGCAGATGGAGGCCTCTTGCTGCCGGTCCCGTCCTGGTGAACCTTCTTGTCCAGTGACAGCGACAGCGACACGTCTCGTACAGGCAGCCCCAGCACCAGCGTCTCCTTGGTGACGGAGACGGCGTCGTCCCCGGTTCGACCCATGTGCTTCTTGGCGTAGTCAAAGCCCTGGACAGGCTGGCGAGGGAAAAAGGATGACACGCATCAGGGGTCAGACCTTGATTTTGTTTATAAGGTCACAGCTACCGCAGCTTGGAGATCAATCCATGCAGGAGCTCAATTGTGGAGCGCACATTTTCTTGGCATTTCATGCGTTTATTAAAAATGTTGCTTTTGTTTTCAGTTTGCCTGTTGGATTGATGGACCAAAAGCTGCTCGATGCATGAAAACAAGCAGCAGGGTTTTCAGGAAATGGAGCACGTGCAAAGACAGCAAAGCACAAGAGCCAGTTCCACGTTGCCGTTTTTCATCTTTTACGACACAGCACAGCCGGATGAGTGCCATGAAAGTACTGGAAGTCAACGTAATGTATATACGCTACAATAACGGGTGATAAAGCAGACTCAACATATCTCACACTTACACCACAATGCATGTGTAGCAAACTGCGGCTAATGTTGGTCAGAGTCTGAAAGCGGTACGGAGGCGCAAGATAAATGCAACAATCAGAGCACACGGCGGCACACAGACGCACACAGTTATTAGCAGTGGTGTATAGTAACGAAGTAGAAATACTTCGTTACTGTACTTAAGTAGTTTTTTGGGATATATGTACTCTACTTTACTATTTATATTTCTGTTTACTTTTACTTTTACTTCACTACATTTTGCAAAGAAATCTGGTACTTTTACTCCGATACATTTCCCCTGAAACCTTCGTTACTCGCTACAAAATCAAATCTATCTTTAGAAAAAAAAAAACACATCCGGACTGTGTTGGAACACAGACTCCACCAAGCAGGTTTGGAGAATCACAATATTCTGCATTTTCCCTCTGCATCCTCTAGTCCAGCGCTCCCAAACCTTTATGCGTCACAGACCGGTTACGTGAACACAATATTTTTACGGATCGGGTCCGACCTCGGAGAGACGGGAGACAACGACACCCAACGTGTGTTCGTTATGTCCAGTCTACTCCTAACTAAACCTTTAGTCCAGTCTACTCCTAACTAAACCTTTAGTCCAGTCTACTGACTCTACTGCTAACTAAACCTTTAGTCCAGTCTACTGCTTAATTTATAACCCGCTTCACAAAGACAGGATGTTGAAATGGAGGCAGGTGTTCATGCTTTTTTGGCGATCTCAGGATACTTTGCCTTGGTTTTAATCCAGAACACTGGCAAAGTTGAACATTTTTAGGGTAACGTAACATATTGACATGCGTCATGCGTCTGAGGTTACCACAGACGGATGTATCCAGTCATTTTTCACAATAAAACATCTTTCCGGCCTTGATACTTTTGATACTGAAGTACAGAAAATATCAGATACTTTAAGACTTTTACTCAAGTAGTATTTTAATAGGTGACTTTTACTTTTACTGGAGTCATTTTCTAGTAAGGTATCTTTACTTTTACTCAAGTACTTTTGGGTACTTTATACACCACTGGTTATTTGTTATTTATTATTTATTAAGGATCCCCATTAGTCTACACCAGAGGTGGGCAAACTACGGCCCGCGGGCCGGATACGGCCCGCCGAGTATTAATATACGGCCCGCCGAGTATTATAATTATTATAACATTAAAAAAATATATTAAAAAAAAGTTATTAAAAAAATATATTAAAAAAAAGTTTTTTATTTTAAATAATTATAAGTTATAGTAAAGACCGCTGTAGCGCTTCTCCGTTCCCAAGTTCAGTTTCCCGAAGCACGATGACCACAACAGACCAGCATTGATGTTTCTTCATGCTTATTTATTGCACAGCGCTCTTTTAGGCTTTTCGTGTGTGCAGCGGCCGTCATTCAGACGCTGTTGTGGGACTACGGATAATATTATGAACCCAGACACCACGGAGTTTGATGTTCCGACGTATGTGGAGTTTACACAACAAGTATAAAGCAGAACTGGTGGTTATTTCCAAGGTGGATGGCAGAATCGGTATCCGTTTTACGGAGATAAGACCGGCGCAGTTCCTGGAGGAGTCGGTGAAATTCACCGAGCTGTGTGCGGCTACGGATAATATTATGAACCCAAACACAAGGGTGTTTCATGTTCCGACATGTTTGGGACTTCCACAACAAGTATAAAGCAAAACTAGTGGTTATTTATTCCATAATCGATACCGGAAAAGACAGCTCTTTTTCACGGAGAGACCCGACGGCGATAAGCCACGCCCCCTTTGTCAAACACTCTCCATCCATCTGATACTGGCCCGGCCCGTCTGTCAAATTTTTTAATTCAATGTGGCCCCTGAGCCAAAAAGTTTGCCCACCCCTGGTCTACACCGTAGTGGAGACTATTCTTCCTGGGGTCCAGGCAAAAGCATTACAATACAAATCATAAAATGCAGTACAGCCTGATCAATGTTGGTGAACAAAAACACAGACTTAGGAACAACATTTACATTCAAAGAAAAATTATAAAAATGCCTAAATACCTCAAGTAATAACCTAATCTACACTAATTTCCTTTCTGACTATTGCTGCCTTAAGTTTCCTTTTGAAATCACACTTATTTCTTGTTAGAGTCAGATATGAGGGGAGCACATTCCAGTATGCGATAGCTCTGTACATTACTGTTTTCTTAAGTGCATTGGTTTTGGGTAGAGGAAGAGTAAAGTGACCCCTTAATGCCTGTCTGGTATTATAACCATGCCTCTCATTTGCATGCGATAGCTGTAAAGACAAACTGACGGGTTTCTGTGAGGAATACACATTATTTAAAAACAGAAAATAAAAAAATAAGTCTGCATGCCAGTCTTTCATCCACCATCATCCATGACAGCCTAGCATGCATAGCATCCACACTACTCCTGACAGAGCAGTGAAGTGCTAGTCTTGCCGCTCTGTTCTGAGCAACCTGAAGTTTACTAATTTCTTGCTTTGATGCGCTAGACCAGATAACAGGACAGTAGTCCAGATTTGACAGAACTAGAGATTGTATGACTAGTCTAATTGTTGTGTTAGTTAGCAGATGAGCACTCCTTCTAATGGCATGGATACTATTAATCATTCTCACCACTGTATTATTAATCTGAGTGGACCATGACAGTGTTTCGTCAATAGTGACACCCAGCAGTTTGACTTCCTTAACCTGTTCCATAGTAATACCCTCCAAAGAGAGGCTTAATTTCTGATCTGTCCTGAGAGCACATTTAGAACCTATTACCATGCATTTAGTTTTTAAGACATTCAACTTCAGCTTATTTTCCATGATCCATTCAGTAACCAGCTTTAACTCTTGTTGAAGCACCTCATTAACATGTTCAATGCTGTCTGACGATACATACATAGTCGTGTCATCCGCATAAATCCCCATTCCTGCATTTTTTTATATATATATATGGCATGTCATTTACAAAAATAGAATAGAGAAGGGGGCCAAGGCAGCTTCCCTGAGGAATTCCACACTGAAGCATCTCAATATTTGAAAGGGAGCCATTGAACATTACACATTGTTGCCTGTTCACTAAATAGCCCTTCAATAAATCAATAGCAGACTCTTTGAATCCATACGCCGATAGTTTCATGAGTAGTAGCTCATGATCTATGATGTCAAAGGCTGCACTGAAATCCAAGAGCACCACCCCAACAACTGACTTCATGTCAATCTGTTTGAACCACTCATCAGTAAGACATGTCAGTGCAGTGCTTGTAGAGTAACCTGCTTTGTATGCATGCTGTAGATCTGAGTTAATGTTGTTTTCTGCAAAATATTGCTGGATCTGCTTAAATATAATTCCCTCCAAAAGTTTACTCAAGACAGGTAAAATGCTGATAGGCCTACTGTTTGGACCTGTAAATGGCTCCCAACTGTTTTTAGACAGAGGAGTAACCTTTGCGATTTTCCACAAATCAGGATAAGCACATTCCTTAAAACATAAATTGAAAATATGGCCTACAGGTTTAGCAATTGATTTAGCTGATAACTGAAGCAGTCTGCCATCAATATTATCAAACCCACAAGGTTTATCACACTTAATTGTGTGAAGTATCTTAACCATAGAATCAGCACTGATTGGCTTGAAATCAAACACACAATCCTTACCACACATAATATGATTTTTTATTATAGCTTTGGACAGCCCACCACTCACAGGCAGCATTTGGTTTCTTAGTGTGTTCACTTTACTGAGGAAGTAATTATTGAAGTAGTTTGCTATATCAGATGGTTTAGTGATGAATTCTCCATTCAGTTCAATAAATGAAGGTGTTTGGGCTGTTTTACTTCTACCCAAAGCATCATTAAGTACTCTCCAAAGTTTTTTACTATCTCCATGGCATTCCTCAAATTTAGAATGATAGTAATATTTTTTCTTTTGTCTATTTAATTTAGTTATTATATTTCTTAGTGAGCGGTAAGCTTGCCAATCTGCTACATTACCTGACATGATGGCAGATCTTTTCAGTAGGTCTCTTTCTCTCATTAAGTTTCTCAATTCCTCATCCAGCCAAGGTGCTTTAAGTGATCTAACAGTGATCTTTTTAATTGGAGCATGTTTATCACACACTGCAGAAAATAAATTCATAAAATAGTCCAGTGCATCATTTGCATGCATCTTCTCAAGCACAGTATCCCACTCAATATGTTCTACATCAGCAATGAAATCTTTTTCTGAAAAGGTGTTATATGTTCTTTTATGAATTACTGTAGGACCTGCTTTAGGAACCTTTGTTTTCACAGTTAAAGCGATAATGTTGTGGTCACTGAAGCCCACAGATACCGACACAGCTTTGGAACATTTTCCAGAACAATTTGTAAAATTGCACGTTGACGTGACCATTCCGTCCCTATTGACATTAATTCTTGTGGGTACACCTATGACTTGAGATAAGTTGCATAATGTGGCTGCATTGCTCAACTTCCTTTTCAATGTACAATTACTGGACAACCAGTCTATATTCATATCACCAAGAATGTAAATATCATTGGCATTATCAGTTGCATTCTCCAGCATCATGCATATGTTATCCAGATATTCAGCATTAGAGCTTGGTGGCCTATAACAACAGCATGTCAATATAGGTTTCAGATGTGGGATATGAACTTGGAGCCATAAGGCTTCTACTCCAACCATACCTAGATCTTTTCTCATTTTAGCTGGAATATGATTTTGAATGTAGAAAGCAGTACCTCCCCCATACCTGTCTCTGTCCAATCTAAATATATTGTAACCTTGAATTGAAACAGCTGCATCCTTTATGGCTTCTTCCAAGTGAGTCTCTGATACAGCCATAATATGGATATCATTTTCATGTAAAATAGTACATAGCTCTTGAACCTTGTTATTTAAACTACAGACGTTTAAGTGAGCAAACCTCAAACCTTTTTTCGGTAGTTTAATAGACATTTGAAAAAATTAAGATAAAAAAACAAACAAACAGAAGGTCCTCATCTCTGAGTCCTACATACCACTCTTCATTCAGGATGTGGTGGAGGACAGATGCTGGGGCGACACAGCCCCTCGCTCCCTAGGTGGGTGGGTCACAAGGCGATCATATCTTAAATATGCAATGTCCCCTCTATCCCATGCCTCCCTAAGTTTAGGCAGAAGATCTCTTCGTTTCTGCCGTACAGCCTCGGAAAAGTCCTCATTGATGTAAATCCCAGGGGCGGTCTTCTTCAGTTCCTTCCTGCTCCTCAAGATTAGCTCTCTGTCCTTGCAATTTAAGAACTTGACTACAATGGGACGCTTCTTGTCAGCTCTGTGATCTGGCTTTCCACTGCGGTGAGCCCTTTCAATAAGCATAGCTCCAGCATCCAGCTTTAATTTTTCAGAGATTAAATTGCGGACTTTACCTTCAGTATCAACCCAGCTCTCCCGTGCTGATTCCTCAATCCCTTCAAAAATCAAATTATTTCTTCTCGACTGATTTTCGAGATAGTCAGCCTTGTTTTCCAACGTGACAAGACTGTCACAAATGGTGCGCATACCATTTTCAATGGTGTTGTGGTCACCAGAGACTTTGGATACATTAGATTTAATCTCATCTAATTCTCGCTGGGTGTAATGAATACTGTCCTTGATCTCCTGTACATTCCTGTTCATTGAGTCAAGACGCTCGTTGGTGGAGTCCAGAATCACCCGGACAAATTGGTTAAAGTTGTCAGTTTGTCTGTCCAGTATCTCCACATAGTGGGCTTTCTGCTGTGTCAGCATTTGGTCGATTAGCTTTCTGACAGAGACCATGGTGACCAGCTCAGCCTCCTCTTCAGCTGGAGAGGAGGCCCCTCCCTCATAGTCACTGGCATGTTCATCACTCTTGTTGTTTCTGCTCGGCTTCTTTTTTATTCCTCCAGCCATCTTCCCTAGCTGCTTGCCGCTCCCTGGTGAAAGCTGGTTGCTGCCTGAAGGTGGATGGCTGCTCCTGGGTCTGGCCTGGTGGCTAGTTGCTTCTAACTCGCTGGTGTTACCTGGTGGTGGGTAGCTGGCTGCCTGGTGGTAGCTGGCTGCTTCCCAGTGGTGGCTGGCCTAGTGGCTAGCTGCTTCTTCTACCTGGTGCAGGCTGGCTGCTGCCAGGTGTGTGGCTGGCTGCTCCTAGGCCTGGCCTAGTGGCTAGCTGCTTCTGCTGCCCGATGGTGGCTAGCTGCTACTGCTGCCCGATGGTGGCTAGCTGCTACTGCTGCCCGATGGTGGCTAGCTGCTACCTGCTGCTAGTCTCTCCAAGTCGCGCGCCGAAGACACCTCGATGTCCCGGGGTGTGATAGGGCCGGTGGCCGCTCTCCTTCCTCTGTTGTTGTGATGACTGCTGGTGAGCTAACGTCGGCCAGCTGTGCTCGAGCCAGTCGGCTAGCTGACGGAGCAAAGTTCACCGTGTTTTCCGCCTCAGTTCTCCATAAACTCCATTCGGACACCAAGTGTCTCCTCAAGCGGCGTTTTCTTGCGGGTGGGGGGACTTGAACGCAACTCCTCCTCTCGCTGTGCAAGCTCTAAGAAATAGACTGAGACCTCCACAGTGTGAATGTTATTTCCCCGCTAGACATTTGTGAGAAAATGCCGTGGGAAAACATTCCATAAAATGTATTTCTGCCTTTCGAACATGCGATTTGCTGCAGCAGAACGTACACATCCAACTCCACATTGGGTGTCACCAAATAAAAAGATTGGCTTCATCTCATTTTACAACATAAAATGCAGCCTTTAAAAAAAAATGAAAAAATCCGTAATGCGTCAGTAATGCAGGTGAGGTTATCACGTGATGTAACGGCGTCCTTCAAAAGGAAAATTAACTACTTTTCAACGCAGCAGCAGCAACAGAGCAACAAAGGGATTAAGTCTGTTGTAACTGCCATCTGATCGACGCTGGACAGCTGAGCGGATGACAGAGCTGCTTACAGCTAACAGGACTTGGTCTCCTGAATATTAAAGTAAGAACCTCCAAGATAAGCGCTGCCTCCATTTCAGATAAAGGTAATTGAATGAACCTCCCTCCACGAAAAAGCAAGTTTTTATCGCTCTCCGAACACCACGGCTGGCATAATGAAAAAGTTGGGTGAAAAATAAATAATAAAGCTTAACAGCACCTTTGAAGTCAGGGGTTTTGGCATAAAGAGACAAAGAGAGAGAGAGGCAGCCGACTAAGTGTTTTGCTAAAGCCTCCAAGGCCTGGACACATTCTTTGTATTCTAAATGCCTTTCGAATTACGGAATAGAGCACGAGAGGAGGGGGGGGAATAAAGGCCCTGCTTAGGTTACACAACTAATCAGCCGAAACCCAGATTTCTTCTCTTTTTTTGCCTCCGCTTTTCTATTTTTAGCGGCCCCCAAAAAATTGGGACGCCTAATGCATTTGATGATGCGTGCTAAATCCTGAGTGCGTGTGAGGTTAAGGCAAGCGCGGCATCCGGCTGACGGCGCTGTTAATAATTCATCAGTCATACACACCGCCGTGCCGACGACACACGTGGCTGCAGCCGCGGACGAGTGTCGGGGTAATGGATACGTGCTCGTATTGGAACGCACGCACACACACACACACGTGTTGACATTAGAAAGATAAAGAGCGCTCCGTGGTCGTGAATGCATGGATCGTGCGTGTGAGTGTGTATGGTGACAGTTGTGGCTGTATCGCGTGAAAGATGCATGGAGAGTGCAAACATTCATTTGCCCACGGCCTCGTGCTGTTCCTAGGTTGGGGGCGGAGCATTAAATGTGCCGCTCAACTCCGCCCCAATTATGCATCATGTGTATGGATTTATGAGGAGCAAGCATTAGAGGGAGTTGAACCGAGAGTGGCGACCTGATGCACGCTGCACGTGGACAGGGAAGAGGCTGCGCCGCTCAGTGGCTGGTGGGTAATGGATGTCACGAGAGGGGACAGTATGGATTCTCAGAAATGACAGGGGCCGGCGGGCGTAACCTTGAAGAGTGCGCCTGACATTTCGCGACTGGTATGTCACCGCACTGGCTCCGGGGTCTTTCCTCTTTCTCTGTCGGTTCTTTCCTGTTCTCTTGTCTTACTCTTTCCCATTTGTCTCAGTCCGTCCTCGCCCTCTCCGAACCTCCTTTCCCTTCCCCCGCCACCATCCCTCCCTCCAGTTCCAGCCGTCCACTGACAACGTGTGGCCATCTTTAATTGAGGTTCTCTTCCACATCCGTTTAGACCAGCGACGGAGAGAAGAGTCCAACGACGTCTTTCTGCCGCGCGCACCACCCGGCTGCACCACCAAAATTAGCCACACTCAGTTTCCCCACCCGCTCCGTCAAACAGAAGCTTCTCCTCTTGTCCAATTTTAACTCGGAGCAACAGCCAACAGCAGCTTGCTGAGGTGCAGCAGATGGACGAGATATGCTCTACTCCCCCCGCGGCCATATTGATTGAGATTCAGGAATGACGAAAAAAAGAGTGGGTACATTAAAGAAGTGAAATGAGACACAATGCAGGGTGGACTGGGGCGCGCGGCAGCACCGGTTCGATAAACTCATGTGGGGCATGATGCAGCAAAAATGCACCAAAAAAAAATACCGTGAGGCCTTCAAACGGCAGCCACGGCATTGCACTTCCATTGAACAGCTTCACAAATGAAAAATGGATTGCCTCTACTTTTTTCGCCGATTCCCGCCCTCTATTGTGCTCCACGCGGAAGCCGGCTATCGGAGGCTTTCACACACGCCTACACAAGGAAGCACGGAGGGAGCAGAAGCCATTTTAAACAATGTTCCGGCTGCACAGCGGACGCGCAGAGGGACGAGGTCAGTCACACTCGACTGCAGAATCACTTTTTTGAGTCTTAAACACACATGCAGACCTAATATAACCCGGAGGATCGATCAGCAGCAGCTTTAGCTTGTCCTGCGTGGTGACTGATGGCGAGGGAGGGATAAAGACACACAAATACACACGCTGGATCAATTTAATGGAGTCAACTAGTTTTGCTTCGGGTTCTGGTCAGTATTCATGCAGCATTTACACCTTAATGCAGGTTTAAATATGTGTTTCTTTTGATCCCTTTCTGTTTAAGCTTTACGTATCGTAAAAGTAAAAACAACAACATTATTAATTAAATGGAGAAAGGTCTTTGATGAAGTGCCGTAAATGAATGCTGCTCTCCAAAAGATCTTTTTGATGCGGTACAAGCCAAGTCTCAGGAGGCAAACTCAAGGTAACACGGCGAGTAGCCGATAAACAAATCATCATTTTTCGGACGACATCATCTAACACCAGGCTGAAAAGTTCTGGCACTGGGTGTGGCTAAAACTCAGGTGGGTTTTTTCCGCACCTTTTTACAAATTTTATGATTTCCTGGGAGTGCGTGCATGTTAGACAATGCCGTCAAAATCCGAGGGCAGTAAATCAGATGGGTTTCTTCCAACTTCACAGCCTTTACAGTGTGAAATTCCCGTGTATTACTAATCCCTCCCCTGGAGCTCAGCTGCACACCGACGAGCGACACAGAAAGAAAAGAGGGACATTGGCTTCTGGAAGATGAAGAGGACTGCAGATACTCTTGGACTGGAACCGGGATCCCTGTGCTCCTCCTGGGGGCCGAGGGGGTCTAACAGATAGAGCTGGAGCCATCTATCACCTCAATTGCTGCAACTCTTTCAATGCACAAGTGGGTCTTGTATGAAAACAGTCAAAATGGTTCAACCTGTAGCAGGACACTAGAAGTGTTTCACTCCTTTGCCACAAGCTCTTCCCAACTAAAAACCCCTACATGACATACATATATATATATATATATAAATATATATATATATATACACCTCACTTGCTGATGCGTGCCCCTGCTTGGGCTCGGAGGAGATTTAAACACCGCTGTGGATAAGAGCAACGATCGCGGCCTCGCGGGCGCCACTTAGGAAATCTAATACTTCGGGACTCTTTAATATTTGATGCGCTCGCTCGTAAAACACAGCATAATGTTAAATGTTTACAAAGGATTGTGAAGGCAAACAAAACCTTGGAGCTGTGAAATTTAAATGTTGATTATAATAACGTAGTATAAGGAGATACGTTAGGGACTCGCCACAGACATGTATTTGGGGGTGTTTTGTTTACCCTGCTGTGTGTGCTGAGGCGTAAACACCAGCTCTGGAACAGAAAAAATTTCGGCCTTCCTCCATCCATCCCTCCATCCGTTATTCACCTCACTTTGCCTCTCGGGGGATAAAAAGACGGGAGAGGCTGGAACCGAAAATAACCTGCAGATCAGCTGACATGCTCCACCACAGCAACAGTAACCATGGGTCTTTGTAGCCCAAAGCGTTTCAGCTTTTTTTATATCCCTTCTCTGTGGCCATTGCTCTGCTTTGGGTGAGGTACATCATTCAGTGGAGAGCCTCATATATATACGGGGTCCGTGTTGGGTTCCTGCTGAGCCACTGTGGGATGAGAGAGGCTTCATCTGAGAGGATGAAACGGCCGGCTTGAAAGGGAAAGGAGCTGGCAGAGCGGCCGTCTGGGCCGATGACACGTGCTTGAGTCACTTTTCATGGCTGCTACACAAATGAAAATAGATTGGTCTGGTTCGCAGGTTTTGAGCTTCCTTTCCGCTACTCATGTTCACGGGCCCCCGATTTCAGGTCATTCACATGTTTTTACGAGCTCGTCCCTCTTTGTTAATACAGCCAATCGACTCGACCCAAAACTATTTTAATCTTGAGGGACGAGCTTGGGAATTTTCCACCCCTATTATTGTAGTTTTTTTTTTTTTTTTTTTTTTACACCTTTCCTCACTGCCCTCTATTATCTCCTCCCATTGATCTGCAACAGCCAGTGAGGATGGAGGGATAAGTCATGTCCACAGTACAGTAGCCACATGCACAAGTTTACCCGGCAACAACCACATGCAACACATACAGAAATAAGCAGCCAACGACGCGGCAACTCATTCACTCATTAATGCAATTCAGTCAGTCAGTAATCACCCAGCCAGGGTCTGGTGAATACCTGGTGGTGGTAACTGCCCTCCCTTCGATACGAGGTCTAAACAGGGAGAGAGGAGGAAGGTCAAGGTCATGCAGGGGTTAAGATAATTACAGGATAGAATAGAGTAGAACAAAAGATGACAGGATAGGATAGATTAGGATAGGATTATTTTCATAGTTTTGTCATCACTCCTTTCTGTGTTAATAACATTGCACTCACCAACTAAACTGCTGGCATCTGGGAAGATTGCGACATTGCAAAAAAAAAAAAAAAAAAAACTGTGCGACTGAGCAAGAAACACGAGCAGTCAGACAGTTTTTTATTTATTATTATTGTTAACAAATCCATATGAATAGACCAAAACGGACAAACCTGTTTGTTTATTTCTAAATATGTATTTTTTTACCTCTCTAGTCTGTTTTTTTTAGCAATCAGACCATTCAATATGGAATATCACGTCCTCTCCTTTAATCATTCCTCAGACGGGCCAAAGGGTTTTTACACAAACTACAAAGAAGCTATCCTCTTCAAACACCCATCAACGTGTATGGGAGATGGACCACTACGACCTGCATGACAATGGGTCACATGACAATGGGTCACGTGACCAACGGAAACGGCCCATCTCCCCAGCAGGCTACGTTCGTTAGCCTTACTAGCTGGTCTAGCCATTTGTGGTCATCCAGCAGTAAACATGCCAACAGACTAACTCTTAATTTACAGACCGACTTCACTAGTTCAACTTGCCACACCATACATACTGTAATAGTTAGAGCACAATTAACAACATTTTGGGTTTGGTTTTACCTCAAAATAAGGTAGTTTGGATAATCTGGTGTGGCAGTTGTTGCATGTTTATAACTGTCAGTATTTGCTGTCACAATGTTCCCAGATGTGAGCGACTTGGTGAGTGCAGTATCTGAGTATCCTAATTGACAGAAATGATGGTCAAAACTGGGAAAACGGTGTTAAGGGAAGCGTTTCAGATTAAGAGCAAAGTAGTTCAAATTATTTCCCTATGATTCAAGATTCAAGTATTCAAGGATTCAAGGGTTTGATGGCTTTGTGGTCTAAAACATCTTACTTCACTTCACTTCAGTTTTTGGTGTGTTTTTCACACAGAACAGCACTGCATTATGGGTACGCTTTGATTTCAGCCTACGACAGGTATAATTGCCTGCTCCATCAGGATGTTACTGCGGAGCTCCAGAAATATTGTAAAGATATTTATAGAGATCAAAGTTTCTTCTACTACTGCTTTCCAAGAGGAACCATTTTTATTGACGTTCCAAAGCTTTTAAGTCTTTTAAGTTCTTTGATCTGGACATTCTCATATCTGGAGCTATTACGATTGTTGATTTATTCATAATATTGAGAAGATTGCTTTGCTGGGTATTAAACGTTAGACCAACCAGAGCGCGGGGTCAATAGACGGGTTGATCTCACCGAAGCGGAAGTCTAATCAAGATATCAAATGAGAAACACACTTCAGGATGATGGAATTGTGATCAGAGGCGAGTCACGTCGAGAGCCCCATCAGAACAAAATGGGGTTGGCAATCTTATTGCTTGTTTACCACTTCGCTGACTGCCGCGACACAGGCAGCTGTTGTTCTGGCGCGACCCGATCCAGCCAGCTGGTGGCAATCTATTCCACACACTCATTTGAAATGATTGATTCCAATTCAACCTCAAATGAGTTGATGTCGAGTGAGCGCTGTCGTTGCGAAAGGGCCAACATCACCCTACGGTTCTCTTCCAGTACACTGAGCCCTGTCCATTTTTTTATTTTTTCCCCCCTCAGCCGATTAGCCTTCAGAGCATGCATGATTAGCGATGACCACGGGCTGTTTCAGCGGCGGGGAGAACAAATGAGCCGGGAGCCCGCGCAGATTGGATTGCCTTTTTCTGACCCGGAGAAACAACTAAACACAACCGCTTTGCCTGTGTGGCGTGTCACTCGTGAGGAAGTCACGTAATACATCACTGCGGAATTGGCTTCTGCGACACGTTAAGGTGAAGCAGTGCTGTCTGAATGTTTGAAAGAGGGGAGGGATCTCTGGGAAGTAAGAACATGTATCTGGAATATTTACCTAAAACATTGTCAAAAAGAGACAAATATTTAATGAATGTACTTCTGGTGGCCGGCAAAAAGACTCTCACCAGGAAATGGTTATCACAAGAGAGTCCCACTCTGAATACACGGATGGACATTTACAACATGGAGGAGATAACAGCATCTGTTCCACAAACTGGAACCATTTTTGGCATATCGGGAAAATGGGTTACATACGTAACACCCCATAAACCTGATTTTATTTATTCAATGAATGTACAATAGAGAATAGATCACTCCCTTGTTATACATTGTTTTCTTTTTGTTCTTTGTTTCGTTCTGTTTCTTTGTTGTTGTTTATTCCGTGTTTATCACCCCTTGTTCCATATGTGTACAACTAAAATGAGCTTCTAAAAATCTGCACATGCAATCTCAATTGTCTGAATGGTCTAATTGATGCCTACTATCATTAAAAAATAAAATAATAATAAATAAAAGAGGGGATGAGGGGACACTCGGGAGGTCACAGCTGATTATTATAAATGGTAAAAGATAATAGAAAGAAGAATAAAAGAGGAGAAGAAGACCGCGGTCTTACCTTGGAGCGTGTTTTGAAGTTCCGGAAGGCGCCAGTTTTGAAGATGACTCTGTTCCTCTTGCACAGGATGAAGGACACCATGATGATCACCACCATCAGCAGGAAGAGCGGCGTCAGCACGGCAACGATCCAGAGGTTGCTGGGCGGCGTCTTCACCACAGCTACAAACACACAAATATCACTCAGTCCTGAGCCGGGAAGCCACGAAATGACCCTCCAGTGATCGCAAAGTACACACTTTGCAAAGTACACACTTTGCAACGACGAGACAAGCAGAAATAAACCCTGTTCTCTACAAACAACGGGCGTCGTTTTGATAAAATCCTATTTTTGTCCCTCTAGCTTTTATAGTCCCAGTTAAGATTTACAGTTCTCACTTCTCTCAACACATCTGTGGAAATACAGATGAAGAAGGATCTGATGGGCTTTTGTGTGTGTGTGTGTGTGTGTGTGTGTGTGTGTGTGTGTGTGTGTGTGTGTGTGTGTGTGTGTGTGTGTGTATTGATAGTTGTTAAACTGTTGTCTTCGCAAAGGCAACAATAGCCCTTGAAAGTCTATTTCCAAGTCAATTTATGGATTTGTACACTCAATATTCTGCTGAAAAATATGCAAAAACTAAACATCAAACAAATATGAAATAGTACATATGCAGTAAAGGACAGCTGCTCGTTTTAGTGAAGATGCACCTGCAATACTTGTCTATTGTTATGTATGAGGTCCATCAAAAACACAACAATTAGATTTGTATTATTACATTTTAGAATATTGTGTTATGTTCTTGATTGTTATAAATATGTAAAATACCGTAAATAGCATTCATCACCGCCACCCTTTAGTTTATGTTTGTTTGTGTGCTGTGAAGGCAAACCGTTTCCTTATGCTAAGCTAGGCTCAACCATCTTCTGGCCGCAGATTCATATTTAGCGGACAGGATGAGATTGGTGTCCATCTTCTCGTCTAGAAAGCTAATTGCCGTGTTTCCCAAAATCTCACAATTTGTATTTAAAGTGCACATAAATGGTGTAACACGGACAGAAATATTATAAAGAAAACACATTCGTGGACTTGAAATCCACATCCAGAAATAAGCTTTCTGAGAACATTAAAAAATAAGTAAAAGTTTTTCACTTCATGTCTTCCATAAAACCTCTTTCTTTGAGCTCCCCTTGCCAAACACAGCTTGCCACGGGCATGTGTTCTCATTTGAAGGACTAATGTAGTTTGTTTCCACTGAGCCAGTTAAGGCAAACTAAATGAATTCTACAAGAACACCGTGTTCGGTTCCCGGTCTGAGCGCTGTTAGCGGGAACTGGAGAGGCCCGCTGATGGTTGTTGTTGTCTCTGCATGTTCTTAATTATTCTTGGGGAACTGTGAGGGAGGAAAGGTGAGCGGGAACACGTCGTCCTCATCAGCAGCGAAGTTTTCTGAACGCGACTTTGAATTAGTATATTACGATATTCTGACGCTGGGTTGGATGCAACACCGTCGGGCATTATGGAAATGTGCCGGAAAAAAACCTACGCAATGTCACGGTGAGCCGGGGCGGTTACACTCCGGTTCAGGGGATAAATCCTGCACAGCCGTTACAATGGGAATGTTTTCGGCAGTGTGGTGTCTCCACAATGGCTGCGGAAAGAGAAGTGTGTTCTGTGAGTTGACTGTGCATCTAAAATATGTATGTACCCCCATTTGCATAGTGGCCAAATGAACATGAAAATCTGTGTAAATCTGTGTGTAAATATGCAAAATGCAAACAGAGGAGCGTCTTCTTTTTAAGCCTATTATTTCTTTAGCTGGAATAAATCAGCAAGTGAGTGAACAAATGGGAATAGAACAAATGTGTATATTTAGATCTTGAATTTCAATGTCAATAAACCATGCATCCATTTAAAAAAACATCATGAATAACTGATATGAATAAGACTTGTATTTCAAGAAATAGAACATTTTGGGAAATATGCTTGTATGCTTTTTTTAACAGGATGAGAGGATTGATACCTCTTACATAATCTGTACAGAAAATACAGTCAGGTCCATAAATATTTGGACATTGACACATTTTTCATTATTTTGGCTCTGTACACCACAACAATGGAGTTGAAATGAAAAAAGCTTTAATTTAAGGGTATTTACATCCAAATCAGGTGAACGGTGTAGGAACTACAACAAATGTATAAGTGGCCACCCCATTTTTAAGGGACCAAAAGTAATTGGACAAATTAATATAATCATAAATCTAATTGTCACTTTTAATACTTTGTTGAAAATCCTTTGCAGTCAATGACAGCCTGAAGTCTGGATTCCATAGACATCACCAGACGCTGGGTTTCGTCCCTGGTGATGCTCTGCCAGGCCTCTACTGCAACCGTCTTCAGTTCCTGCTGCTTCTTGGGGCATTTTCCCTTCAGTTTGGTCTTCAGCAAGTGAAATGCATGCTCAATTGGATTCCGGTCAGGTGATTGACTTGGCCATTGCAGAACTTTCCACTTCTTTGCCTTAAAAAACTCCAGAGCATCACCGGGGACGAAACCCAGCGTCTGGTGATGTCTATGGAATC
The DNA here is from genome assembly GCA_038501785.1 of Myoxocephalus aenaeus. Classification (NCBI taxonomy): domain Eukaryota; kingdom Metazoa; phylum Chordata; class Actinopteri; order Perciformes; family Cottidae; genus Myoxocephalus; species Myoxocephalus aenaeus. The sequence goes on from JBAMJR010000350.1 coordinate 336,173, forward strand.
CAGACTTCAGGCTGTCATTGACTGCAAAACAATTAGATTTATGATTATATTAATTTGTTCAATTACTTTTGGTCCCTTAAAAACGGGGTGGCCACTTATACATTTGTTGTAGTTCCTACACCGTTCACCTGATTTGGATGTAAATACCCTCAAATTAAAGCTGAAAGTCTGCACTTAAAGCACATCTTGATTTTTTCATTTCAACTCCATTGTTGTGGTATACAGAGCCAAAATAATGAAAAATGTGTCAGTGTCCAAATATTTATGGACCTGACTGTATGGAGCTGCAGCCACCGGCAGGTCAATTCACAAATTAACTTTTGTTTGTTTAATCTGCACAAAAAACTAAACGTAAAAGCAACCGTTTGCCAGTTAGCAGCAGGTCACTGGCTATTTCTCAATGGGATTTATTAGATTTATTAGCAGAGATTAAATAGTATATCCATAACTGTGTTTTCATTAGTGTATAAAGAGGCAAAGTCCCTCCACTCATCCCCCTCTGAGACTTTATTTTGGGAAAGAAATATGATCGTTAGTTAACTGTGAGAATGAAGCTATTTTTATAAGACAATTTTTCAATAATTTTTCAATCAAGAAAGATGCAGTTTGCAGAAGCTTGCTTGACAAACTGTGTGTGTCACCAACATGGCCGTTACCATGGCCTGCTGGCTAGCTAGTTAGCTTAGCTATGTTCCACACACACATTTAACGTCATCTTACCTGATGGGTTCTGTCCAGAAAGTCTTTTATTTTGCCGAGAAGCGAAAGAACGAGCAAGAGCCCGTTGTTATGTAGTCTTTCTAATCACAGATTATTTTTTTACAGACTTATACTTCAACAGTTTTACGCTAAAATGTGACTTTCATGACACGAAAAAAACAAACATCTTTTAAATTGACACACATCACTTTAACGGGATCAAATCATGATTTGTCTCTCATCGTTAATTACTTTTCAGCAAAAAAAAACATGGCTGTCCACCAGAAGAGTCGGGACATTGCCTCTCTTTTATCACCGGTTTTCCAGAGCTTAGAACGAGCCCTTTATATCTACATATGGAGCAGGTCCTCTTCCACACGGTCCCATGTTCCAGAACAGACAAACCAAACTGGCTCTAGAGACGGACGTTTTTTACGCTTTTCTCCGACACACAAAAGGGGGGGTGAGCGGAGGGGTTTTCATTTGGTCGCAAACCGGTAGATGCCACTAAACGCTACACACTTCTCCTTTAAGTATAAAGTCCTGAAGTTCCCCTGTAGATAACAGTTCCTTAAAGGCTTAAATATGCTTATAACCACGTTAAAGTGCTTGTAATGGACACTGACGTT